>CM069857.1:12870470-13327970 GCA_036172795.1 Pelodytes ibericus
AATTTGTGTACATACTGGGGCCTATGTACTGCCCTGTGTATGGGGTATTAGGGCATCATGTTAAAAATAACCTTGTGTACATACTGGCAGTATATATTGCCCTAGGCAGGGGTATCTATATCAGCCTTATCTATAAATATCACATTCTTCAGATGTGCTTTTAAAATGCATGGTTTCCCTTTTTATGAACAAAAAAACATGTAATTATATGGGGCTGGTATACATTTTTTTTCCAGGGCTGTTTTTCCCCCCAGTCCAGCACTGGTGTATGGAGACACCCGCTCTCCTACACAGACACAAACTCCTATTGATCAAAAGGAAACACATATTACAGCCAGAGATGGTTAAAACATCACTCCAGTCTATTAAGAACTGACCAATACCATTACAAAGAGAAATTGAAACCTTGTAACTTTTATCTTGTCACATCGTCGTCAGATCTGCGGAAAGAAACCACTAACTAATTTTTGGTGCTCGGAGTACAAATAGGAAGATTTCGGAGCAATGTTTGTAGAAATTCAGAATTTGGCTCAATTATTCATGGGCTTTCTCCAGGAGAAGGACAGTTTATTAAGGATACGGTGACAGCTTCCTTTTTTTTCATACCCACTTCTAAAGCGATTAAAGCAGTCATTAGTTTCTCGGCACTCTGACAGCTCCTTCATACGCGAGATACAATCTTTCTTAATATTGTAGCACAAAAAAAAAAAGGTATGCGCCGGGTGTTTCAATTTAACCCAGGATGATCCGCTTTTAAATTTTATGAGGATTGGTCTACAATTCCCAGAATCCCTTTGGGGTAAGAGCATTATGTCTTAACATTCTAAGTTGACCACATACTGGGGGTTATGTATACAATTTCTGTTACCATTGGGGGCTACTACATGTGTGACTGCCCTTAATGAACCAAAGCTGGGCATGGAAGCCAGGGCTGGATTTTCTGGTAGGGTAAGACATTCCTTAAGGAGCCAGCCCACCCCTGTAAATACATATTGCTATCTTTTTCCTGCCATCTTTGACCATTTAACACAAACCGTGCTCCGAAGTCCAACACATAAAGCATTGGGTAGAGGAGCACATATGATTTTGTTCCTCCAATATATCTATTGGTAGCGGGACCTGCGAGTGGGCAAGTCAGTGATGTCACACAGCCGCTGACATCGAGAGGGCCATGCCTGTTGAGTTGTACGTAGCTCGCCAACCAGTCAGTCTACTCATGCATGGCTAGACAATATTTTTCACTTCGGTGTCCAAGAGAACTGGAACAAAGCGAGGACTCTGAACTGGGATTGTCCAATGCAAAGCAGAAGAGCTACAAGGTCTGGAAGAGGAAGACTATGTTCTTGGTGTAATCCTTGGAATGTGGCAAATGTGGTGAATGTAAATCTGGATCATGACACTTAGCAGTTTATCTGTAGGCTGTCTATCCATGTAAAAGCGAGCAAGCAAGCCCCTATACATCTCTAGAAAGATGGAGACTCATTAAACCTATAGTGCATAGATTTTGCATATGCTTACCCCATTTTTTGGGTGTTCTGGCATTTCCTCTGGGTATCCAGATCTTATCATTGTGTGTACCGCACATGATCACTGATTATTGAGGGTAAGGATTAGGGTTAACTCTAGGGGGTGTAAGGATTATAGTAATGGTAAGGTTAATGGTTAACTCTGTACATTACATCTAACCATTAATCCTACCCCAACCTAACCCCTCTTTTGCAATGTATATAGCTGGGTTTAAAATAGTGATTAGAGCTAACCCTCATCTTTACCCTCACTCTAACCCCCCAGGTCTAATCGCTCAGGTTTCATATCGCTGGAGGCGGAGCCATCATTGGGAAGTGTTGTGCCGGCATCCAGGACTTTGACGAGATGCTCACGCATCCTTTGTAGCCAGTAGTCTTGGAGGTATTTCCTAGGTGAGTGCTCGCTTGAATGCTCGGTTCACTCGATGGTTAGCTCTGGAATTATTGGTCTAGTGGGTGGAGCTTGCGATTTTTATTGCATCCTCGGTTATACACACACAAAAAAATAAAGCTTAATTAAGTGTGGAAATAATAAATAGTATATTTAATGTAGCGTGCGTCACCCAACCAAACAAAATAAATCAATTTTTTTGCTTGGAGTGGGTCTTTTATCTTTACATTGCTCGTCTGTTTGAAGCTGAGTATTCTAATTACGTCCTTCTCAGCTCCAGCCTCGGCCCAGGTTCTGTATTCACCAAATCCATGGTGTCTCATTGCGTGCAGATAGGATCATCTCCCTTCCTATTGAATATTTATATTCCAGATTCCTTCAAGAGAACAACTCGGATGGTGCTTTTCACTAAAAAAACGCTGGTCTAGCAGAATCCCCTTGTTTTCTCGACGCATTCAACAGGAACAAACACTGTTATTTCAAAAGGGCTGGATGCTGGGAGGGGAAGGGAAGCAGGTTTTAACTCTTTGTGGGCTAGTAATGGCTTGTTTAGCTCCCTAGCACTGAAAAGGTTAAAGGGACTGTACCACCTGATCATTGTTTTTACTGTGCATGTACAGCATAAAAAAAAGAAAAGAAAAAGAAGAAAAGATGTATACATTGTATTAGCAAAACTGCTAAAAAAAAATGCCTAAATTAGGAGTAAAATATGTTTTAAATATATCTGTTGAGTCTCCTGCTTATGACATCACCTGTCGCACGGTATGCAAATTACACATTTCCCATTGAAAAACAGTTAATTTGCATACCGTGCCACAGGTGATGTCAGGAGGAGCATCAGCTACTGAGTGCCACCACCCCCATCTCTGTTAGTTTGATGCCTGGAATGTACCAAATCCTATATAAATGAATTAATACGGAACAATTATTCTTATTCATCCCACAAAATAACTTAAACAGCTTCCAGAACATTCAAACTGGAAACCAGATTAACTTCAAAATACTGTATTTTAAAATGCCTAAACATTTTACTTCCGAATTCATAGTTTGGCTACCACAACCTCTCTAGGCAGTAAATTTCTTTACAGTTTCAGATACTGATTCCATGAAAAACCTGGCTGAGGAACCCCCCCCAAATAATTTGTCTTACTTTTGCAATTAATATATTTGCGTGTTATTATTTTTCTAACCTGGATAGGCCCAATGCTGGATGGGTATTTTTTTCAGTTGTGTCCACAGTAACTGGACTGCCCAAACCAGGCCCGCCATCAGGGGGTGACGGGCGATACTGGCATCCTGGGCCCGGCGGGTCCAGTGGGCCCGGGTCACTCCAGGTAAAAAAAATCTCTGTTAAACTCTGTTAATTGGCATAATCCTGGCATATTAATTGGCATAATCCTGACATATTAATTGGCATAATCCTGGCATTTTGAGGGGCATAATCCTGGCATATTAATTGGCAAAATCCTGGTATATTTATTGGCATAATCCTGGCCTATTAATTGGCAAAATCCTGGCATATTGAGGGGCAAAATCCTGGCATATTAATTGGCAAATTCCTGGCATATTGAGGGGCAAAATCCTGGCATATTAATTGGCAAATTCCTGGCATATTGATGGTCAAAATACTGGCATATTATTTGGAAAAATTCTGGCATATTGAGGGGAAAAATTCTGGCATATTAAATGGCAAAAGAATGGCATATTAAATGGCATATTGAGAGGCAAAATACTGGCATATTAAATGGCATATTGAGGGGGAAAATACTGGCATATTAAATGGCACATTGAGGGGCAAAATCCTGGCATATTGAGGGGCAAAATACTGGCACATTAATTGGCAAAAGAATGGCATATTGAAGGTCAAAATACTGGCATATTAAATGGCATATTGAAGGGCAAAATACTGGCATATTAAATGGCAATATACTGGCATTATAAATGGCATATTGAGGGGCAAAATACTGGCATATTAATTGGCATATTGAGGGAAAAAATACTGGCATATTAAATGGGAAAAGAATGGCACATTGAGGGGCAAAATACTGGCATATTAAATGGCAAAAGAATGGCATATTGAGGACAAAATACTGACTTATTAAGTGGCAAAATATTACTGGCATATTGAGTGGCAAAATATTACTGGCATATTGACCAACTGCTCCCAACCACCCTCCATATTACACTAGACCGGTATAACATGCTTGTGAGGGTAGGTGGGGCAAGTGGGAGATATTAATGGGGAGGGAGGGGATAGGGGGCCCAGAAAATGTGTTCAGTAAGTGGCCCTGAAATTCCTGGTGGTGGCCCTGGCCCAAACATTGTCTGTTTGGAGCAAACATTAAAGAACTAAAGGTGAAATAAAAAATATCCGTTGCTCTCACATGCCAGGGTCATTGGTTTGTAACAATTTGTCTAAAATGCATCTTTTTGGACACATTTACCCCATACGGCTGCAATTTCCTCTGATCTATTGTACGCAATTTGTGGTTACTGTGACCTGTCTCTTCTGAAATGAAAGCATTTTTGGAACATTTGTACTGTTACACCAAGGACTAAAATATCTGGTGATGGCTAGCTCAGATTTTGCAGCCGATTTATAATAAATAAAGCAAGTTATATTTTGCTTTCTTTTGAATCTTTTATATTTATTAAATACAGTTTCCACCCAAGGTCTTCAAGAACTCTCTGTACATGTCAGGAATAGCCAGAAAGGGCACAGATCAGATTGTGGCATAAGGCTATCTTATTCTGCTTTTAGGAAGATCTGAAAAAGTCATAATATAGATAAGATTAAATTTGAAGGGAAAGAAAATGGACAAATAAATGCATATTAAAATTGACAAGCAGTCATTTATTTGTTACAGTTTTTGTTTTAAGCAATACCTAAATCTACAGAGTGATGGAGTAATACCTAAATGTACAGAGGGATGGAGTAATACCTAAATCTACAGAGTGATGGAGTAATACCTAAATCCAAGGAGCTGCCCTCTTGTGGGAAAAAGCTTTGTCACTCTGTTGCTAAAGAGACAGTTTAGCAATAGAAATAAAAAAAATATATATGCTAAATGAGCCTAAGGTCTACGGTCAGCATTAGCATAAGGGTTAGGTAAGTTAAATAATGGTTAGTGTTAGGGTTAGATTTAAGGTTTGGGTTAGAACTGCGGTCAAAAGGTCACTGTAGGAGGAGAAAATAGTTGGGAAACAAAAAAATGCTAATTTCAGTTATTACCCTGTAGCTTACAACAAACAACAGAAAAATGTAAACATGGCATATTTCTAAACTTAGTACAAAATTTAGAAACTATTAAGATAGGGCCCTTTTTAACATTTGTAATTGTGTGAAAAGATGTTAATGTTAGCTAAGAAAGCCTTTCTTCTGCTGATAATAAAAAATATGTAATTTGTGTGGGTACAGTAAATGAGAAATAAGAAAATTACAGCTAAACACAAACACTGCAGAAAAAGGTGAAACACCAAGGGTAAGACATATCCCATAAATCATGTCTCTAAAGGGTTAACTTTTCTTTTTTTTAACTTTTGAAAGTATTACATTCCCGGCGTAGCATTAACATGAACCAAAGTCCCTCTCCTACAGGCGTGCAGTGCTCTGTGCAGAGCACAGCATCACTGCTAAGATGTGCAGATGTGGACTTTGTTTGAGGGATAATAAATTATTAAATTGGAGCTGTTCAAACCCAGAGATAAAGGGACCGACTGGGGTGTGGAATACATGGTGCTTAAGTAATAATACAGAGACCTTTTCCGGACTTTTGCAGTGGAATTAGTATGAGACCAAAACTATGAGTTTTGGTCAGTTTAAGGGAAATAATCATACTGACTCTGATATGGTGGATCGTCACAGCTGTAACTTGTGTCCTACTTAATGGTACTCATTAGTGTTGAGCGAACCCGAACCGAACTGTTCTGGTTCGTACCGAACATTACGGTTTTTGGACCCCGGACCCGAACACGGACATTCCATCTTAGCGGGGACGCCGGAACCGTGAAAAAAAAAAATGCTCCCCCTTACTTACCTCCTTGCTGCTGCTCTGTCTCCCGGTGCAGGTCCGTGGCTGTGAAGGAAGCGTTGTGCGCTCCCCTCCAGCCGATGCGGATTCAATAAAGTTTGTTTAAACTTTTTTTTTAAACAAACTTTATTGAATGCGCATTGGCTGGACGGTAACGCACAACGCTTCCCTCACAGCCACGGACCTGCAGCACCGGGAGACAGAGCAGCAGCGAGGAGGTAAGTAAGGGGGAAGGGGGGAGGAAGAGGGTGGCTAAATCCTGGCACATTGAGAAGCATAATAATCCTGGCATATTGGGTGGCTAAGTCCTGGCATATTGAGGGGCATAATCCTGGCATATTGAGTTGCATAATAATCCTGGAATATTGGGTGGGAAAATCCTGGCATATTGAGGGGCATAATCCTGACATATTGAGGGGCAAAATCCTGGGATATTGAGGGGCATAATCCTTGCATATTGAGTGGCATAATAATCCAGGCATATTGGGTGGCTAAGTCCTGGCATATTGAGAGGCATAATAATCCTGGCATATTGAGGGGCATAATCCTGGCATATTGTGTGGGAAAATCCTGGTATATTGAGTGGCATAATACTCCTGGCATATTGGGTGGGAAAATCCTGGCATATTGAGAGGCATAATAATCCTGGCATATTGCGTGGCTAAGTCCTGGCATATTGAGGGGCATAATCCTGGCATATTGAGAGGCAAAATCCTGGTATATTGAGGGGCATAATAATCCTGGCATATTTGGTGGCTAAATCCTGGCACATTGAGAGGCATAATCCTGGCATGATGAGGGGCATAATCCTGGCATATTGAGAGGCATAATCCTGGCATGTTGAGGGGCATAATCCTACAGGGATTATTCAAATTACAGTGATTATTTTAGTGGGTGCTATACTACATATCTGTACCCTGCCCTGAGCCCAGTGCCACAGAGAGTGCAGTGCACTTGCAACTGCATGTGTGCCAGGCACATGACTTTAATCCTGTTCTGTTAGCTCAGTGGGCAACATAGTAACATAGTAACATAGTAATTTAGGTTGAAAAAAGACACAAGTCCCTCAAGTTCAACCCTTCTACCTATCATTACAGCTTTTGATCCAAAAGAAGGCAAAAAACCCCTAAGGAAGCTATTTCGAATTTTGCCTCCTGGGGGAAAAAATTCCTTCTTGACTCCAAGAGGCAATCAGATTTCTCCTTGGATCAATAAGCTCATTTATTAATGCTTATTCTATTATTAATAGCCCTGTATGTTCTGCTTTCCTAAAAAAACATCCAAACCATTTTTAAATGCATCTATTGTGGTTGCTAGCACTACCTCTCTTGGCAGTGAGTTCCATAACTTTATTGTCCTAACCGTAAAGAATCCCTTCCTTTGCCGTCTATGAAATCTTTGCTCTTCCAGTCTGAGGGGGTGACCTCTTGTTCTTTGTACCTTTCTGTTAATGAACAGGTCACTGGAGAGCTCTTTATATTGGCCCTGCAAATATTTATATAATGTTATCATATCCCCTCTGAGACGCCTTTTTTCTAACGTATATAAATTCAATTTTTTAAGTCTCTCTTCATAACTAAGATCCTCCAAACCCCTTATTAATTTTGTAGCTCTCCTTTGCACTTTTTCTAGTTCCTTAATATCCTTTTTAAGGACTGGTGCCCAGAACTGTACTGCATATTCAAGGTGAGGTCTTACCATTGATTTGTAAAGAGGCAAGATGATATCCTCCTCCCGTGAATCTATACCTCGTTTTATACATGCCAATATCTTATTGGCCCTTGCAGCTGCTGACTGGCATTGGGCACTGTTGCCAAGTTTGTTGTCTATAATTATTCCTAAATCCTTTTCATTAGTAGTTTTTCCCAGGGAAAAACCATTTAACGTATATGTTGCTTTGTTATTATTTTTCCCATAATGCATAACTTTACATTTGTCTATATTGAACCTCATTTGCCACTTTACTGCCCAGTCCCCCACTCTGTCCAAATCTTCCTGTAAAGAAAAAACATCAAGATTAGTCTTTATTGCCTTACCTAATTTAGTGTCGTCCGCAAACACGGAGACATGGCTCTCAGCACAATGTGGCAGATCATTAATAAACAAATTAAAAAGAAGAGGGCCCAAAACAGACCCCTGAGGTACTCCGCTTAATACCCTTGTCCAATTTGAGAATTTTCCATTTACAACAACCCTTTGTGTTCTATCTTTTAGCCAATTTTCAATCCACATACACACATTTGCCCCCAAACCTATTTCTCTCAATTTGTAGAGTAACCTTTTGTGTGGAACTGTATCAAATGCTTTCGCAAAATCCAAATAGATCACATCAACTGCCACGCCTAGATCTATATTTTTACTGACTTCTTCATAGAATGTTATTAAGTTTGTTTGACAAGACCTGTCTTTCACAAAACCATGTTGACTTTTACTAATTATATTCTGGTTCAAGATGTATTCTTGAGTGTATACCTTTAGCAATCCTTCAAATAGTTTCCCCACTACAGATGTCAAGCTCACTGGCCTATAATTACCTGGCAGAGATTTTGATCCCTTTTTAAATATTGGAATGACATCCGCCTTTCACCAGTCTGTTGGCACTGTACCTGAACTGAATGAATCCCTAAAGATCATGAATAGTGGCCTGGCCAGAATTATGCTTAACTCTCTAAGTACCCTTGGGTGTATACCATCTGGTCCTGGGGCCTTGTCTATCTTAACAGAGTGTAATTGCTTAAGCACTTTTTCCTGTGTCAGCCAATCCCATGTTTGCGGCGAATGTCCCATAACTTCCTGTAGCAGGGGCTCGTCCATCTGCTCTTCCTTAGTATAAACAGAAGAAAAAAAAGTATTTAAAATGTCTGCTTTCTCTCTGTCCTCACTTACCAAATTTCCCATTTGGGATAACAAGGGCCCAGCATTTTCCCTCTTTAGCTTTTTTCCATTTATATATTTATAAAACATTTTGGGGTTAGTTTTACTCTCCTTGGCAACCCTTTTCTCATTTTCCAATTTAGCCATTTTAATTGCCTTTTTGCAGGCTTTGTTGGCCTCTTTGTACTCTATAAATGATAATGCTGATCCCGTGTTTTTATAATGTTTGAATGCCATTTTCTTGTTTTGTACTTCCTGTTTCACGTTACCTGTAAGCCACATTGGTTTTGATTTGTGTCTTTTGCATTTGTTTCCCAAAGGTATATATTGGGATGTGTACTTTTGTAATGTGTGCTTAAAGGCATTCCACTTGTCTTCTGTGTTTAGTCCAGAAAACAATCGTTCCCAGTCTAAATGTTCAATCGATGCCCTTAGTCCATCAAAGTTAGCCCTTCTAAAATTAAGTGTTTTGGTGGCGTATTTACCAATTTGCTTTTTTGCATTAATCTCAAATGAGACCATATTATGGTCACTATTCCCCAAGTGTTCTCTTATTTGGATGTTTGAGATAAGCTCCTCATTGTTTGTTATTACCAAATCCAGACAGGCATCCATTCTAGTTGGGGTGTCTACTAATTGTGCCATAAATTTGTTATTAAGCAGGTCCAGAAACTTGCTGCCCCTAGCTGAACTAGTTGTGCCACACTTCCAATCTATATCTGGGTAATTAAAATCTCCCATGATTAGAACTTCATTCATATTTGCAGCCTTTTCAATTTGTAATAAAAGCTGATCTTCTCCATCAATGCTAATATTTGGTGGCTTGTAGCATACACCTACAAGTAATGTGCGATTCTTTTTAGCGTCTAAGCTAATCTCCACCCACAGTGTCTCCACATCAGTTCCAGTTACATCATGCACACCTTCTTTAATACTGGGATTTAATTTAGGATTTACATACAGACAAATCCCTCCCCCTTTTCTATTTACTCTGTCCTTTCTAAAAAGTGAGTAACCTTGTAAATTAACTGACCAGTCGTGGGTCTCATCCCACCACGTTTCTGTGATTCCGATTAAATCATACTGTTCAGCACTTACCAGTATCTCCAGCTCACCCATTTTGTTTGTCAAGCTTCTTGCATTTGCTAAAAGACATTTGAGATTACTACCCATTTTCTGTTTAGTTGACAAACACTTAATGTGTGCAGGTTTAATTATATGGACCTCCCTTTGGTCTATGTTAACCCCACCACTGCTTTCCTCCTCTCCCATAGCTAGACCCACCTTCCAATCTACCCTAGCTACCATTGCTTCTTTTTGATCTTGACCCTCCCCCCCAGAGCTTAGTTTAAAAGGCATTTTTAAATACTGCAATTTGTTGGTGTTAAATATTACATTTGCGTTCTGCACTTCATATCTGAGAGTCAAATAGAACCGTCAAATACTGTGCTTACAGAGCACTTTGAAAAATTCTAATAGTTTTGGGTGGTAAATAGTACATTTGCGTCTTGCGGTGCACTTCATATATGAGAGTCAAATAGAACAGTCCAATACTGTGCTTTACAGCGCACTTTAAAAAATTCTTATTGTTTTGAGTGCTAAATAGTATATTTGCGTCTTGCGGTGCACTTCATATCTGGGAGTCAAGTAGAACAGTCCAATACTGTGCTTACAGCGCACTTTGAAAAATTCTGGCTACCTCCTCCTCCTCCTCCTCCAGCGCCGCTTCCACCTTCACCGCCACGGTCACCGCCTCCTCAACCTATGGGTCACTTAGTATAAACTGAAAGAGAATACCCTGCACTCCAACCCTCTCTCAAATGGATAATTCTGTTGATCCTCCTGGCAGCCATGCTTTAGATTTAGATTTATGTTCTTCCAAAGCTAAAATCAAAGATTCCATCTAGTGCTATTTTATGGCTCAGCTGTATTTGTAATTTGTATGTATTTTATGTTATTTTAAGTTATTTCCCTATCCACATTTGCTTGCAGGGCATTTGTCCTACTCTTACCCACATTTTACTTCATTTTGCAGCCCTCTAGCCCTTTCCATGACTTTTTTAGAGGGATTTTAGTGGCCAAAAGTTTGTGTCCCCATTGACTTCAGTGGGGTTCGGGGTCAAGTTCGAGCACGGACCAGGACATTTTTTCGAAGTTCGGCCGAACCTGCCGAACCCGAACATCCAGGTGTCCGCTCAACTCTAGTACTCATTTAATCAACCCCATTTATTCAGTCCCTTTATGGAACTGTTTGTATTCTTCTTGGGTGGATAGTTTTTTAAGGGCAATTTTATTTGTATTATATCATCAATGATTTTTTTTAAAAATTCTGCTGTGGTTTTGTTTTGTTTCTGGCTTTGTTTGCTTTTCAGCGTTTGTTATTTTGAAAATGCCACTTTTAAACCCAAGATTGATCCTCCATTCTGGTGTATCTTAATCTTCCTAGATACAGTATATGTTGAGACAAAGCCGTTACCATGGGATAAGACTGCCTGATGTGTAAATGTAGCTTCTTGATGTGTGTACAGAAGACTTGACAGTGTTATAATGTAGTTAAATTAACTCGCGATGATCTCTAGTTCACCTCCCGGTCACGGATGAAGCTGCTTTAAGCAGTTCAGTTTTTTTGTCTTCGGGAAAATGACTTAAAAATAAATTGATGATGACATTTTAACCCCTTTGTCACCTTATGACGAGTTAACTCATCATAAGAGCCGCGGCACACACACACAGTCTCGCACTCTCACACAGTCACACACACACAGTCTCGCACTCTCACACAGTCACACAGACACACAGTCTCTCACTCTCACACAGTCACGCACACAGTCACACACACACAGTCTCGCACTCTCACACAGTCACACACACAGTCTCGCACCCTCACACAGTCACACACACACACAGGGAATTCTTTATGCATGCGCAGGGGTGACATCCCATTCCTTAGATATTGATGGGAATGACTATAGAGTCAGGCAGTATGCCCACTGTGCCCAAGCACTTAATTCAAAGATAGTATAGATTATTTTTGTTTATTTTCTAAAGTCATGCACTTAATTGAAAAACAAAAATGGTAGATACATCTTAAAATAACACTGGGTCTATTTGGGAGTTCAAATTTACTTGACCTCCTTCACTTGCTCTCCCCCTCACCCTCGACAAAGTCCAACTCCAACTCTCATCTTGAACTGCCCAACCTGATTTTGGAGGTGAGTTGGACTTTGATGTCTAACCCCCTCCCTCAACTCTCCACTTTGCTATCAAAATATAAAAAAAAAATCCCCCCTGCCCTTAATATCAAATAGATCTGGGGGCTTCAGAAACGCCCCCCCCCCCCCCCCAGAGTCTTAATACATATGGGGGATCAGGGATAGTCGCCCTGGCCTTGGCCTCCCTATAATAAATGGTGCTTGGCCAGTGCAAGTGGCCATTATTAATGGGGCTGGGAGCTGCCAACTTTTAGATCATTTTTTTTATTCTCTATATTCGCAGAATAAACTATGCTTGGGCGCCTTATAGTGTAATTCCTAAAACGGAGTCTGTTAGACGCACTGGATTGCAATTTCTCAAATTCGCAAGCATGGGGCCTTTGAACGTGAGCCCAAAAAAAAACGCCAAAACGCTCTGGAAGCTAAGTCCCCCCCTGAATTTTCAAACGCACAGTTGCTTTGTTTGACCAAATCATACGAAGTAACGAAGCACAGAAAGTAATTTCTGATGTGACATCAAATTACTAGTCCTCCTGACAAATGAAGTTCGTAGCGCCAAGAGGCCTTCATAACGCTTTATCGCGTCACACGCCTATTATTTGTTCTCTGTTTGGCTCTAGCTGGTACTGATGTGCTCGCGGCTCCCCCTCGGGCTGCCATTCCCAGTGACTGCCATTCTATGGGCCCCCATGGCACGGAAGGGGTGAGGGCTTATTCTTATCATGCAAATTATATTTCTCTCCACAGCAGGCAGTGAGCGGGGAATCAGCGTGCTGCAGAAAGCGGCTGTTAGGTTATATAATAGGGTGCTTGAGGGGGGATTCGATTTCCCTCCGTGCTAGAATTATGAAAAGTGTATGGTAATTGCAGAGACTTAGCACAAGCCTGGAATAAAGAATGCAGCTCAAGAGAATAGAGAGGAAAGAAAAGCTCGCAGAAAAAAAAACGAAAAAACATTAAGTTCATGCGAACAATGTCTTCTCCTGACCATGCTAGGCGGAAACAAAAAGAGAATGTGTTTACAGTACAACCATGGGCATGCGTGTGCGTATGTGTCTCTGTATTGCAACGCACACCTTGCATTTCACTGGGCTTGACCGCTATCCCACGGTCAAGATTGGTTGCGCCATTGTCCCGGTCCTCTAAGTTAATGCATGGTTGGTTGGCATTATATTTGCCACTCAGCAGTCCTAGAGCAGCTCTATGGCAGTAATGCTGCACATGCCCCGCCCCTCCGGCACCTTGATTCATAGGACAAATGTGTACACAGGTGTGTATCCACGTGTCATATGGGTCATGGAAGGAAAAAAGGGTCACATGATACATTTATATTATTTGAGCCAGTGACTAGCTTAGTGCACTAAGATTTTCCTTTTCCCTGCTTGCACATAGTTGAGGTTGTTGGCTCCTCATTGTCTGGTTGCAGCTTGCTGTCAAGGGGTTAATTGGGAGGAGGTTTAATTGCACCTCCTCCAACACATTAAAAAGGTTTTGGTAGCAGTATAAAAGAAATAGTATGAGACCCAGCACTCGGTGTCAAAGAGAGTTTTAATAAGACAAAGGCAGTATAAACTGCTTTGTGTGCCCACAAGATAGTAGGTGAGGTTAGGTTCTCACCCTATTGAGAGTGTGCCTTGACGTGGCGGGTGAGATTAATAATTTCATATAACCAAAACCTCTCAATTAAAATCCTTGCTGGCCGGCAATGCTACAGGGTGGTAGCCTTTTTGGAAGAAAAGGTAGCAACCCTACTCCTCGACGAAGTTAATTGATGCTGTACCTTTAATATCCAGTATTCCTCATCCATCCAACAACAACAACAAAAAAAAGCAAGAAAACTAATATTCTGGAGAAATAACTATAATAAAATTATTATACTATTTCAAAAACCTTTTAAATGCCAGAATGAAAGCATCTCTATAACACTGGCTTAAAAATGTTTTTTTTTTTTAAACCAACCCCCAACCCCTCCAGGTAAATGCTGGCACATTTAAGAGCGGTAAACATTTTTTAAAACATCACGAGGGATTGCAATTTATTTACCTCTTATTTTTCTGTGTGTGTTAAAGACACGAGATTGCCGGTAGCTGGTAAAGAGGTGCTAATTCTTACACTGAATATATATTATCTCAGGAGAAAGACGCAGAGATCACTGAGTTATTATTCGAGGAGAAGAAAGAAGGGGGGGGGGGGACCATGTGTGTGCGTGTGTACCCTGCACTCAAACTACATCTTGATTTATCACAGTACTTGGCTACTTTTAGTGTATATTATTAAACCGTCTGAGAAACCAATCTCTCCAGTAGAATGCAGGGAATATAGAAGCCATTAGGTTCAGGAGGGCGCTCTCCTAATCATTACCTTCAACTAGCCTTGGGCAGTCGGAGAAAAGCAACCGTTTGATTGTATTCTTGGCCCACAATGTCTTACAATGGAATATATATATATATTTTTTTTCCCTTCCTAAAATGTCTTCTGCTTTCAATTTAACAGGAATAAAATAAATCAGCACAGCGATGTCGAAAACACTTGTGAAATAAAATAAATAATCAGTCTTCCCCTGGCCTATTGATATGAAGAGGGCTCTGAATTTAAACGGGGGGGGAGGGGAGGGGGAGAGGGGAAGCAATGCCAATGTCATTCTTTTGAACCACTGTGTGCGGTTCAACAGCAGCTGAATGAAAACCGTGGTTATTTAAAAAAAAAAAAAAATACTAATTTAATGGAGCTGACGAACTGCAGACAGTGAAGGCTATTTGTATAGTCAATTTTAGGGCAACATTCTAAAAATGGTATAAAGTACAGGAACATTCTATTTGATTCCATGGTGATGTTGGAACATTCTACTGGTAGTAACTGCCCCACCTTTACAAACTTTTGCCCCATAAGTGGCTTTTATAAATAATCTCCCAATGTGTCATCCAGGTATTTATTTAGTTTAGTTTTTTTAAGCACAGTTTTGGGCTTTGAGAGAGGTTATGCCAGGTGGCGTGGAGGGGGCATGGGGGGGTCGCTTGGTAGGTCAAGTGTCAGCACCACTGGGAATGTGCATCATGAATGGGGTCTATTGAATGAACTGAGTTAATTCCTCTCATGTCATTGAATGCCATAGACTGCAAAGGACAAATATGAGTTCAAAACCAGTAATAGGTGATATTTTTTGTCATTGGGCCCAATATGTGCATGCCGCACTATGCATTGGGCGTTGGGCTGAAGGGCTCATTGCCTAATGAAAATATTTTTTTAATATAATCTGACCTCCTTTTGCAGGAGTATTTTCGGTACCCCACCCTAAATTCTTTTACCCCACACTTTGTGCTCCTCTTTAGTCCTCAGTGTTACATTTCTCCTTCCTTATTTGCCTGCCCTGATGCCAAAAAGTCCTCACTCCCTTTATCTCTCACTATAGAAGCAGTCACTCCCTCTGTTGCCAACTCGACAAGCACGAAAAGTATACAAAAAAAAACGTATACTTTTAGTGCTTGTTGAATTGGCAACAGAGTGACTCTGTCGCCGAATTCGTAGCAGCGTCGTCTTTCGGATGTATTTCTGGGGTTTGTGTGCTCTCTGCTCGGAGCACACAAACCCCCAGAAATACACAGCGCGGGTGCTCCGTGCTAGGTGTGCGGCGCATCATCTAGCACATATGGAGCATCCGCCACTAGTCTACTGGTTATTTCCAGGCTCTGTACCAGCTTCAGTTCTGGCACCAAATTCACAAGTAAACAGAATATCCAGTGGTAGTGATGAGATGTGTGAATATAATTTTGATCCTCTGCCATTTTTTTTTTTATCTTTGTTTGTGTAACAGAAGTAACACATTGCTCAACGCTTTCACCGAAACTAGTTGTACTGTTTAGATGGGGAAAGGCTGCCAACATCACAAATCTTCTGCCAGACAAGTTCTGTAAAGACTTCCCAAGAGCACATGGGTGTGAGATACTCGGGAAAGCATGGCCTTGAATATAAAACGGGTGTTTTCCCAAATCGGAGCTTCTTACAGTGTGTGTCTGTAGCTGAAACCCAACAATGATGAGCTTAACTCCGTACGAACGGAAGAGAGTAACGAACAAACAGCATTTCACATGGAAATTATAAACACAGGCACACGGGTCGGCAACAGCTCAACAGCACAAAGGGAACAGCTAAATGCCACGTCAAACAACCTCCCCAAAATCCAAAACAATGGCAACAATTTGACTGTAACAAGAAATAGGCCGACATGCCCAGTAGCCAGAATCCGGTGTCCCAGAAACCAGAGATTCCAGTTTTTAGTGAAGGATTGTGGTCTTAAACCCCACTGTCCCCACTGTCCAGGTGAGCTCGACGGGGAAGAGGGCTAGTCTCCCAAAATCAAAATTGTGACAGTTGGGAGGCATGTATCCGCGCTGCCTCCACTAAATTAACAAGGAGACATCTGGTGCTGTGCATAGAAATGTGGGGCCAAAGAGTGCAGGGGAAAAGTTATGCATGGAAGGGGTACAACCTGAAGAGTAAGGGACAAATGTGCTTTGCAAGAAACCAGGACTGCCCACACTAGATGAATAAAAGTCAGTTTCCTCGACTTGAGTCAAATATCAAAAATGTGATTTATACAGAATGCCTGCATCAAATCACACAGGGATAAAAGCCTGTGCACTATACAAGCAGTGATCTTCATCTTGCACCAAAGTAAGTTTGGGGACTAGACTGTCCCTTTAATGATAATGTTTGGTTCGTATTTCTAGGCCCCAATCTGCTCTTATTTCAGTTGAAATGCTATATTTTTTGCACATTAGTCAGGATTTACACAATTGTGCAGCAGGGAATGCGTTAACCAAACTGCATAAACTAGCGGATATTTATCTAATTAAGGCAGCGACATTAACCTTGCAAATATGCTAATTGGTTGATTCTGCGGCATCAACAAGTATCAAACATATTCCGTTTGCATCTAGTGAAAACATTAATAATTTGGGATATTTTTGAAATAAATAAATAGATGTAAATAACTTACAATAACTAGGTCCTTAAATGCCTGGGATAGACCCCTTTTTCTTAACATGGGGCTTTATTCATGAAAGAAAGGGACTTTAAGGGAATTTCAAACTTCAGGCCAAAGTAGCCGAGTTGGAAAAATTCTCCCATACAGCTGAATGTTACAACCTTGGAGCTAAGTGTCAAAGGGCGAGTGCTTATGTCCACATGTGTCATGTACACCCATCTGCCAGATGGTTGTCAGCCAATCAGAACCCACTCTGGTCCTAGCACTACTATTGGCTGAGATTTCCTTGTGCATCCACCCTCCACTGAGGTATTATTTTCTCCATCCTTTGAGTGCCCCCTTTTTTTAATATAGGTTCCTTTATTTTTATAACCCCACCCCTCCCCACCAGGGCAAGATGGATGTAGCGGGTTGGGAAGGTATTGATAAAAATGTATTTTATTTATATAACTAATTGTATAGAAACAAGGGCACCATACGGGTAAATACTTTTATTTATCCATGGGGCCACAGGAATGTCACTGGCCAATGTATACAAGAAACACACACGGCTCTGGAAAGGTGTAGAGGAGCTTAATCCGTCAAAGTAGCTTGAAAAAGACCCATTGGGTGGAAACGTTGTGCGTGCACCGACTGACCCTTTTAGTGCTGGAAAAAGTGATCACTTTTCTGGTCCACAAACCATGTTAAAAATATATATATATGAAATAAAAAAAAATTGAAAAACAATTCGGGAATTTTTGCTTCTGGCTAGTGTCATCGCTCAGCATGCCACTAACTGCCTCCAGGACTAAACATTGTGGAGTCGACAGAAAAAAATATTTTGGTGATGTACTTTCAAAGGAAATCAAATATTTTTACACCAATACACTGTGTGAAATTATTTCTAATTATAAAATAAGATGGAAAACAAACATAACCAAGTTTTTAAAACACATTGGTCAGCAAAAAAAGTTACGTTTAATTGAAAGATGGTTTCAAATGTTGGCATTTTAAATAGAAAAGCTTTAATGAAATAAAACAAATAAAGTACCTTATTTAGCCTTATTTGCTATGTACAGCTCTATCAGGGGCAGGCATGTTGCGAATCTTTGTGCTGTATAGCTCTATCAGGGGGTTGACATGTTGTTTAGCATCTTTGTGCTTTATAGCTCTATCAGGGGGCAGGCATGTTGTTTAGAATCTTTGTGCTGTATAGCTCTATCAGGGGCGGACATGTTATTTAGAATCTTTGTGCTGTATAGCTCTATCAGGGGGCAGGCATGTTGTTTATCATCTTTGTGCTGTATAGCTCTATCAGGGGGGACATGTTGTTTATAATCTTTGCTCTGTATAGCTCTATCAGGGGGCAGGCATGTTGTTTAGAATCTTTGTGCTGTATAGCTCTATCAGGGGTGGACATGTTGTTTAGAATCTTTGCTCTCTATAGCTCAATCAGGGGCGGACATGTTGTTTAGAATCTTTGCTCTGTATAGCTCTATATGGGGGTGGACATGTTGTTTAGAATCTTTGCTCTGTATAGCTCTATCAGGGGCGGACATATTGTTTAGAATCTGTGCTCTGTATAGCTCTCTCAGGGGGCAGACATGTTGTTTACAATCTTTGCTATGTATAGCTCTATCAGGGGGTGGACATGTTGTTTAGAATCTTTGCTCTGTATAGCTTTATCAGTGGGCGGACATGTTGTTTAGAATCTTTGCTCTGTATAGCTCTATCAGGGGGCGGACATGTTGTTTAGAATCTTTGCTCTGTATAGCTCTATCAGGGGGCGGACATGTTGTTTAGAATCTTTGCTTTGTATAGCTCTATCAGGGGCGGACATATTGTTTAGAATCTTTGCTCTGTATAGCTCTCTCAGGGGGCAGACATGTTGTTTACAATCTTTGCTATGTATAGCACTATCAGGGGGCGGACATGTTGTTTAGAATCTTTGCTCTGTATAGCTCTATCAGGAGGCGGACATGTTGTTTAGAATCTTTGCTCTGTATAGCTCTATCAGGGAGCCGGCACAATGTTTAGTATCAAATGAACATGATAGA
The DNA here is from genome assembly GCA_036172795.1 of Pelodytes ibericus. Lineage (NCBI taxonomy): Eukaryota > Metazoa > Chordata > Amphibia > Anura > Pelodytidae > Pelodytes > Pelodytes ibericus. Next base: position 12,889,528 of record CM069857.1, read on the forward strand.
GCTGTACAGAGGCCTCTTCCAAGGCCATCGTCAGTCTGTAAAATTGTTGGGCGATGTGGAATACCCTCCAAAATCTTTAAAGTCATTTACACAGGAACCACAGTGCCATAGTAGCACAAGGTAATCAGATGGCAGATGCACCCTGACTTTCTCAAAAGGTCTTTGTTTTTTTTTTCCCTGTGATTGAAACTTTGTCCTGAGCTGAATGTTTCGACGACATGGCAAATTGAATTCCCTATTGCTTCAAAAGGTGATCTATTGAGCTCTTGACAGCCTCACATTAAAACTTCCGCCGCCTTGTGTATCTCTCCTGGGATACCGTGTGTCTCATTCCCCCCCAAAAATGACTTATCAGTCTTGTGCTGTATACATCTATCTTGTCCTCTCTCCTTCCAAAAACTCTCCATATCAACTGTACCATCCTCTCCTCCTTGACATGTTCTCCAGACAAAGTATGTGGGCTTCTTCCAACAATGATCAAAGCACACACATCAGGAATGTTATTATATTATATTATTTACCTACAGTAGAACTGTAGTTAAAGAGTACATATCATGGTGTTTTCTTTCTTCACAGAATAAAATATATATTAAATGAATAGATTAAAATTGTTGCAGAAACATCTTTGAAATATTTCAACAGTTTTTAAAATATTGTAATACTTTATTTGAAACTTTGTTGACTTGTCTCTTGAGTTTAAAACATAATAATTCTCAGCAGGCACCTGACCTCCTGTTTCTGGGTTCATTTTGTATGACCCCCTTGGTCAATAGCAAGAAATCTGTACCGATCTGTTCCTTCCGTACCGAACAGTATCATCTAACGCCCCAAATATTCTGCATTCTAAAATAAAAACATACATTCTACAAGAGAAAATAAAATAACAAAAAAATAAGCAGTAGATACCTGGAATAACCGACCAGCGGGTGAGGCTAACACTGTGAAAAACATTATATAGTGAAGAAAATCATTGTAAGTTGCTCTCAAAGGCTACTTTATTGGCAGGCCATCTCCAAACACAAAGTGTAGCCAGATACAAGTGTGACACACTTCCTAAGCAAAGAATTCTATGGCGGTCATGTACTAAACAAGTGCAGCAGGAAAAAAATAGGTAAAACATGAGTAAGGAGCAATTTGCGACTATTTGTAACATTCTGCGCTTGTTTTTCCTGCTTTGCGCCTCTTTCGTTTATTTTTATTTAGCGGGCATTTTTCAGGTTGCGCTAATAAATTGCGATTATATTCACGCACGCTAAAGGGTTTTGCGAATACTTTGTGAAAAATAATTCTTATTTGCGTGTGAAAATTACACCAGCTTTTAGCGAGCGCTATCAAAAGAGGTAGAAAAAATATTCGCCAACTTGCCCGTTTTTATTTGCAATTTGCTCGTATGTACTATTTGAGTGTTAAATGTTTAGTACATTGCAATAGGAGCAAAGCGCAAAAATAGTTTTGCACATAAAATATGAATGCGTTTTTTTTAGTACATGCCCCTCTATAATTGCTCTGGGTCTAGATTAACCTTTTCCGCAAGGACATCATTTTAGCTAACGAGAAGGTGTTTTCCCCCATCACACCCTATTTTTCAATGTTCTCTTTAAATTGACCCGACCCTTTGTCCCATGTAGCCTATCAGCGATTTACCCGTAGTCTTGATTATATTAAGATTTTCCAGATTTCAAAATTCTTGGCAAGATTTTCAAGAAAGGACTAAAATAGCAGTGGAATCAGTATGTACAAATCTCAAGGGGGATTTCTATAAGTTACTAACAAACCAGAGATTAGTTCCCCCTTTCGTGCAATGTTAGTCAACGTCCCAACGGGGGGATGTACGAGCTGTTTCTGAATGTGTCCTAGGAATGATTGACAGATGGCCCGGAGCATGCCTGGTTATACATTTCAATGCTTATAACAACCAGTGTAATGAGATGGTCTGATATTAAGTGATAAGAATCCATATTTTTTTTTTTTTGTTATATATATTGTTATTCTAACCCCCTGCGCGTTTCGCTGGGCTTGTTTTTAATGGCACCTTTCGTTTGGAGAGGAATTCTCGCAAATAACTAAATAAATGAGGATTCCTGCATAATCTGTCCATTGTTTAATTCGGCTGGTGTCAATAGCTATTTAGCAGAGAGAATCCCCCAATCTCCATTCTTCTGCGGAATACGCAGTACACATGGCAGGCTTTGCTCCGTTAACAATGAGATCCAGACAATAGAGAGATGAAACTGGGTGCCCTATATAACATCAGAAAGAAATGCGCAATACAAATGTAAACCTGTGGCACTGGGTCTCCTCTATTCTTTCCTTTCTTTAAATTATTTTTTAAAGAGTTTTTTTTTTTGGACGATGGAGAAACTCATTATTATCATGTGTAGAAGAGATATGCATTGTATATTAACAGCTTCGGACTGGCCTTTTATACACGATATATATATATATTTATTTTTTTAGTACATGCGATAAAACAGAACTTTACTGAATGCTTGAAAACTAACAGTTAATACAGTGAAGTGTGTAAGCATGCGTAGGATAGGTACAAGGCTATCCTAGATATAAGATAAGGCCAGGGACTAATGAAAGGATTACTTTACTGAGAGGGTAGTGGATGCATGGAATAGTCTTCCAGTAGAAGTGGTAGAGGTTAATACAGTGAAGGAGTTTAAGCATGCATGGGATAGGTATAAGGCTATCCTAGATATAAGATAAGGCCAGGGACTAATGAAAGGATTACTTTACTGAGAGGGTAGTGGATGTATGGAATAGTCTTCCAATAGAAGTGGTAGAGGTTAATACAGTGAAGGAGTTTAAGCATGCGTGGGATAGGTATAAGGCTATCCTAGATATAAGATAAGGCCAGGGACTAATGAAAGTATTACTTTACTGAGAGGGTAGTGGGTGTATGGAATAGTCTTCCAGTAGAAGTGGTAGAGGTTAATACAGTGAAGGAGTTTAAGCATGCATGGAATAGGTATAAGGCTATCCTAGATATAAGATAAGTCCAGGGACTAATGATAGTATTACTTTACTGAGAGGGTAGTGGATGTATGGAATAGTCTTCCAGTAGAAGTGGTAGAGGTTAATACAGTGAAGGAGTTTAAGCATGCGTAGGATAGGTACAAGGCTATCCTAGATATAAGATAAGGCCAGGGACTAATGATAGTATTACTTTACTGAAAGGGTAGTGGATGTATGGAATAGTCTTCCAATAGAAGTGGTAGAGGTAAACACAGTGAAGGAGTTTAAGCATGCATGGGATAGGTACAAGGCAATCCTAGATATAAGATAAGGCCAGGGACTAATGAAAGTATTACTTTACTGAGAGGGTAGTGGGTGTATGGAATAGTCTTCCAGTAGAGGTGGTAGAGGTTAATACAGTGAAGGAGTTTAAGCATGCATGGAATAGGTATAAGGCTATCCTAGATATAAGATAAGTCCAGGGACTAATGATAGTATTACTTTACTGAGACGGTAGTGGATGTATGGAATAGTCTTCCAGTAGAAGTGGTAGAGGTTAATACAGTGAAGGAGTTTAAACATGCGTAGGATAGGTATAAGGCTATCCTAGATATAAGATAAGGCCAGGGACTAATGATAGTATTACTTTACTGAAAGGGTAGTGGATGTATGGAATAGTCTTCCAATAGAAGTGGTAGAGGTTAATACAGTGAAGGAGTTTAAGCATGCGTAGGATAGGTATAAGGCTATCCTAGATATAAGATAAGGCCAGGGACTAATGATAGTATTACTTTACTGAAAGGGTAGTGGATGTATGGAATAGTCTTCCAATAGAAGTGGTAGAGGTAAACACAGTGAAGGAGTTTAAGCATGCATGGGATAGGTACAAGGCTATCCTAGATATACGATAAGGCCAGGGACTAATGATAGTATTACTTTACTGAAAGGGTAGTGGATGTATGGAATAGTCTTCCAGCAGAAGTGGTAGAGGTTAATATAGTGAAGGAGTTTAAGCATGCGTGGGATAGGTATAAGGCTATCCTAGATATAAGATAAGTCCAGGGACTAATGATAGTATTACTTTACTGAGAGGGTAGTGGATGTATGGAATAGTCTTCCAGTAGAAGTGGTAGAGGTTAATACAGTGAAGGAGTTTAAGCATGCGTAGGCTAGGTATAAGGCTATCCTAGATATAAGATAAGGCCAGGGACTAATGAAAGTATTACTTTACTGAGAGGGTAGTGGATGTATGGAATAGTCTTCCAGTAGAAGTGGTAGAGGATAATACAGTGAAGGAGTTTAAGCATGCGTGGGATAGGTATAAGGCAATTCTAGATATAAAATAAGGCCAGGGACTAATGAAAGTATTACTTTACTGAGAGGGTAGTGGATGTATGGAATAGTCTTCCAGTAGAAGTGGTAGAGATTAATACAGTGAAGGAGTTTAAGCATGCATGGGATAGGTATAAGGCTATCCTAGCTATAAGATAAGGCCAGGGACTAATGAAAGTATTACTTTACTGAGAGGGTAGTGGATGTATGGAATAGTCTTCCAGTAGAAGTGGTAGAGATTAATACAGTGAAGGAGTTTAAGCATGCTTGGGATAGGTATAAGGCTATCCTAGATATAAGATAAGGCCAGGGACTAATGAAAGTATTACTTTACTGAGAGGGTAGTGGATGTATGGAATAGTCTTCCAGTAGAAGTGGTAGAGATTAATACAGTGAAGGAGTTTAAGCATGCTTGGGATAGGTATAAGGCTATCCTAGATATAAGATAAGGCCAGGGACTAATGAAAGTATTACTGTACTGAGAGGGTAGTGGATGTATGGAATAGTCTTCCAGTAGAAGTGGTAGAGATTAATACAGTGAAGGAGTTTAAGCATGAATGGGATAGGTATAAGGCTATCCTAGATATAAGATAAGGCCAGGGACTAATGAAAGTATTACTTTACTGAGAGGGTAGTGGATGTATGGAATAGTCTTCCAGTAGAAGTGGTAGAGATTAATACAGTGAAGGAGTTTAAGCATGCATGGGATAGGTATAAGGCTATCCTAGATATAAGATAAGGCCAGGGACTAATGAAAGTATTACTGTACTGAGAGGGTAGTGGATGTATGGAATAGTCTTCCAGTAGAAGTGGTAGAGGTTAATACAGTGAAGGTGTTTAAGCATGCATGGGATAGGTATAAGGTTATCCTAGATATAAGATAAGGCCAGGGACTAATGAAAGTATTACTTTACTGAGAGGGTAGTGGATGTATGGAATAGTTTTCCAGTAGAAGTGGTAGAGGTTAATACAGTGAAGGAGTTTAAGCATGCATGGGATAGGTATAAGGCTATCCTAGATATAAGATAAGGCCAGGGACTAATGAAAGTATTACATTACTGAGAGGGTAGTGGATGTATGGAATAGTCTTCCAGTAGAAGTGGAGGAGGTTAATACAGTGAAGGAGTTTAAGCATGCATGGGATAGGTATAAGGCTATCCTAGATATAAGATAAGGCCAGGGACTAATGAAAGTATTACATTACTGAGAGGGTAGTGGATGTATGGAATAGTCTCCCAGTAAAAGTGGTAGAGGTTAATACAATGAAGGAGTTTAAGCATGCATGGGATAGGTATAAGGTTATCCTAGGTATAAGATAAGGCCAGGGACTAAAATAGCCTCCAGTTAATATAGCCTCTCATTAAAATAGCCTCTAGTTAATTTAGCCACAAAAATTAAAATAGCCTCTAAGTAAAAATACCCTCAAATTAATTAAGCTTCTTGTTAAAATAGCCTCTAATTAAAATAGCCTAAACAAATAAAATAGCCTCTAAGTAAAATAGCCTCAAATTAAAGTAGCCTTGAATTAAAATAACAGTGAATTTTTATTAAAAAACAGGTGTATTTTTTTTTTCTTCACTCCACATTTAAATAGAGCAAAAGACTGTTACAATCTATCACCAAGGCAGACCATTTATTTTAAGATACAATACGGTTTTGATGGATTGAACTGGCCTACATGGAGAAACTAGGTTAAAATGCCCCAATTTTTATTTTGTTACTATTTTTATCAAAACAAAACAAGAATTTTCACAGATTCGAGGAGAGTTGAAAATGAGAACATAATATAAAATATACAGAGAATAACAAATACATAAAAAAAAAAAAAAAAACATTTGCTACTGTGCTATATGTGAGGGATTTCTGTAAAAAAAGTATTTAATGGAATGTGTGTTTTAATTAAAAAGAAATTAAGATAAACTACCCTATCAAAGAGGTTCTTGCTCCAAAAGTTGTTTGTGGATTTATATTTAACATATAGAAAAATGATTTGTATATTGTGTGAGCAGACTTGCAAATAAACGCATATATTAAGAGAAGAAATGTGTTTTTAATGTACCGTATTTGCTCGATTATAAGACGACCCTGATTATAAGACGACCCCCCAAACGTTGGATATTCCTTTAGGAAAAAAAACTAAAAGCCTGAATATAAGACTACGCTATAGGAAAAAGTGTAACTTGTATATATTCACATGTAAATTGCTTTTTAATATTTAATAAAAATTATGATATAAAAAAAATGCATTTCTTGTTTTTATTTCCTTTTATGTGCCAATGCTGCCTCTCTCTCTCCCCCCCCCCCGCCCAGCGTTGTCTCTCTCTCCCTCCTAGTGTTGTCTCTCTCTCCCCCCTAGTGTTGTCTCTGTCCACCCAGCGTTATCTCTCTCCTCCTCATTCTCTCCCTCCCCCTAAACTTTTGTCTCTCTCTCTCTCCCCCTCCCCTTGTGTGCCTCTGTACCCCCTCCCTCCCCTTGTGTGTCTCTGTGCCCCCTCACTCCCCTTGTATGTCTCTGTGCCCCCTCCCTCCCCTTGTGTGTTTCTGTGCCCCCCTCCCTCCCCTTGTGTGTCTCTCTCCCCCTTCCCTCCCCTTGTGTGTCTCTGTGCCCCCCTCCCTCCCCTTGTGTGCCTCTGTGCCCCCCTCCCTCCCCTTGTGTGTCTCTGTGCCCCCCTCCCTCCCCTTGTGTGTCTCTGTGCCCCCCTCCCTCCCCTTGTGTGTTTCTGTGCCCCCCCTCCCTCCCCTTGTGTGTCTCTCTCCCCCTTCCCTCCCCTTGTGTGTCTCTGTGCCCCCCTCCCTCCCCTTGTGTGTCTCTGTGCCCCCCTCCCTCCCCTTGAAGGGCCCGGCTTCATCATAGAAGTCCCGGCGGAAGTGCCGGGCAGCAGCAAGGGATGTCTGCGCGCATCGCACAGACATCCACATGCTGTTAGCGAGGGGGATCCAGGTCCCCTGCAGAAAAAGAACAAAAGAAAAATAAATAGCAGAACAAAAGAAAAATGATAAAAGTATTAAAGGATGAATGAATGCAAGAATGAAAGAAAGAAACAATAAGAGAAAGAACAAAATAATGAAAGAAAGAAACAATGAAAGAACAAAAGAAAGAAAGACTAACAGAAGAATGAAAAAGGAAAGTATTAAAGAACAAAAGAATGAAACAATGAAGGAAAGAAGGAAAGAAAGAACTAAAGAATGAAAGACCGAGTGAAAGAAAGAAAGAACTAAAGAATGACAGACCGAAAGAAAGACAGAACTTAAGAATGAAAGACCGAAAGAAAGAAAGACAGAAAGAAAGAAAGACCGAAAGAAAGAAAGGAAGAAAGAAAGAAAGAAAGACCGAAAGAAAGAAAGACAGAAAGAAAGAAAGACCGAAAGAAAGAAAGAAAGAAAGACCGAAAGAAAGAAAGAAAGAAAGACCGAAAGAAAGAAAGAAAGAAAGAAAGAAAGAAAGACCGAAAGAAAGAAAGAAAGACTGACAGAAAGAAAGAAAGAAAGACTGACAGAAAGAAAGAAAGAAAGACCGAAAGAAAGAAAGAAAGACCGAAAGAAAGAAAGAAAGAAAGAAAGAAAGAAAGAAAGAATGAAAGAAAGACCGACAGAAATAAAGCAGACTCTTATAGCTTTAATCGTGGGTTACTTCCCCTCATAATGAGATTCCCTGAGATTACCAAACACATTGTATATTGGTCTCAATCCCAGATAATCATCACCACTTCATCCTGTAAATCTCTGATAAGGTTACACCATGGATTTCTGTCCTAGGATCGTGATGTGAGACCGGTGTCCATGGCACATAGGGATTGTAACATTTACAAAGAAGAATGATCTTATCCCAAGGGAGGGAAGGGTTTAGTTTCATATGTATCTGACTGTCCATCTCAACTAACACTTATATATACCGTATATAATGTGTATTTCATACAATGTGGATTAAATATGGCCTATTATGCTATTATTTGTTATGTGATGGATTTTTGTTTTGTTTTTTTTGTAAATGCTAAAAACAGTGAATAGGTTCTATAGGTTTATATACAAATAACACTAACTATTGATTTTCTAGACTATTATTTTATTTATAAGCCTTCTATTAATATTCTCCACGCATTCCTGAAAGTAGCTCTGCGTGGCCATGCTTTGATGCTGTTATAATGGAGCATGATATTGAGTAACAGTCTATAAATGTATTATTGGCCGCTTTTTAAAATGATGCTGCCCATAAATACATTTTCCCTTATTTAATTATGACTAAATTGCACATCTCCATCTTTTGCTCGACACATGTAACTTGTACCTGATCCCTGAAACTTCCTTGCTTGATTAATTTCCTCAAGTACACCTAATGAATTATGCATTCTGCTTGCAGCAGGGAAAGGTTTTTAGCTCCTTAAAAAAAAAATGGCGGACATACAGCTGTATGCATGGAATCAGAAGAAAATTCAGGAAGCGTCAGTGAAAGGGTTGGCTGCTTAGGGTACACGTGTCATGAAAACCTCCAAGCCCTGGGCTCCTGGATGGACCTGGGGGCCAGCCTCCTTCCTACAGACTATGGGCCCTGGCCTTGAAAGGGATTCTGATTTTGGGGAGATATGTACAAGGGGTCCCATTGTGACTACTTCTGTCTCTTGGTATGGAGTGTCATGTGTCACAAAAGCTTCCATGCCCTGGGATCCTGGAGTCACTTGGGGACCAGCCTGGCATGGAATCAGACTATGGGCCTAGGCCTGGCATGGAATGAGAAGTAGGAAGAGTTAAGGTCAAATCTATTCAGGGTAAAGGCAAGAAAACTGTAGCAATTCAGAGAGTGCAATTGAAAGAGTTGGATGTTAAGGTGACAAGTCATAAAAGGAAGTGTAGAAAATGTTTTGCTCTAAGTGGGCATTTAGTATTACAATGATACCACTGGGCAGTATATATATAAATATGCATAGCCGATAAAGGGAATATAAGTTATCCAGGTATGGTCTCACATAATGAGAAGGACACAGTTCACCTCCAAAGTTTTCATTAGGGATAAATTTAAAGACTAGTGAACTCTACATCCAAACAGAAATCTTGCCAGCCATAATTTCTTATTTTTCTCATATATTCCTGCATGTGTTATTTTCGGCAAATAACTCTTTTTCCCTATCTTGCTTTATGATTTGGATATATTATGGCTGGCCTATATATATTAATCTATCTGTATGCTAATTCTGAGAATCATTGATATATGAAGGGGGCCCTCTGTGCAAATCCCAAGTAATCTTCTCATTGTCAGCTGTGAAAGCCTCACAGTTAGTTTATTGTCGTTTTTTATTGTCAGACGCAAATTATATTTTTATTGCCAGAGCTGTCTTGGAAGAGAAAGGTTTAAGCTGTCTACACACACTGACCATGACTTCTAATTCAGTCAGCATCTTTCTTAAGGGAGCCATAACACAAAAAAAGAAAACCAAAGAGACATGGTTAAAAAAATAAAATAAAAGTTACATAGGTTGCATTTAAGTTCTGTGTCACAGGGCGCAGTGTTGCAAAAGTAAGTGAGATACAGTTAAGTTGAGGTAAGATGAACTTTTAAACAACGATGCCTTGAGCAGGGCTATCAATGTATCTACTGCTACAAGACCTTGATAGGCCCTGCATAAGGCATTGTTATATCTTTAAATATTAAATAAATGTTCAACTCACCTCAATTCACTTTTAAGGGTCTATCCAATAGGCCCCCGAGCTGGGAATTTTGGGAGAGGGGGGGAGGGGGGGAGGAGGATTTTGACAATTTCCCAAGATGAAGCCCTCAAAACTATACGAGTCGACTGAGAGTATAGAGGGTGCTATTCGGTCTGAGGAACTCCAGAGGTGTTTAGCTGCCAAAATGACGGCACAGAAATGATGGACCCAATGATGGCCATCAAGCCTGCCCAAATCTCTACCTGCTGTAATATCCTCTCACCTTGTTTGTTTCTGAGTGTGACACACAATGAGTAGCTAAACTGGTGAGATGAAATGTTCTTCTCACCTCAACTCACCTGTTATTCCCTTCAACTTACCTGCTACTCACCTCAACTCACCTGCTATTCACTTCATCTCACCTGCTATTCACATCAACTCACCTGCTATTCACATCAACTCACCTGCTACTCTCTTCATCTCACCTGCTATTCACATCAACTCACCTGCTACTCACTTCATCTCACCTGCTATTCACATCAACTCACCTGCTGCTCACTTCATCTCACCTGCTATTCACATCAACACACCTGTTTCTCATCTCAACCCATCTTTTAGTGGATAGGCCTTTAACTGTTGTGTTAAAATGGTGCTAAACTCTTAAAAGCACTCTTTCATAAATAACATGATAAAGTCCGGTTTTAATATACTCCAAATGCAATCAACATGCTAGCTGGCAATTTCATAATTAAGGAGTTGTATAAAATGTAGTGATCGCCATCCATATCCATTGACCATGGGTACGAGCCACAAGGAAGTGGATAGTATGCATGCACATTCACCCAGGATACTGTGGAATCAGCCCCTGCACAAAGCATTCTGGCACAGATAGTTCGGCATAATATTAGAAGACCTTTAAGGACCCTTGTACAGAAACACATTTTTGGGCTTCCGGCTAAGCCAGGCTCTTCCGATAAACGTAAATAATTTATTTTCCAGAGTGGGGTACGGGTAACACGGCCATTGTAATTTATTAGATGCTGCAGCCTTGTCATCTAAATGATTGTGGCTCTGTGTCCACAGCAATAACCCCCCCAAAAAAGGTCTATGGCAAATACGACAGTTCACAGCTCCGAAAAAACTCTGCACTCACGGCAGTACCTCTGTCACTCGGCATGTTGCGTTGAATGCCATCAGCTACGAAAAACAGCTGCTGGCCTTTAAGCAACCACAGTGCAATGTTCTATGCTACAGTGAACAGATGGATGCTGATTTGGGGACGTTTGCCTCTCACAGCGAGATTGGGCCGGAGATTAAATTTGCAGACACATTTGCCGTTTAGGGAAAGAAATTCACATACCAAAAATATATAATAATAATTCCGTCCCTCTCCGGCCTTGTTGTCGTGCGCTGTCTTTGACTAATCTTTATGCTCGAATTAAACATTTTTCCCGGGGAAGGAAGAAAGGGCGGTGGGTGGAGGGGGGGGGGAGCAAAAGTGACAAAAATGTCACTCTGTACCCGTAAGATGCTTGCTCTGGCTTCTGCCAGGGAAACAAAGATGCAATCACATTTTAATTATGTTACAAAATAGTTTGATTAAGCCAGACAGACATCTTCAAAGTGCCATGAAACTTTAAAGATAGCTATTCCTTCTTTAATAAAAGCATGGGGATTTTTTTTTTTTTGTATTATTAAAGATACATATCATTTTCCCTCCCAGAACAGGGACGCTTCAACTAAATCTGGTCACCGACCGCTACCCAATGTTCCTGCAGTGAGACTTAATCAAAAGAGGGGAGGGCAACTAGCTCTTCACTGTAGATTTTAACAAGAAACAAGAGTCTGTCACCGCAGTGGCAGAAATACAAAGGACTCATGCAAGAAGCCACAACTCATTGGTTACAGGCTGTGCTTACCACGCAGGGTTGCAGCTGTTAAAATGTTAAACGCGTTGGTGGTTTGTTTGGTGTTTTTGCAAGTCAGCAACTGTCTCACTCTGCTAGTGTTTTTTCATGGGATCATCAAAGGAGAGCTTATACCCTGCACAATTAGGACCCCAATAAGAGGAGCGGAGTGAGCCCCAGTATTGATTACGTGTGCACCACTGGCTCTGCCTCATCTGTGAGACAGCAGTACATATTAATATACTAAAACCTTTCCTGCTAAGTTTTATCCTTCAACCCATGAACCAGTTTAGTAGCCCTTTTCTGAACTCTCCCCAAAGTGTCAATATCCTTCTGGAGATACGGTCTCCAGTACTGCGTACAATACTCCAAGTGAGGTCTCACCAGTGCTCTGTACAATGGCATGAGCACTTCCCTCTTCCTACTGCTAATACCTCTCCCTATGCAACCAAGCATTCTGCTAATACCTCTCCCTATACAACCAAGCATTCTGCTAATACCTCTCCCTATACAACCAAGTATTCTGCTAATACCTCTCCCTATATAACCAAGCATTCTGCTAATACCTCTCCTTATACAACCAAGCATTCTGCTAATATCTCTCCCTATACAACCAAGCATTCTGCTAATATCTCTCCCTATACAACCAAGCATTCTGCTAATACCTCTCCCTATACAACCAAGCATTCTGCTAATACCTCTCCCTATACAACCAAGCATTCTGCTAATACCTCTCCCTATACAATCAAGCATTCTGCTAATACCTCTACCTATGCAACAAAGCATTCTGCTAATACCTCTCCCTATACAACCAAGAATTCTGCTAATACCTCTTCCTATGCAGCCAAGCATTCTGCTAATACCTCTCCCTATACAACAAAGCATTCTGCTAATACCTCTCCCTATACAACCAAGCATTCTGCTAATACCTTTCCCTATACATCCAAGAATTATTCTAGGATTTTTCTACAGCTCTATCGCATTGCCTATCCACATTTAAATCCTCTTAAACAATAGAACTGTATCAAATATTCTATACCCTGAGCTTGGGTTTTAACACCCAAGATGCACTAAATGCCAGTTGCCACAGCACTGACCATTTTTCTAGTTTACCTAGATCATTTGCCATTTGGCTTATCCCTCCATGAATATCAACCTTCTTTGTGTCATTAGCAAAAACACATACCTTACCAACAAGACCTTCTGCAATATCACTAATAAAAATATTAAAGAGAATAGGTCCAAGTGCAGATCCCTGAGGTACCCCACTAGTAACAAGACCTTACATCCAATATACCCCATTGACTACAACCCTCTGTTGCCTGTCACTCAGCCATTGTCTAATCCATTCAACAATATTGGAATTCAAACTCAAAGATTGGGTGAGCCATGTCTACTGCACCACAGTGATCTATTATTTTAGTCACCCAATCAAAAAAATCAATAAGGTTAGTTGGGTGTGATCTCCCTGAACTAAACATATACATTGAAATCCATGTGATTATAGATTTTCAACAATCCCATCCTTTAACATGGTTTATTTTACAGCACCGGCAATCAAAATGTTTAGTGCAATAGACCACGGCAGAATTGTTTTTTTTAATATTTAAATGAAATACAAATAGAAATTCTATAAAGAACGGATAAAAAATAAAGTACTGTGTGGAATCTACTTTCCATGTACAGCTCTACGAGGGGGCGGACATCTTGGGTCAGATGAAGGCTTGGGTCAAACAAAGGAATGTCAAGATTCTAAACAACATGTCTGCTCCCTAATACGTTGTAAAAGCAAAGAGGTCTCAATAAGTTACTTTATTTTTATTCTTTCATTTAAGAATTTGTATTCAGAATTGTCTACACTTGATGCCATCTTTCAACTCAACATAAATTTTATGCTCTTTAAAAATCTAAAATGTAAGACGTATATCAACAGTTGAAGAGAAGCCATTTTGTACATCTGCATGACTTCTCTCTATCTGGAGTCTCATTGTGATATGTTCCTGCATAATTCTATTTTTTTTTTCCGAAATCAAGGCCTTCTAAGTATGGCTTTTGTTGTATTGTCTATGAATGTCTAACAATACAAACGGCAAGACTCTTATCTCCTTCATGCTGAAAACTATAATGAAATCAGCTTCGATTTACCACAATAATACACTCTGAAGTGCTTTTTTTAAAGACTATGTTGCGTTTCCCCACCCCAGGAAAGAAAAGTGTTAGAAAACCTCCTGTTTTACAACTATGTTTTTATTCTCTTCCAACGGTTATATTTTTACTAAATCAGGCAATAAATCTTTTGTATTTGAGTCATTCTTCCATATTTTTTTTTTTTTGGGGGGGGGGGGGTTTGGCAATTTTGGAGACAAGTTTTGAAAAAATGGAGCAGTCACCGTAGAAACCAAGGAAATGGTCCAGCCTTTTGCTCTGGTTTTAAAACAAGACCCATGAATCCTGGACATAAAATTAGATAGAAAATAATAAATATATACTCAATAAAGAGAGACATGAGATATGTCTTTGGGCCAGTGTAGCAGATTTGGGAAAAGTATCCAATGCAGCTGTATATGAATTTTTTCCCAACTTGGCTACTTTTCCCTTATGTAGGTGGAACTGCCGCTTTAAACAAACATTATCACTTTGTACCAGCGAGAAAGCTGCGTATGCGACAGTTGCAATAAAGTGGTTAAACATTACGCACAGATTTTCCGCGACAAAGGGATTTTGTTTAAATACAAATACATTCATTTTATAGAGTATGTTTAATAATGAACAGATTACAAGATATATAGAATATTGAATAGAAAACTCCCATAAACATCTAATTGAAAATGATAAAAAAAAAACACACTTAAAAAAAAAAAGATTCCCCAAGCAGAAACATCTCACACCAGAGTATATGCTTCAAATATCAGGGATTGTAAAACGCGTGGTGGTTATGTGTACAGGACAGAAAGGTCACACTCCTAGGAGCTGTGATTAATGGACAACAAATAATTCGAAACAGAGAGATAATTAAAAGTCTCAGCTCCCCCCTCCATGAAAAAAAAAAGGTTTTTAAAAAGCCCACAGCCATGCCAGCATTTCAGAGCATTCACTTGTTACACGGCATGTGTAAATGGATATTCTCTAAAGGGCCTGTGCGTTTCGCGTCTACAGAGAAAAAAACAAGCCTATACAGGTTGCTGTATTTCACATATGCCACTCATTCCGTTATGTTTATGTTATTATATCTTATTAGAGGTCGGCTTGTGTCTCTCCATGCTCAGATTTGTGCTTCTTGTTTTTTTATATTTTTTGGGTCGTAGGTGCAACTTTTATCATGTTTCACATTAAGGTTTGATTATTCCTAATCTGTGATGGGGAGACAATCTTCCCATCTTCCATATATAATGCATTCAAAATAAATAAACCTGGTTTCTCGCACTATTCAGCCTATAACTATATATCAGTAAACTTTTACCAATTCTCCATGTGTGATGTCCCTGGCGGATGCTGTGCGATGCTGATATGTCTATGTTTCTAGAAGCTGACACAGAATTGGGGGGAGGGACAGTGACGAAACTTGCATGAAACTTGTCTTATGCAATCGCGTACAACTGATCTGCAGGTCTCTTACCTATCTGGTCTGCCCCCTAGTGTCCATCACGTCATGTGCAGGACTTATCAGACCAGCGTGATTTATGAATGACGCCATTTTGCTGAGACCCATCCAGCAGGCAGCAACTTGCGGCTGCATGGACAGGAGCAGGACTCTACAGGAAGGAGTGAAATGTCTACAGCTCCCTCACTGATCACAAGAGAACCCCCCCGAGGGACCAACAATGAGCCTCCCAACCCCCTGAGCACCCCGGCATTAGGTGTATCGGATTTTAAGTTTTCTGCAAAATGAAGAGGCCTCTGGCACAGGACGAGAGACAGATAGAGTTCTGGACTCACTATATTTGGAGTCCTGTGGACTGACTGCAATATGTACGATGTTGAGCAATGGAATTTGCTCCAGAGTAAGGAGGCCGCACAGCAAGGATTTGCAAATACAAAACACCTTTGATCGAAGTTCATACCCGCATTGCGTGAGACAGTCCAGATTTGGGGGTTCTCTCCCACTGTCCCGCTGAGCTCTACCTCTGTCCTGCTTTTCGGGAGCGAGGAAGAGTTCAGCGGGATTCAGGACCACAATTCTGAAGTCCTGATCGGTGTCTGGGACCGGGGCATCATTGTTAGCATGTGCAGTAGGACTGACAGCTTCATGCATGCGTAGAAGAGTTCACACTCTGACCTCCCAAACTCAGGAGGAATTCAACCTCCCATGCTCCTTCCCCTTGGTGTCCAGATTTGCCGGAGGGGGGGGGGGGGAGTGGAGAGGTATGGTCAGTGGACTCTGCTGACCTAAACACATGAGGAAGATGATACAAGCTATTCATGGAGAATCCAAAGTAGTCTTGAGGTGCATCTGAGGTCAGCCCAACTTTCTGGTAAATCGAAGCAATTCTACTGTCTGGCACATGACTTGACAACAGATGGGTTTTGTTGTTGCTGAACAAAATACAAGAAAGACAGACTCACTGATGTATTGGTTATTGGGCATTAAAGCATTAAAAAAAACTACCAAATTATTAACGGAACCAACAATCCGACAAATTAGACTTAATTTAAGCCTGAATTCCAAGCATCTCCAAAGGATTTAAAAGGACGACAGGAATCACGGAGCATAGACAGCCTCACACGGAAGACAAGGAGTGTGACAGGAGATGGCAAATCAAGTGTGAGAGTTGGGGGGGGGGGGGGGGAGTGAGATGAATAAAATATTAATCATGCACATTTGATGTGTAAATATGCAGAAAACATGACTGAGTTTTCTTTTTAGATCAACTCACCAATGTTCCATGTTGCTGGGTGGAATCGTTTTTCTTACACATAGCTGTTGGCCTCAAAAAGTCCACCTGTTGCAGACCTTGCATGGTCAGCAGTGGAAAATCGGCTTTCATTATTCAGTTAAAGTGGGACATAAAAGGAGTTGCACTTGTAGGAACAGAATTTAGGTGGTAAAAAGAGGTAACCAGCCAGTGGCGGAAATAAATATTTAATGTCTCAAGGGCAGTACATTTTTTTCTAGACCCACCATTAGACCCAGATGGATCATTGTCATGGCTGTCATGGACCTCCTAAGAGGGATTTGACCGAGGGCATGGCACCTACTGGACCATCAATTGTTCAGCCCTTGTACAAAATAGAAAATAAGGGCATTCACATATACCATACGTCGATCAGACATAACACCCCCTACCTAAGCATTGTTACAGACCATGTACACCCTTTCATGGAAACAGTATTCCCTGATGACATTGGCCTCATTCTGCAGGATTATGCTCCCTGCCACAAAGCAAGAATGGTTCAGGAATGGTTTGAGGAACACAACAACGAGTTCAAGGTGTTGACTTGGCCTCCAAATTCCCCAAATCTCAATCCAATCGAGCATCTGTGGCATGTGCTGGACAAACAAGTCCGATCCATGGAGGATCCACCTCGCAACTTACAGGACTTAAAGGATCTGCTGCTAACGTCTTGGTGCCAGTTACCCCAGCATACCTTCAGAGGTCTAGTGGAGTCCATGCCTCGACGGGTCAAGGCTGTTTTGCCATCAAAAGGGGAGCTACACAGTATTAGACAGGTGGTCATAGTGTTATGGCTGATAGGTGTATGTCACAGCTAAATGGAGTGGAAACAAAATCACCCACGGTAATTTAAACACAAGGTGGTGAAAGCCTGATAGACAATATCATTTTACAGTAAGATCCCTGGAACAACCTTCCAGTGGAAGTAGAAAAAGGAATTTAAGAACGTCAGGATTGGGCATCTTTGTTTCTTAACAGCGCCTGCGTGGCTGAAATTAATAAAGGTTATATTTTTACAAAAGTGTACAAAAGCCTGAGGGCCGTTATGTTCCAACAACAGGCTGAGGATCAGGAGAACAACATAAATTTAAAAGCCGTGGATTCAGGAGACAAACTTGATTTCATATAGGCCTCGGCTTCTGTATTTCTGTTGCTGATGTCTTCTGCTTGGGTGAGGAGACTTGTATTTCTCCTCTAAATATAGTATCACCTTCCAGCAGGGCCGGTGCAAGGATTTTCGTCTACACAGGCGAAGGTGCATTTTGGTGCCCCCCTGCTCTGATCCGCCACGCCTCCCACACCATTAAGCCTCCTTAAATTATATATATATATATATATATATATATATATATATATATATATATATATATATATATATATAAATAATGTATAGTGTAGAAAAAAAAATCTAAATATTCAACTCGCATGCTCTAAATGTGTCACACATTGAAACCCTTAAACACAGACACCCTTGCAGTCACACACACAGACACCCTTACCACTTACACACACACAGTTACACCAATTCACACATAACCTGAGACACACTATTTTGCCACTCAATATGCCAGTATTTAGCCCAGGGGTCCTCAAACTTTTTAAACAGGGGGCCAGTTCACTGTCCCTCAGACCGTTGGAGGGCCGGACTATAGTAAAAACAAAAACTATGAACAAATTCCTATGCACACTGCATATATCTTATTTTGAAGTGAAGAAACAAAATGGGAACAAATACAATATTTAAAATGAAGTAAAGTTAAATCAACAAACTTACCAGTATTTCAATGGGAATATTATGCCAGTCAGAGCCCAGTAATATTATGCCAGTCAGATGCCCAGGAACATTATGCCATTCAGATGCCCTGGAATATTATGCCATTCAGATGCCCAGGAATATTATGCCATTCAGATGCCCAGTAATATTATGCCAGTCAGATGCCCAGGAATATTATGCCAGTCATAGCCCAGTAATATTATGCCAGTCAGATGCCCAGGAATATTATGCCAGTTAGATGCCCAGGAATATTATGCCAGTCATAGCCCAGTAATATTATGCCAGTCAGATGCCCAGGAATATTATGCCATTCAGATGCCCAGGAATATTATGCCAGTTAGATGCCCAGGAATATTATGCCAGTCATAGCCCAGTAATATTATGCCAGTCAGATGCCCAGGAATATTATGCCAGTTAGATGCCCAGGAATATTATGCCAGTCATAGCCCAGTAATATTATGCCAGTCAGATGCCCAGGAATATTATGCCAGTCAGATGCCCAGGAATATTATGCCAGTTAGATGCCCAGGAATATTATGCCAGTCATAGCCCAGTAATATTATGCCAGTCAGATGCCCAGGAATATTATGCCAGTCAGATGCCCAGGAATATTATGCCAGTCATAGCCCAGGAATATTATGCCATTAAGATGCCCAGGAATATTATGCCAGTCATAGCCCAGGAATATTATGCCAGTCAGATGCCCAGGAATATTATGCCAGTCAGATGCCCAGGAATATTATGCCAGTCATAGCCCAGGAATATTATGCCATTAAGATGCCCAGGAATATTATGCCAGTCAGATGCCCAGGAATATTATGCCAGTCATAGCCCAGGAATATTATGCCATTAAGATGCCCAGGAATATTATGCCAGTCAGATGCCCAGGAATATTATGCCATTAAGATGCCCAGGAATATTATGCCAGACAGAGCCCAGTAATATTATGACAGTCAGATGCCCAGGAATATTATGCCAGTCAGATGCCCAGGAATATTATGCCAGTCAGATGCCCAGGAATTGCTCGTTATACCTCCCTCCTCCCCCCTTCCCCAGACCCCAGTACTTACCTCCATGCCGCTGTTCAGATCCGTGGCTGAGAGGGGAGCGCTGTGCGCTCCCCTCAGGCCGTGCGCATTCAATAAAGTGTGTTGAAACTTTTTTTTTCAACACACTTTATTGAATGCGCACGGCCTGAGGGGAGCGCACAGCGCTTCCCTCTCAGCCACGGATCTGAACAGCGGCATGGAGGTAAGTACTGGGGTCTGGGGGAGCGGGCGATTTTCCCGCCCCCCCATTGGTGCGCCCTAAGGCAGCCGCCTGTGCTGCCTTACGGTAGCGCCGGCCCTGCCTTCCAGCAAAATCCAGACCACAGGTAATAACCGTCAGGCCCTCGAGAGTCAGATCGCCACCTCCCCTGGACACTGCTCACTGACATACTTCTCTAGCGGAGAGACTCACTCAATGTTCAATCTCCTGCTTACGTTCCACGGTCAGATAGTAACTTCTCAAGCTCAGCCCGGTGTGAACACCACAAAAAAACAACCACAACAACAACATCTACTGAATTATTACGTCTCAATTCAGCTCATCATTAGCTTACATGCAAAACCCTGCATTTTGGAAAACTTGGAAAATACATCGCCTCAGCGTGACTTCGTTCAAGAGAAGAGCACAGCATGGTTTGCTGGGGGGATAAGCAGGGGACACAGGAATAGCAGCCATGTGTCCACATTTAGCAGCGAATAGGACGGTTCATCACGGCTGCATGAACGCAGCTGCTTCACCGTCCCCTCTCCCGCGATAGCCAGGTTATCGCGGGATCGCTGAAGGTGAGTAATATTAATTAGCTTAATAGGGGTTAATTTTAGTATTGGGTTCGGGGGAGTTAAGTATTAGTATTAGGGTTTGGGGAGGGTAAAATTAGTGTTAGGGTTAATTTTAGTATTAGGGTTCGGGGGGTACGTATTAGTATTAGGGTTCGGGGAGGGTAGAATTAGTATTAGGGTTAATTTTAGGATTGGGGTTCGGGGGGGGGTAATTTTAGTATTTGGGTTCAGGGAGGGTAGAATTAGTATTAGGGTTAATTTTAGGATTAGGGTTCGGAGGGGGTAATTTTAGTATTAGGGTTCGGGGGGTCACTTTTAGGAGGTTTAATTTATTAGGGGGATTAATTTATTGGGGGGTGGACGTTTGAAAGCGCTGACAGTTCAGCACTGAACTGTCAGCACTTACATTGCTGAGATGAAGTGGCCGCGTTCATCTTCACCACTGAGAGTTCAGCATTAAAACTGTCTCGCTGAACTGTCAGCGGTGAAGCAGCCGCGAATGAGTATCCTAGACCCCATTTAGCAGGCATCAGTCCCTATTTTGAACCCAAATTCCTCTCCTCTCGTCTCTTGTGCCTATTTTTTTTTTTCGGAGCTCTGAATTTGTGTTTATATATTTTGGGAGACATGTATAAAAACTCCGGTGTTCTGACAAATTACTGGAGCAAATTCTCCTGCGCAATCGCAGGAGAATTTGCTCACTGCGCATGCGCATAAAGTTACAGCTGATAACTCAGCTGTAACTTTGTGTCCACCGCGCATTTTATATTATGTATTATGCAGCAGGGGGATCACAACTCCTATCAGTTGGCTCCTTATGTCCCCCCCCCGCCCCGTGTTACTTACCAGCGTTTTGGTTGAATCCAGCCACGGACACAGCGCATTCCCACACGGCTTGATAGCCGCGCGCATGCGCTGTGTACCGCCGCTGTCCGATCCTCTGGTAAGAAGGGGTGTGCGGGGGGTGTGCGGGGGGCGGGATGTGGGTTGCGCAGCTCGCGCATGCGTGGTGGACACAAAGTTACAGCTGAGTTATCAGCTGTAACTTTATGCTCATGCGCAGTGAGCAAATTCTCCTGCGATTGCGCAGGAGAATTTGCTCCAGTAATTTGTCAGAACACCGGCACTGCAAAGTGTCAGGAGTTTTTTTTAAAAAGCGCCTTTTGATAAGTATAACGGCGACAGTGATTTAACTCCCAAACCTTTGTAGTGAGGGACAAAGGGACTTTCGTCAAACTGATTTTTATAAATAAACTGCGCCACCGGAACGAGCGCCAACATATTGCGCCCAGAATTTGGCGCAATCTGTGTGCGCCATGTTTATACATTGCCCCTGTATTTCTAGTAACTTACCAAATTACATAAATAGTTATCAGCTGGCATTTAAACTACCACTCAAAGTGGCCTCATCTGACAGCGGGATCCGAGCACAGCTCTTCGCGGGGATTCATTTGCCATTAACTTAAAAAATAAAAAAAAACTCTTCTAAAAATTTCTTCTATGTTTTTTTTTGCCGCTCGGATGTCTTTTGTCATTTTTATTCTTTATACATCAGAGCAGTCCTTTCTGTATCTATAACAACACAGTTAAATGCCCTATGTTAAAAGACACAGAGCGTTTTTAAAAAGCATTTTTTGTCAGCCGGAGAATTGACTGATATCCACAGTTTAATTAAGTATATCAAACGGTATAATTAACTAAAAAGACACGCTCTTTTCTTCCATGAAGGTTGACGATCTGTGGGAGAAGCCGTTCCCTCTTCTGTGGTCACGGAACCAGAATAGTAGATCTGAATCACAAGTCGAACAAAGAAACTCAAACAGAGAATGTTTCACTGGAAGAAAAGAAACCTTCAACTTAATAATCAAACAAATGGCTCGTTATGTATTTCATCCAATGGGAGTCTCCTGGCAGGAACCTTCTTCCCTATCGATTTCAAACACTTTATTTATAAAAAAGTTCATTCTGCGGCAAATTTAGGAAAGTGGAACAATCAGCAGGGGAATTAAGTTGGTTTCCCTCGTTTAGAACTTTGCCCCCTCGACTGGACTTTTGTTAATACTGTAGGGTCTACTTAAAGAGACTGGATCCCCCAAACATCGTGCATGTAGAGAGTAAAAAATGATTGAAAACAATCTATACATTGTATTAGCAAAACTGCAAATAAATGCCTAAATTAGGAGAAAAATGTGTTTTAAACGTGTCTGCTGTTTATGACATCACCTGTGGCCTGATATGCAAATGAACTGCTTCCCAATGAAAAATGTGTAATTTGCATATTAAACCACAAGGGACATCATAAACTGGATAAACTCCACAGACACATTTCTCTTCTACTTTAGGCATTTGCATTCACTACATTCAGTAAAAGAAACAAAACAGTATTGAGGTGATACTGTAGGTCAAAGTAGACAAGTTGGAAAAAGTCTCCCATTTCAGCTGCATGGGAGAATTTCTTCTACTTCGGATACTTTGGCCTAAAGTTTTGAAATTACCTTATCAATTCCCTCAATTCTCTCTTTATTGAGTAGACTTCTGTTTGTTTTTGTATTTTTTTCTTTCTGTGCTGTGTTTCGTAAGCATATAACAGCCGCTGACATTTAGGATGTTTCACCACCAAAAAATATCCTTCTTATATAATCTTATATATAACAATGATTTTTTTTTTTGGGGGGGGGGCAGGGCGTTTTTAAATCACATGGGGGATGTCAGCATAACTATCGCACTTATGTACGTTACAAAAAATAAATAAATATATAGATATATATATAAATACCACTTTTATACATCTCCCTGTGTCTCCATTTTTATTTGTCATATTGACCTATTATTTTATTTTTTATTTTATGTGTGCTTGCAGTCGCTTAAAGGAACATTAAATGTTGTTTAACCCTTACTTCCTTGAAGGAAGCAAGGGTTAAACAATACATATGGAGGTAGAATTAAGTAAACCAGACTTAATAGATACTTTCGGGTTTACTAACTGCTGTGTCTCACATGCGAGACACAGCACTTTCTGGTTGTCGTGTGCTGACAAACACCTCGCCCCGCTCTGACAGCTGAATGCGAGGGTCTCTCGCTGCTAGCACAGAGAGTGATCCTCATTTTTGCCTGGTATCAGCAGGGGTGACCTAGTTAAGGTCGCCACTGCTGATCTCATACAAAAACGAGGGTCTCTCTGTGCGCTAGCAGCGAGAGCCGGTTGCCGACCAGACGGCTGCCTGCTTCCTGTGGAAACATGGCAGCTGTCGGTCAGAGGATAAACTGGAAGGTACTATCAAAAGAACTATCAAAAGTACACGCCAGTTCATCCTCATACTAGGGACAACTAACTTTTCACTTGTACATCTTAGAAGCACAAATGAAAAAAAAAAATGTTTAGTGTCCTTTTAATTCGACCCACTGTTCGTTTGTGCCTACTTTACACATATGTGTAACTCACGTACAGCTTAGAACACGCAAGATATCTCGTTATACACTTCTGAACTCAGAAGGAAATGTTTGCTCAGCCCGACCTCATAATCGTATCACATTAACACACAGTATCACATTAACACACAATATCACATTAACACACGATATCACATTAACACACAGTATCACATTAACACACAATATCACATTAACACACGATACCACATTAACACATGATATCACATTAACACACGATACCACATTAACACACGATATCACATTAATACACAATATCACATTAACACACGATACAGCATTAACACACGATATCACATTAACACACGATATCCCATTAACACACAATATCACATTAACACACGATACCACATTAACACACGATACCACATTAACACACGATATCCCATTAACACACGATATCACATTAACACACGATACAACATTAACACACGATATCACATTAACACACGATATCACATTAACACACGATACCACATTAACACACGATATCCCATTAACACACAATATCACATTAACACACGATACAACATTAACACACGATATCACATTAACACACGATATCACATTAACACACGATATCACATTAACACACAATATCACATTAACACACAATATCACATTAACACACAATACCACATTAACACACGATACTACATTAACACACGATACCACATTAACACACAATATCACATTGACACACAATACCACATTAACACACGATATCACATTAACCCACAATATCACATTAACACACAATATCACATTAACACACAGTATCACATTAACACACAATATCACATTAACACACAATACCACATTAACACACGATATCACATTAACCCACAATATCACATTAACACACAATATCACATTAACACACAGTATCACATTAACACAGTATCACATTAACACACAATATCACATTAACACACGATACCACATTAACACACGATATCCCATTAACACACGATATCACATTAACACACGATACAACATTAACACACGATATCACATTAACACACGATATCACATTAACACACAATATCACATTAACACACTATATCACATTAACACACAATATCACATTAACACACACTACCACATTAACACACGATACTACATTAACAACAGTATCACATTAACACACGATATCACATTAACACACGATATCACATTAACACACGATATCACATTAACACACAGTATCACATTAACACACAATATCACATTAACACACGATACCACATTAACACATGATATCACATTAACACACGATACCACATTAACACACGATACCACATTAACACACGATATCCCATTAACACACGATATCACATTAATACACAATATCACATTAACACACGATACAACATTAACACACGATATCACATTAATACACAATATCACATTAACACACGATACAACATTAACACACGATATCACATTAACACACGATATCCCATTAACACACAATATCACATTAACACACGATATCACATTAACACACGATACCACATTAACACACGATATCCCATTAACACACAATATCACATTAACACACGATACAACATTAACACACGATATCACATTAACACACGATATCACATTAACACACGATATCACATTAACACACAATATCACATTAACACACAATACCACATTAACACACGATACTACATTAACACACGATACCACATTAACACACAATATCACATTAACACACAATACCACATTAACACACGATAACACATTAACCCACAATATCACATTAACACACAATATCACATTAACACACAGTATCACATTAACACACAGTATCACATTAACACACAATATCACATTAACACACGATACCACATTAACACACGATATCCCATTAACACACGATATCACATTAACACACGATATCACATTAACACACGATATCACATTAACACACGATACAACATTAACACAAGATATCACATTAACACACGATATCACATTAACACACGATATCACATTAACACACTATATCACATTAACACACAATATCACATTAACACACACTACCACATTAACACACGATACTACATTAACAACAGTATCACATTAACACACGATATCACATTAACACACAATACAACATTAACACACAATATCACATTAACACACAATACAACATTAACACACGATATCACATTAACACACGATATCACATTAACACACGATATCACATTAACATGCGGTACCACATTAACACACAATATCACATTAACACACGTTACCACATTAACACACGATATCACATTAACACACAATCACATTAACACACGATGCCACATTAACACACAATACAACATTTAGAATAAATCTCATCTTACATATCGACAACCTTCAAATGCAGACAGAGTATTTTTTGCTGGATGAAAAATAACTTTATTTTTTATATTGTTAAATTAAAAATTAAATTGCTATGCGTCTCTTTTATCGTGGGGATATATGGGTTGTTTGTGATGTATCAACCTATCCCGATAGACGGGTTCAAACATTTCAATGTGTATTCAAGAAACAAAGCCGGCCGATTAGCATTACAGTGCTGTCCAACTGGGAAAAAGCTTGTCAGGGACAAAGACCCCCCCAGTATTGCTTGACTACCTGCACATTGTCTCCGCAGCCAGCTCTGTCATACAACGATCAGTCGTGTATCCCACACAATATGCAATCTCACTGGGAAGAAACACAAATGTGTGTCATTTTTAACCCTACGAGTCCCTGCTTGTTAATCTGTGCTGTGTATGAGTCTAAGGCTGGCGTCTTTATTTCTCTAATGGACTATTTAGGGGAAGGTATACGTACCATCACCTACCTGTAGTATATACATTTTTGTAACTTTTTTCCCCCATTTTTACAAGACTAGGTTTCCAAATAAATGTCATCGACGTGATGATGTTTGGGGGTTAAAAGGTCCGTTCTAGAAGAGAAACGATGGTCCAGAACATTCCGAATGGAACATTCTATGGCAACTGCCCCCACTTTTACCACTCTGCCCCACAACTGCTCTTCCTTCTGTTTTGTTGTTTATTTTTAACAGCATTATTTCGGCAAATTTCTTCTCTACATTGATGCAGTTGGTGCAACATACAAAATCTTACAACTCCCATCCAGCAAACATGGATCAACTGGCCACCAATGACACCAACAGCAATAGCGGGTTTTTGTCCACAAGATAGTCAAGTAAGATGACAGGCGCAAGGACAAGGGCAACAAGCTGCTTTACCTGAGTATTATGTTGGGTTGGTAATGAATGATGGCTTTTGAGTGGCGCCCTATGTATTGCCACAAACTCCCATTCAAGTCACAAGTACCCCACATGTACCAAGATATCCATAGTGTCCCACAATTATTTCATAGCGCTTATGTAAATTTGTTTCTACCTGTAAAGCCCTCCCCCTACTCCAGTGCTGGCTACTTGGAATGCTCCGCAGCTTGCTTACCTACCGGGCCATCAGACCTCACCTCAGCTACTGCTGGTACAGTCTTGACTGGTTTTAGCGAGTTTCTGTCCAGTCAGAACTATTGTTAGGTGCATTCCGGTTCACACTCAAGTGGTCATCTGAAATCATTTTGGGCAAGGGTTAGCAGACTTCCTGGTTCTGTACTACCTTCTCTACCAAGTTCAAGAGGAGCTGACCATCCTAAAGATCTGGGATACAGAGAGCTCCTTCTACAGATTTCTATGATTCTCCAAAACTCCCCAGGTTAGGTTTCCACAGTTGTCACCGTCAAGGCAATGGTTGAGTGTCCAACAACTCCAACAATTGTGTCGGACATGGCAACGATTTCAAGAGTATCTATAATTCTCTGCACCACACTGATAATAGGTCACCAACAAAAGCTCTTTTCAAGGTCAACACCAAAGAAGACCTGGGAGGACCAGGATCTCTTGGAACTTGCCACACTTTATGTTTCTTTATTCCAGACACCTATGGGATATACCTACTCCAAAAATGAAATAAAGACCGCAGAACAGTCAATAATTTTACCAGTTAATAATTTTTCCTCCCTGATGAAAATGGCTCTGGGGTCACCCTAGTCGGACCCGACTCCACACAAAAAAAAAAATCTCACCAGACACCTAGAAATGTTAAAAAAACAACAACTCGGATTTATGCTGCACTTAAAGGGACAGTCTAGACCCCAAACTCACTTTGGTGCAAGATGCAGATTACTGCTTGTATAGTGCACAGGCTTTTATCCCTGTGTGATTTGATGCAGGCATTCTGTAAAAATCACATTTTTAATATTTGACTCAAGCCCTTCCCAGTGATTACTCTGCATGGTTACTGCAGGTGTGGCAGCACTGATTCTATAGACATTCAGGATATACAGTTTTGTTTCATATAGTCACTTCCTGTCCTCCTCAAATTGAGTCTGTTGAGTGGCCTTTGAGTGACCTTGCACTTGTACACAGTAGGAACTCTTTACAGTGCAACACATTGTCTGATGACATCACTAGAGAGACAGGATATTCCATTCATTTGAATGGTATTAATCTCATTGGTCCCTGCAGCAAAAAAAAAATAAAAAGAAAAAGGAAATTACTTTTACTCATCCAGTGTGAGCAGTCCTTGTTTCTTGAAAGCTGCTGTAATTTCACAATTTGTTCTTGCTGTAAGTATGTTATATTTTAATCAATGCAAAATGTAAGACATCTATTTTAAAGTACTTTGAAAGCACATTAATATGCATTAATATTTGGAAGATGCATTTCGGCCACTAGACAGTCCCTTGAACTAAAAGAAACTTTTATCTCTGTTACTATAGCATTTTTTGTTTGTTTGTAATCTTCTGACAACTTCAGCACAGATATTCCAGGCGACGAATCTCAAATATAAAGTATGGTTGATTATACTTCCGGTGAGTTAGACTTTTAGTTCAGAGATACCGGGGTAGAAAAGAACAGAATATTATCTTTAACCACATGTTACGTGGTTAAAAGAGCATGTTCCGTGTCTGTCAAAAAGAGATTTGACGTACTGGCTGGCAGAAGGGGCAATGGGTTTGGCCTCTTCCTTGAGAAGTACGAGCCATGAGGCTTACTCCCCCAGTCTGTGCAACTTTCAGGTCTCTCAATTTAGACATTGACCCAAGCCCACGGAAAAAGGATTACCTGTTCTCATGCCCCTATGCTCTCGAGACCCTGACACAGGCTGACCCCCGCTGTACCATGTCTCCATGGGGACAGACGATGGGGAGGAGGGAGATAACTAGAGACCTAACGCCATGGCAGCCAAAGACACAGTTTGTGATTCTGTCCATATTGTTTTTTTATTTTTTTTATTCTCAGGTTATTTACAATTCTGAAAGGTTGTAACTGACAAGATACTGTGAGATACTGGAAAATTCCCTCCTGCTGGCCCTCTTCCCCCCACCTTCGAACCCTCCCGTGCATTGAGTTGCGTGGTTTTTGACTTGGTTGATATCTCTCGCAGTGTCTGAAATGATAAATCCGAGCTCATACCCTGTATTGTATTCCTGCCTGGGAGCCATTGCTCGCCTGTTGCTACAGTTGAGGTTAATGCTTTTTGTAGGATAGAATCGCTGTGCCTGTAATTCAGCTGACCATGAAGAAATTCAGCAAGTGTAATAGTCATACCGCTGTAATACAGACAATGAGATCTCTTCTGTAGAACCAAAAAAGGATGAACTCCTCGGTTCGGGAATCTTTGCAGATTGTAAAGTGGAACTAAGAGGGAGAGATGTACAATGGTGTGATCAAAGCTTTTACTTGAGGAACGTAGGTTAGGGGTGGTTTTTTTTTTTGGGGGGGGGGGATGATTTATAAAAAGAGAATGTAAAAAATGGTTTATACCGTGAATGATTTCACTGTGAAAAAATTTACAAATTGAGAGAAAAATATAATTTAAATATGTCTGTGGTAACGTCTCGTGTTTATGACATCAACTGGTTTGATATGCAAATTATTTTTTGTTGTTGAAGCAGCTCATTTGCAGATGATGTCATTAATATTCTGATATTATTATCTATACTCCTTATTCACAGTTTAAACAGTGTTCAGTTGATGGAGTCCCTAATATGTGCAGTTTGCATCACTTGTCCCCATCTCCTGCACAAATGCTGAAGCTAATCTGTCAGGAAATCCATACATAAAGAGATCAGCATTTTCCCCCAAAAGAGGTTCGATCTTAAAGGGACAGTCTAGGAACCAAACTCACTTTGGGGCAAGATAAAGATCACTGCTTGTATAGTGCACAGGATTTTATCCCCGTGTGGTTTGATGCAGGTATTCTGCATAAATCACATTATTAATATTTGACTCAAGCCCTCCCCCACTGATTACTCTGCATGGGCACTTCAGGTGCGGCAGCACTGATTATATAGTCATTGAGTATATACAGTTTTGTTTAATTTAGTCACCTCCTGTGCTGCTGCAATAGAATAAATTGTGTGCACTCTAAGTGACCTTGTTCTTGTACACAGTGCAACACATTGTCTGATGACATCACGAGAGAAACGGATATTCTATTAATTTGAATTTAAATATTATCATTGGTTAGTGCAGAAAAAAAAAAAGAGACAATGACTTTTACTCAGCTAGTGTGGGCAGGTCTTCTTTCCTTCAAACTGCTGTAATTTCACAAGTATTTTTTTATTTTAAGCAATGCAAAATGTAAAACATGCATTTTAAAGTACTTTGAAAGCACATTAATATGCATTAATATTTGGAAGATGATTTTTTGGCACCAGACAGTCCCTTTCTATAGGCATTTCATTCTTAGGCCACCTGTGCATTAAATTATTTCCCTTTTGCTATAAAATATATTTTTAACCTGGTTTAAATACATTAACTTACAAGTGACCAAAAGGCCTTCCATTTCACACAAACTGAGACACACCTTTGATGGGTGGGGTGCTCAAACCAGAATCATCCCACCCCCCCCAACTGTTCCACTTTGGGCTGACAGTCCTGATATGAGGGGTCTTTCCCACCGAGCACTACCTCTGTCCCGTTTTATTGTTCAAAGCAATAAATAGAATGGGAGGCACAATAAAAGAAATCAGTACTTTTGATTGGCTGCTAGTGCAAGTAGAAAGACCGGGTTTAATAAATTGTAATGAAATTCCAAGATGGCCAACTCCCCCCCCCCCCCCCCACCACAGTAATTACAGTAAGAATCTTGGCCAGATGAATATATTGTCCGTGTGTTGGGAACATTGTACAGAGATTTGCAGGTGAGAAAGACTCTTAAAAGGTTTAAATTCAGAGCATGTTGCTGTTATAATATATACTTCATTGCTCACAGTGCTTTAATTAAATGACAATATGCTTTGATCCAAGCAAAGTCCAACGAGTCAATAGTCAAAGAATCGCCGTCTCTCCCCCACCCAAAAAAAGATTCCCAGCTCTCATTTAGTAACAGGAGAAGTGATAAATTCTACCCTGAAATTACCAATTAAAATGCTTTCATGTAAGTCACTCTTTGCCTATCATTTCTCAAATTGAGAAATAGTTTAATTACCTGCAAAATGAAAAGGACAAAAGAATCCTAATTTAAGTCGTAGCAGACACTCTCTGTGGAAGTGGGATTTGTCACTCCCACTGCTCACGGCCTCAGAGTTTAAATTATTTTTTTTTTTACTTTCCCTAATTCTGCGAATTTTTAGCCAATACTTTAACTCTCTATATAAACCATTCTGTACATTCGATATATAATCCATTCTATACATAAACCATTCGGTGCATAAACCATTCTATATATTAACCATTTCGACACACTACCCACTTCCATTTTCCGCACCTCGGTGGTTGGAATGGATGGAGCCCCCGCGTGCTTATGGAGGGGCTTCATGGCACCTAACTGAGGGGGAACATTTATGGAAAAACCTAAACTTTTGTCAAGGCTCCCTCCTCCCCCAATGCACCCCTGCTGCACCCAGAGGGGGCATTCACTAC
This sequence comes from Pelodytes ibericus, assembly GCA_036172795.1. Taxonomy (NCBI): domain Eukaryota; kingdom Metazoa; phylum Chordata; class Amphibia; order Anura; family Pelodytidae; genus Pelodytes; species Pelodytes ibericus. The sequence continues at coordinate 12,921,273 of CM069857.1, forward strand.
AAGTGAGTTCAAGTTGAACATTTAGTGTCACAGACAATACTGTGCAGGGACAAACCTGGTGAGTTTCTCCTACTAGAACAGCTCTAAACACATATATTTTAGAGCGAGATACATTTTATACATAAACCTCTGACATGTTCCTCTCACCACAACTCGCCTATCCCTCTGTTTTACTAGATAGTTCCAAAGATATATTGTTGTTGGGCAGACTAGGTAGGACGAATGTTTTGTATCTGCCGATTACATTGTATATTCCTATTCTGAGAGGTATAATTTGGACCACCATTCCTTCTCACTGGAGAGAATAGAGCCATAGACGCAGTGGCGTAGCGTGGGTTGTCAGAACCCGGGGCAAGGCAAGTAATTTGCGCCCCCTAACCCGTGGATTTTAGCACTCGAGTCTCTTCTACTAGATTAGTTAAAGAAACCCTTACCCCCCAAGCACATGTATTGTTTGTTATGAAAATACTTATGTAATTAAAGTAAAATGCATCTAAATACAAGTTTATTTTCCAACACTTTATTGAGTGCGAACATGCATTACACACATTCTCCACATTTTCAGCAGGTCTATGAATACAAATATACACATGTAGTAACCTAGCATGGGCCATGCTATTATATGTCGTCTCACAACCATCGTAAACGACAAACAATATCAAGAACAAAAACTAAACATCAAAATGGAACCATACCCTGGAGATGATCCAAGACTGGGCTAGATGGAGCCAACTTCCTCAATCCTGTACCTCTAATGTTACCCCCCCCCTCCCACACACACACACACATATGCCATAATTGTTGTGCCATTCAGATGCCAGTAATATTGTAACTTTTGGATGCCAGTAATATTGTGCCAGTCAGAGCCCAGTAATATTGTGCCAGTCAGAGCCTAGTAATATTGTGCCAGTCAGATGCCTGCAATATTGTGCCAGTCAGAGCCCAGTAATAATGTGCCAGTCAGATACCAGTAATATTGTGCCAGTCAGATACCAATAATATTGTGCCAGTCAGATACCAGGAATATTGTGCCTGTCAGAGCCCAGGAATATTGTGCCTGTCAGAGCCCAGGAATATTGTGCCAGTCAGAGCCTAGTAATATAGTGCCAGTCAGATGCCTGCAATATTGTGCCAGTCAGATGCCTGCAATATTGTGCCAGTCAGAGCCCAGTAATAATGTGCCAGTCAGATACCAGTAATATTGTGCCAGTCAGATACCAATAATATTGTGCCAGTCAGATACCAGGAATATTGTGCCTGTCAGAGCCCAGGAATATTGTGCCTGTCAGAGCCCAGGAATATGGTGCCTGTCAGAGCCCAGGAATATGGTGCCTGTCAGATGCCTGTAATATTATGCCAGTCAGATGCCTGTAATAGTGTGCAGTCAGAGGCCAGGAATATTGTGCCAGTCAGATGCCTGTAATATTGTGCCAGTCAGATGCCTGTAATATTATGCCAGTCAGATGCCTGAAATATTATGCCAGTCAGATGCTTGTAATAGTGTGCCAGTCAGAGGCCAGGAATATTGTGCCAGTCAGAGGCCTGTAATATTGTGCCAGTCAGATGCCTGTAATATTATGCCAGTCAGATGCCTGTAATATTGTGCCAGTCAGAGCCCAGTAATATAGTGCCAGCCAGATGCCTGTAATATTATGCCAGCCAGATGCCCAGTATTATTGTGCCAGCCAGATGCCCAGTAATATAGTGCCAGTCAGATGCCCAGTATTATTGTGCCAGTCAGATGCCCAGTATTATTGTGCCAGTCAGATGCCCAGTATTATTGTGCCAGCCAGATGCCCAGTAATATAGTGCCAGTCAGATGCCCAGTAATATAGTGCCAGTCAGATGCCCAGTAATATAGTGCCAATCAGATGCCAAGTAATATAGTGCCAATCAGATACCCAGTAATATTGTGCCAATCAGATACCCAGTAATATAGTGCCAATCAGATACCCAGTAATATTGTGCCAATCAGATACCCAGTAATATAGTGCCAATCAGATACCCAGTAATATTGTGCCAATCAGATACCCAGTAATATAGTGCCAATCAGATACCCAGTAATATTGTGCCAATCAGATGCCCAGTAATATAGTGCCAGTCAGATACCAGGAATATTGTGCCAATCAGATGCCCAGTAATATAGTGCCAATCAGATACCCAGTAATATTGTGCCAGTCAGATACCAGGAATATTGTGCCAATCAGATACCCAGTAATATTGTGCCAATCAGATACCCAGTAATATAGTGCCAGTCAGATACCAGGAATATTGTGCCAATCAGATGCCCAGTAATATAGTGCCAGTCAGATACCAGGAATATTGTGCCAATCAGATACCCAGTAATATTGTGCCAATCAGATACCCAGTAATATAGTGCCAATCAGATACCCAGTAATATTGTGCCAATCAGATGCCCAGTAATATAGTGCCAGTCAGATACCAGGAATATTGTGCCAGCCAGCCCCCCCCCCCCCCCGTACTTACATGAAGCTGCTCCGTGTCCCCCGCCGGATGTCTCCTCCGTGCAGTCTTCCCTCTTGCACGGAGGAGGGAAGCAGACACCGGATGTGACGCGACGTCACATCCGGCGTAATTTTTTTTTTTTTTTTTTTTCGGCCGTCGCATCCATCGGATGCGGCTTGCCGGAAAAAAGCGTTCACAAGCGCAATGCGCTGTGAACGCGGCAGCAGGGGCTGGGGGCCCACGGGACAGCTGCCTTGGGGCCCCCCAGGAGTAAATGGGCCCAGGGCAGCTGCCCCGCTTGCCCCGCGTTAAAGACGGCCCTGGCATAGGGCTAGTGCGCCCCCCCAGATATTGCGCCCGGTGCGGCCGGCCCCCCCTGCACCCCCCACGCTACGCCACTGCATAGACGGACTTCTGTGCTACCTTTCCTTTTAAAAAATAAAATCCAATACACCATGGGAAAAAAAGCCACCAGACGCATCCCGATCTCTTGATTTAAAGGACAATTAAACTTTTTTTTTTAGCCCTCCTACTAGGAGCACAAGTGAAAAAAAAAAAAGTCCTTTAAGGATTTGCCAGTTATTTTTTTTTAAGCATTGAAAGTATCTCCCTCTATATTTGTTCCCTTATGTTTATATAATACTACGGCTAAATCTTGCAATGCAGCAACACATTTTCTCTGCACAGGTGAATATTCTGTCTACCTGCTTGGCTCCGATTCCAAACACATATGAAGAGGCCTATATGTAATTGGGAATACAGACAATCTGCGCTGCTGACAGTAGATAAGCCGGCAGAGGATGTGGTGGGACCAAGCATGGGACCGGATTACAATGTCTGAAGGGTTTGAGGAGGACAGAGCTCAGCTGGGTGCCAAGGACAGGACTCTGCAGCGAGATAAAGGGCGTCTAAGACTTTAAAGTCCCCCCTTCCCTTGCCTAGATACCGCCCAGAGCTGGATTTATCTCCAAACTCGACAGGGACATGAAAACAGACAGCTGAAGGATGCAAAGCATGATGGGAAGGAAAAGGGAAAACAGGGCTATGTGACTCATGAGCTGTCAACAGAGGACACAATAATGTGTCACGGGCCTCACGGGTGGTCGATATAATACAATGTGCTGTGTTTTTCAGCGATGACATTAGCCACTTTTGTGTTTGTTGTGAGCCATATTTTATTTAACCCTTAAAGGGACTGTCTTGTGTCCAAAATGGCTTCTCCAAATGTTGTTGAATATTAAAGTACCCCATTCTGTATCCTCTCCTCTCCCCCATTTCTGTCTATCTCCTCTCCCCCCATGTCTGTCTCTCTCTCCTCTCCCTATGTCTGTCTCTCTCCTATCCTCCATGTCTCTCTCTCTCCTATCCTCCATGTCTCTCTCTCTCCTCTCCACCCCTGTCTGTCTCTCTCTCCTCTCACTATGTCTGTCTCTCTCCTCTCCCCCATTTCTGTCTATCTCCTCTCCCCCCATGTCTGTCTCTCTCTCCTCTCCCTATGTCTGTCTCGATCTCTCTTATCCTCCATGTCTCTCTCTCTCTCCTCTCCACCCATGTCTGTTTCTCTCCTCTCTTACACATTGTCTCTCCCAAGTCTGTTGCCCCCCCCCCCCCCAGTGTCAAAGAACCAAAAGTCTGTCTCTCTCTTCTCCATTGCCCAATGTGTGCCCCCCTTCCATCTTACGTTTTGTAGCCACGGACAGCATCAGGTCTGTGGGTTAAACACATGCAGACATCAGTCAGCTCTGTATATGCTCCACTTGCATCATATTCCCAATGCTCTGAATCATTTCTAGTGAGGGGAGCGTGAGGCACCACTGACTGAGGTCTGAGTGTGTCTAACACACAGACCTGATGCTGCCCACAGTTCCCCAATGAACACGCTGCTTCCCAGGGTAAGGGCAGACCGGCACCCAGTGTGGTGCACCTCTCCCTCCCCATCCCAGACTGAGTATGCCACTGCCCCCTGTATTCCAAGAACTTGAAACCCACCATTTTTTTCTCCCTCTCGCGAATTTCACTGAATTTAGAAGCCCCGGCGAAATTATTTGCAATGCAAAACAGGAGAACCATAAATAGTATTGAACGTAAAAAATAAGTGCATTTCACAAAAAAACAAAAACCTGCAAAACATACAGTACATACACTAGGTGGACGTGACTTTTTAAGGAGGTAATCCTATCCCTAACTATATGTGCACAAGTATATTTTGAGTGTTTTCTTTAAGCTATTCAGTCTCTGTTTCTAAAGCAAATCTATAGCAGCTAGCTAAACACACGAGATTTGAACGGAGCCGCAGCTTGCTGCATTATAGACACGCAAGAATAAAAAGCAGAGTTTCGAGATATACAGGAACACATTCAGTTAAACAGAGATATGTTGGGTTTAGAGATTTGACTAATGCAAACCTTTGTAACAGAATTCTGCATCATCAATCAAAGCTTTTAATGGCAGCAAAACGCATTTGGTATAATCTGTAATCAGTCCTTCAGCTACTCGCTGCTAAGGGAATCTAACAAAGCAATCTACAAACAGAATGCACATGCATGACTATACAAGACAGACGGAAAATGCATGAACTATCGCTCTTATTTGACAGTATTTTTAAAAGTTCACCTTTAACGACCTTGACACATATCTTCCAGGCCTCCGTATTTTGGAGAGCCGTCATTAATTGTGGGTTCCAAATCCCTCTTTTTTTTGTTTCCAAATGTTTGGCAAGGGTGTATTACAGAGCGAAAAAGAAGGGAACTGTAACTAAATGTAGAGCTTGAAAAAATATACACAGGCTTTACAAGCCAAACAGACCTATCGAGGAGCCAACCCAGTTTAGGAGCCAGGTAACGGTCCATCTACAGAATTTTAGATGAAACAATCCAAAAAGTTCGGGATTACCAAACCCTATAATACGGCGATTTTAGACTAGAGTTAAGGTGTTTATAATAAAATATTTAGTTCTTGTTCTATAGCACAGATTGCACGTTGCAGAAACTCACAGGTATAAATAGTCCTTTTTCACCCAAAAATTGTCATTGCTGCCTCGGTTATGGCCATACCTTCAGGCACTACCCCTAATGGCAAAAGTGTCCTTTTATTAATTTGGTATGTAAGTTCTTACATTCATATGTACATAGTTATTCAACTTTACAAACAGCACTATTACTAAGCCCAAATTTGGCCCATCACTCCCCCCCCCCCCCTCCCCTTTAATTCACCCCCCTCCCGTTCTGTGTTTCTTTTCACTGAAAATATGTAAAGGGGCAGTTTCTGTATGTTGTACATGTGTTTCCTTTATAGGAAATTATTTTTACTTTAAAACAATTTAAAGCTGTTTATAGTTTGACTTTGGAAAAAATTATCGGTGGGCCGTCTAAATTCCTATCCAATAAAGATGGGGCTTGGCGAGATAGGCAGTAACTCTTAATATGCAGTTTGAAGAGATAGGAAGTGTCAATGGGAATAAAGGATACTGATGGCTGAGCAGTGTACAAGGTGAACTCAAGAAATTCTGGCAACAGGAAAACCAAAACACAGACCAACAGGGGGGGGGGGGGGGGGGGAACAAAAAACAAACTTAAAAAAAGATTAGTAAAAATGAAAAAGAAAATAAATATATAGGGGAGAAGAAAAGAAATAAAAAAAACGAATAATTTCCATTATCCCGACAGCCTCATTCTTCACCTTGAGATAAGTGTTTCATCTTTTCAAAATGAGACAGAACAATAGGTAGGAGAAAAAAGAGGTTAAAAAGTAATTTCTCCGGCGACAAAGTCCACCAAGAGAAATGAAACAGATTTTATTTTCCTCGCTTGCGAGTCACATATGATACGTTGAATTTTCAAGGTCTAATAGTTTAGCGGTAATTCTAATATAACCCTGCGTGAGTTGTGTTGTCTGGCTAGCTTGGCACATTATTATTATCTAAAAACACATGCTCGGCAAACAGAGGAGGCTGGAAATGTGAAGGCTGGATTAATAAACTTCCTGCGCATATAGACGTCCGTCTATAGCAATGTATCGAATACAGAGTCACGGACAGCGCAAGGTATGCAGCCCTGGCAGGTTAAAAGGAATTCATTCGCCTAAACATTGTTTATTGTGTGAATGTAAAGACTAAAAGTGGAAAGATCTATACATTGTGTTAACAGCAACGGCTTAAACTAAGAGAAAAATGTACCTGTTTATGACATCACCTTGTGGTTTGTTTTAAAGGCAGCTACCATGGTTTTTTATCCCCCCCCCCCCCCCCCTCCGGCACTTATGTGTGGGATTTGCACCACTTTTCAGGCACATATCCACAATTAACGCCTGGCACAACATAGACATGCAGGCAGGGGCGCCATCACAAATGTTAGGACTCCTTACAGAACAAATGGCCTTGGTCCCCCCATACATACAGCCCTCATTGTTGCCGACACAAACCCCTGGGTTTAGTGGTGATTTAGTGCACTGCTAAATTTGTAGGTTTGATACAAAGACCTTTCTACTGGCTGGTGGGCTGTGCAGAAGGATATGACCACACCCTCGCGCGCGTCCTCTCTTGTCACAGGGGGCGAAGGTGCTCTGAGCAGGAAAGTCGACCCCATGGCCCACCAGCAAGCTATGCCCAGCCCCAGATACAAGGGAAATAAATCCAAAACATACCGTATTTGCTCGTAAATTAAGGTTACTCTTACCATGAGACGACGCCCCAAACACTTAAATTAGGAAAAAAAATGAAAGGCCTCCCTATAGGGTAACCCTACAGGCAAAATAGTTTTGCTAGTAAATATACTGTCATGCACGCACCGCACAGGCATCCTCCACTTGCAGACCCCCCCAAGAGATCTGTCTGTACCCCACTGATGGCGGCACTGCATGCAGGACCAACAGGCACAGAGCTAACTTTATAAAAAAAGGAAAGAGAATGGTTCGGTGCTCTATATTGCTAACTTAGTTGGGTGTTATATATATATATGTGTGTTAATAGCAGCTATATTTCTTTGTGTGTCTCCTTTGTAGATAAGTCTGTTTTACTGTTCTGTAACCAAACATTTAAAGTCCTCGGCATCCGATTTCTATATGTACAAGCTTATTGTATTGGGGAATTCAATTTAAATACGCAGTATTAGCGGCAAATGCACTGGCGGATAATGAAAGAATATGGAGAGGATTGTATTACATGCTCCCAGTCACCACCATCAGGTATTTCCAGATGACCTGATTACCGGGTTTCTCGTTTACAAACATTTCTCGTCTCTCTCCCCGTTATTTCACTTTCCGATATGATCATGATTACCTCTGCCTATCATTTCTCTTCTCTTGGTCCTGGCCATAATAGGTGTGAGAAGATTGCGCAAGTTTCACAGCGAATTCCTTCGCCGGAGAATACGATGGCCAATAAAACACCGGAATCTCACTTGCTGCTTCATCACTTGGAATATAAATGAATATGAATTTATTATTATGAATTATGAATTGACAACTACTGTAAATAATAATAACAATTTTTTTTATTTTTTTATCTTTAAGGTAGAATTAAAAAATTTGTATTGAAAAACAGTTTGATGACACAGAATTTATTTGTTTACTATGGTACTTAAGGGATATTAGTACCTACCTACCTACCTACCTGGCGTGGAGCTCAGTCTTCGGTATCTCTATGACTATGTGGCTTTGGAAAGTGAAAGGTCTAAACTCCATGCACAATTGTCGACTCAGGTCGTTAAAGTCCGTATTTGGGCTGGAATGACACAGCCCAAGTTGACCAAAGTTGGCTTTGGGGGGGAGGGAGGGGAGGGCGGTCAATCTTTAAAATCTTGGTCACATGGCTATTCCCCTTGATATCCCCAATTACTCATCTTACAACCTTGCCATTTACTTTCGACTCCTAAATCTAGTATATCTATTAAAACAATCCCTTCTGTTCTTGGAAGCAATATTTAAGAAAACACACACACATCAGAGCAAGGATAAGACCCAGAAGAAACAGATAAGAGAAGAAATCAGTTTGAGGCGTTGACTATACACAGTACATTTCAGAATCTCCTTTTTTTTTTGTCTATTAGTACTGCAGACACATTATCCCTCGCTCTGTTAAAAATCTCAGTTTACCCCGGGAGCCCTGAGGAATGCATTGTCCTTCCAATTTGCGAAGGAGATGGTTGTGATAGGGCAATGATATGCAAGGGGACACCACATACCCTGGGACACTGGGATGCTGCTGGTGTGCTGTGGATAGATAAGGCAGAACTGATTCATATTTACTATCTAGAGGTTTTATCTGCTGCCTGAACTTAGCCGTCCGCCGTATCAAGTCTCTTTAATCCTAAAGAGCTGAATAATGGACACATTGTTCTGAGAAACACAGAAGGTAGGTAGAGATGGAGGTGAATGTGTATGGAAATTACCAATTTCAGACAAGCCATTAATAATATTAAAAGAACCTATGTCGTTTTTTTTTTACGGTGGAGGTAGAGAATACAAGATAATAAAATATCGGCTATGTGTTGCGCTGGCAGAATTGCAAGAAAATGCATAGATTAGGAGAAAAATGGGTTTTAACTTTTTAACTATATCTGTGATGTCTTCTGTTTATGACAACACCTTCTGGCATGGTATGCAAGTGACATATGTTCCATCGGAAAAGTTTCCCATCATACCACAACTGATGTCAGACTGATGTCATTTTTTTTCTTTTTTTTTTTTTTCTTTTTAATTACAGAGCATTATATTACATCAATTAATAAAGTGAGGATGGGAATTCCTGGTAATTGGTCCTATATGTCATGAAACCTCAATATTAACAGTCGTCGCCATACAACGCCCGGGGGGGCATTCATGAGAGAGATATATTCGTTTTCAGGTAACGCATTATTTCCCAAGCTCTCGAATAACGTTTCCAGAAGAACAAATACCATAAGTAGGATGTCCCGGGATGTAAAACACAAAATAGTGTAGCGTCCTTTAGAAAAGTGCCAGAAAAAATACAGAAGAAAAAGAAGTAAAACAATTATACCCATGCCATTATATATGAGTTTACAGGTGTCCCAGACACCGGAGATGAACCATGGGACTGCTGTTACAAATCAAGACAGTACCACTTGGGGGCCATGCTAAACGACTCTTTATTGGTGCTCAATCGGTCCTCCATTGATATAGCAGAAGCAGGGTCAGTACCCATCTTCCATTCAGGGATCAGAAGCAGAGTCTGTGAGGTGATGGTGGGCCATATTCATCTATTGCACAATTATAAAACAAAAATAAATAAAATATACACAGATACATACTGTATATCTATATGTATATAGATAACTAGTTGCATATATACTTATATGAAATTTTTTATAGTCAACAATATATAATTAAAAAGGTTGTTGAAAAATTGCATTTCTTGTTTTTATTCCCTTCCTCTGCACCCACATGGCACACTAAGAACTTGACACAGCGCCATACAGTACCCACAGCACTTGCCATGCACCCATATTGCAGCTACATGATTTGGGATGCCACAGTGCCACAATTCATGGCACAGTGTCGTTTGCCTCACAGCACTGCCCTGGTAGAACATGCCATATTATCATTTTTGCTAATTAAAATATGAAACAGTCAGTTGCCTGTCAGCATATACCACAGTCAGGTGTTAATTGAAATAAAACCTGAGTGGCCCAATAAAATATGCCAGTCAGATTGCTCATTAAATATGCCAATTCAGTTTGCCCATTTTGTTTATGTCACAAAGTTGCCAATTAAAATATGCCAATAAGAACAAGCCACATTCAAGTCAGGTGCCCATTAGACTGTGTCATATTCAGGTGCCTGTTTGCTTATCACATGTGCCATCCATAGTTTGACCATTAAGTATGCCACAGTTAGCTCATTAACATATGCCAATGTCAGGTGTCCATTAACATATGCCAGTGTCAGGTGTCCATTAATATATGCCAGTGTCAAGTGCCCATTAATATATGCCACAACCAGTTTGCACATTAAAAATAACACGCTCTTTCTTCCCTTTCTCAGCACTAACATGGCTGCAGCTCTCTGATGCACCCAGCTATCTTAGTCAACTCTGCACCCTGCACACAGTGGGCTGGAGGGAAATAGCCACCAGATATGTCTTGATGTCATATCGGGCAGCAAAACAAGAATCACATCAGCTGCTCTGCCACAAGCGTCTCTAGAGGTATTGCGGGCTGTTGTTTTTTTTTTTTACTTTGGCACTGTGGTCCACAAAAGTTGCTGCCCTCGGCTCTAATACCTGGATACGTCCCAAGTTGTGCTCCTGGCTATTTGGGACGCTGGGGGAGAGGCTTGGGAGGTCAAGAGTCAGTGCTACCTCTTAGAGAACAGGACCATGGACCATGAATTTTTCCATGTCATTTATTTCAGTTGCAGTAGTAGTTCACTGTTTATTGGATAGATGTCTGTCTGCTCTCATACATAAAGGTCGTAAAGAAAAATAAGGCTCGATTTGATCTGTTTTCTAGAGTGGAGAGCTCCATATTTATCTAATAACACAATTTGTAGTGAACAAGTTAACATTTCAAAGAACAAAGGAAGAAGAAAAAAAAAAAAAAAGACATTTTTTTCCAGACGTTTCATTGAGAAGACAAAATATAGGTGACTTTTGGGACATGCGTGACCATCGCCTTCCCAAGACAAACATTGGATTTGACTTTCCGAATCACGGCATCAACCAAAAGTACTTTATTCATCTGGCAGATTTGGATATTGCAACTGTCAATGTTCCATATCTCCCATTTGCGTTACCGGACGAGAGCCAGAAAGCCAGGCTGTTATTGGTCAATTGTGCCTCAGTCTACGAGATTGCTCCGTGACACCTCAAAACACAATTCATTCCTCACCCCTGCAAATTGAGATTGCATCCATTCCAGAGTCACCTATCTGTCAGCATGCCACGGCATCCAGTTATTCTTTTAGCATCTGGGGAATGATCCAGCACTGTCTCAAAGATATTCAATTACGCTTCAAGTTCTGCGCTGACACAAAGATTTCAGCCGTAAAAGGGGATTTTGAAGTATTCAGAGCTACTTCTGGCAAACTTGACAAATTCACAGGAATCAGTCAAATCCCACTTTTCTGCTCGATTTTGCAGTTCGAGCCAGAAATGGTTGTACAGTCTGGGTATTAGGTGGACATTGCAGGATACTCCCACTATAGTAAACTAATGTTTTTTTACCCCTTAATTTCAAATATTCCTATTTTAACTATAGACTTTAAAAAAAAAAAAAACATATAATATTCTGTTTCTTACCCTTAAAGAGGTTTTGGTTTAGTCAAAGTGTAAGTTCACCTTCAGTAGGGTGAGACCCTAGCCTCACCTATGATCTTCTGAGCTCACTAAACAGGCTATACTGCTACCAAAATATTTGGTGTTGCAATTATAACATGAAGAACCTGATTATCCCCTGTATTATGTATACTGATATATAACATTAGTATTATTTTTATTATTAGAACTGGCCTCTATTTCTGTTTTAATCAGTAACACATAAAAAAAATGATTAGCAACAAAAATCTCTTTGATGTGTAACTTTCTTTAGAACGCAAGAGAAAAAAGCAATTACAGACGCATGTGTTAGAGATAAAGGTGTTATGTTGTCACTGTGGCACTGATCCATAACGCTGTATATGCACATGAGCGGCACGCTCTGGCCTACGTTAATTTACATATCATTTATCACATCGTTGGGCAGTGCCCAAGCTAACTTTTAATAAATAGAAGGTAAAAAAAAAAATAGTTGTTACGGTGGGACGTAAGCCGTATTCTCGGTTATGTGCCGGAATGACTGTTACAGTAAATTATTTCCGGAGATCACTAATGGGCCCAGGAACAAACAGGGCAGAGATTACAGGAACAAATTATACACCGCAGGGAGTACAGAACATAATATGCAAGAATTCACTATTTTTGTCAGGGATTAGTGATGCAAATCAGACCTTCCTTTATCAACCTAGATTTTACAATGGACTTCCACAGCACTCACCTCTTGATTATCAACGGATGGTTAAAAAGAAACCCATTTACCAAAATATCAGCAAAAAAATAAACATTGCTTAATTGAAAGACTACGTGAAGATGCTTCAAATAGAAATACTTTAATGAAAGAATACCACTAAAGTACTTTATTGAGCCCTATTAGCTTGTGTAGCTTAGGGGGTGGACATCTTGGATCAGACGTAGGAAGGTCTGACCTAGCATTCCAAACAACATGTCCACCCCCTGATAGAGCTATACAGAGCAAAGATTCCAAACAACATGTCCGCCCCCTGATAGAGCTATACAGAGCAAAGATTCTAAACAACATGTCCGCCCCTGATAGAGCTATACAGAGCAACGATTCTAAACAACATGTCTGCCCCCTGATAGAGCTATACAGAGCAAAGATTCTAAACAACATGTCCACGCCCTGATAGAGCTATACAGAGCAAAGATTCTAAACAACATGTCCGGCCCCTGATAGAGCTATACAGAGAAAAGATTCTAATCAACATGTCAGCCCCCGATAGAGCTATACAGAGCAAAGATTCTAAACAACATGTCCACCCCCTGATAGAGCTATACAGAGCAAAGATTCTAAACAACATGTCCATCCCTGATAGAGCTATACAGAGCAAATAATCGAAAAAAAGAACACATACTCAACCTGAGAGAGCTATACAGAGCAAAGATTCTAACCAATATGTCTGCCTTTTGATAGAGTTATACAGAGCCAAGATTCTAAACAACATGTCTGTCCCCCCGATAGAGCTATACAGAGCCAAGATTCTAAACAACATGTCTGTCCCCCCGATAGAGCTATACAGAGCAAAGATTCTAAACAACATATCTGTCCCCCCGATAGAGCTATGTGGAGCAAAGAGGGCTCAATAAGGTGCTTTATTTATATTCTTTCCTTAAAACACTTCAAGTAATATTTCAATTAAACTTCACTTTATTTTGCTGACAGCTGTCCATGAAGAGGTTTATGTGTTTTAAATTGATTGGAATCAGATTTCCAGCACTTTCATGTAGAAAAACATTGTTTCTATGCACTTTAGTTATTCTCTCCCTCATGCTCCAGTAAGGAGGAGTGACACACTGCCTTGTAAGAGGAACTAGTCCCATTTCCGACGTGAATAAAAGCCTTTAAGCAGATAACATTGATTGCGATATGGATCAGTTGTTTAAGGGAAACGACAGAAAGGATGAAAAATTGAGCAAGAACTTCCACCACTTACCCCGAGAAAGACGGGAGATAAGTGGTTTCTCGGGTAAAACTCATAAAAGAAAAGAGATTAACAGGAGCAGAACCAAGGAATGCTAAATGCCTAGTGATGGGGATTATGATAGATACATTTAATGACTCTAGAGTAAGGAATTAACCCGTGAACCATTCAATTCTCATACACCAAAGATTGGGTAGTCCGAGCCAATGCATGACTACTTCCGTCAGGATCAGATGCCAAAAAACTGTGGCTTAACATGAACTTTCCTGATGTCTGTTTGTCTTAAATCTAGGGTTGACACCTTTTCTCCCTCAAAATATAATGACCATGCTATTGCCTTCACAGCCTTAAAAATTAGCCTCAAACCAAATGGTTTTTTTTTCCGCCTGCCAATAAGACACCTGCTGGGTGACAACCGAAGTACAAACCCTTCACCTCTTTTCTTCATAGCCTGTTTGTTTTTGGTTAGGCCCAAATACCATTTCAAGGTACACCCAATATATCCAGCATTTTTTTGGGAAATGCATTTGTTTGTCTGCCTATGAGTGAGCACAGTTTAGATCAGACAATTATTCAAATATGCTGTCCCCTATTCAATATTTCAAAAAAGCCCCTTTTTTCCTACAAATTTTTGGTTTGCTATTTTTGTATATACTGTAGAGCTTGCTGGAATAACTATCCTGTAGCACCTGCTATTGAAGACTGTTTGTTATTGTATTTCCCAGTGAAGGTAGTTTGCCCTTGTTTTCTTTGCTATTAAACTAATCCGAAGGTTAGCAATACATTTCAGAAGCAGTAATGGAAATAGGAGACCCAGCGAGGAAAGTCCGCTTCAAAACTTTCACCCAGCAAAGAACAATGTCATTCTCATCAGTTATTCTGCCAATCGGAACGTGGCATTTCAACAGCGGAGATGACCGCTCCCAACATTCCGCTGTGCATGAGGATAGGAAATGATGTAATAGGCCACGGAAAATGACAGGAAATGAGATTTAAAAATGATCAGCGCCAAGTAAAACAGTATTTTTAAAATGTCATACGATGGTGCAAAGATAATGTTCGATGACAAGCCTAGTTTACATTGTAAAACATAGTAGCTTTACATTTGAAAACACAGAGATAACTGTAGCCTACTATACTGTGAACAATGTATGCACCGAATGGCCTACAATTATACGTATCAGATTCTGGGTGAAAATCGCTTGCAGTCCAATGGAAGGAAACATACACTTAATGCTGGTATAATCTTATCTATAATGACCAGCTAGACTGAGAGGGCGATGATTGAAAATTACAGCCACTTATAGAGAAGAGAGATAGCCAGAGAGAGGCCACACAATTATCTCTATATGTTCAGGGCACGTCTAATAGCCTCGGTGAATGGTGAATGTCAGAGGAAATGGTCTACTGCACAGCGTGGGGTCATCTCAAGCGTGACGAGATGGGACCTCTCTTTCAGCCTCCAGAGTGGTTTTCCACCTCCCGGCCACTCAAAGGGTTAATTGCGGGACTGTTTCTAATGTCTTCTATCATGATATACTGGGAAAGAGTTACTGTTACTGATGGACTTCAGTTGTATGATACAATTTGGATGTGACATTAATATGCTCAAAGTCTCCTTGGCCTCCGTGTTTACAACACATATTGGACGTGGACCAGTGGTGGGAACAAGACTGCTAGTGGGCTGCCCACTAAGTCAAGAAAATAGATACAATGAGTGCCATTAAACTGGGTATTAGTAACATTCCTGGGATATTGGGACATTATCGTGATAACCCTACGAATTACCTTTCCTGATTAAACACTTTGTTATTGTTATATGATGGGTACAGTCAAGTGCATGAAGGGTTTCCTTACCGCAGATATAATATAGACATAAAGGGAATCCATACAGTAAAGGAGGAGAGTGTATTTAAAAGCAGAAAAACTACCACAATAGGAGGACATAGTGTTATAGTAGACGGACAAAGGTTTAAAAGTAATATCAGGAAGTATTACTTTACGGAGAGGGTAGTGGATGTATGGAATAGCCTTCCAGCAGAAGCAAAAGAGTTGAAGTGAAGGAGTTTAAGCATGCATGGGATAGGCCCACGGCGATCCTAGATATAAGAAAAGGCCAGGGACTAATGAAAGTATTACATTACTGAGAGGGTAGTGGATGCATGGAATAGTCTTCCAGTAGAAGTGGTAGAGGGTAATACAGTGAAGGTGTTTAAGCATGTGTGGGATAGGTATAAGGCTATCCTAGATATGAGATAAGGTCAGGGACTAATGAAAGTATTACTTTACTGAGAGGGTAGTGGATGTATGGAATAGTCTTCCAGTAGAAGTGGTAGAGGTTAATACAGTGAAGGAGTTTAAGCATGCATGGGATAGGTATAAGGCTATCCTAGATATAAGATAATGCCAGGGACTAATGAAAGTATTACATTACTGAGAGGGTAGTGGATGCATGGAATAGTCTTCCAGTAGAAGTGATAGAGGTTAATACAGTGAAGGAGTTTAAGCATGCGTGGGATAGGTATAAGGCTATCCTAGATATAAGATAAGGACAGGGACTAATGAAAGTATTACTTTACTGAGAGGGTAGTGGATGTATGGAATAGTCTTCCAGTAGAAGTGGTAGAGGTTAATACAGTGAAGGAGTTTAAGCATGCATGGGATAGGTATAAGGCTATCCTAGATATAAGATAAGGCCAGGGACTAACTAAAGGGTTTTTTCAGACTAGATAGGCCGAACGGTTCTTATCTGATGACAAATTGTACTGGGTCAAAATCGGCACCCGAATTTGACTTAGAAAAAAAACAAGGTTCACCTCTTCCTCACTGAAAGTAATGGGAGGCGAAATAATCGAAGCTGCCAAATTTGACATAGTCTCAAAACGGATGTCGACCTCTTACAGCAAAATGTTAGCGAATAGACCCATGTGTACGCATGGAACTGTCTTGTAGCGGAAGTGGTTGTAAGCATGCATGTATGCCCTCAAACTTCCCACTTTACGTGGCACAGTAAAAACTCGTTAGGGCAGTCTTACATGCACAAAAACGACAATCTATTTGTATAAAGAATCAATCAGTATAGGCTAGATGGCTAACATTGTGTGTGTGTGTGTGTGTGTGTGTGTGTGTGTGAGAGAGTGTATGTGTGTGTGTGTGAGTGTGTGTGTGTGTGAGAGAGTGTATGTGTGTGTGTGTGTGTGTGAGTGTGTGTGTGTGTGTGTGTGAGAGAGTGTATGTGTGTGAGTGTGTGTGTGAGAGAGTGTGTGTGTGTGTGAGTGTGAGAGAGTGTGTGTGTGTGTGTGTGTGTGTGTAAGACTGTCCTAACGTCTTTGCTGGTTTGGGAGGTGCGGGTTGTGCATTTAGCAGCCTCTTTAATCGGAAAAGAAAGAGAGAGAGAAAAAAAAGACACACCTGACCAAATAAGTGTTTCAAAAATATCTCTCATTCTCGCGGCAGCGAAAGGGTTAAACATAGGAAGGTACCGGAGAAGCAAGCCTATAGTTTCATTATGGGGTCGGGGGGGGGGGGCCCTTTCGACATGTTAAACCGGCATCTGCAATCACTGTGCGTCGCTGCTTAGCAAAGCAGATGGAGAAGCGCTGGTATATGATTACTTACATATACAGATATTGATATAAACATAACAGAAATAATGTACGGCTCTCCCCATTACATCGATATAAACGTCGCAGTGAAGGGATTGACTGATATATTCCTTTCTCGTAATAACATATGGCCATCATGGTCTACGGCATAACATTCATCGAACGACACGGCAGCTGCTCCATTCCTGCCAGGTACAGCGTGTGCCAGGCAGCTTCAAGCAGTTATAAATCGTTTTATTTCTTCAAAGGAGGGGGGGACTAGTTCCGTATCTGGGTTGTACGGGGATATTCAGACCTGCACTGCTCCCGAATAGAGCCAACTGGGCTACGCTCATCACTAGGACACGTTCTTTATGGTTTGAGCCATCAAATGAGAGACATAAAAAGGAAGAGTGAGAAATGTTGAAAAAGGGAAAGCGAGTAACAATGATAGAACAATAAAGGAGGGCAAGGGGTGAGGAGGGCAAGGGAAGGGATTGGAAGAAAGGAGAAAAGGGAGGAAGGAAAGCTAGAACTAGAGGAAAGAAATGGAGTGAAAGTAATATAGATAGAAAAAACAAGAAGGAAAGAAGGGAATAAAGAAGGAAGATGAATATATACTGGAGTTGGGGTAAACATACTTGCTGAGATTGCTATGCTGGGTTATGTTAGAGAAACAATATGTCCAAACTAGCCATCTTTTAAGCTGCAAAAGAGACAGGCTTCATTGTCCTAGATCCCCAATCTCTGATTCAGTGTATGCACAAACAATGTTCCCCATGATCATAGTTCTCCCCAGTGTGCATCATCAGCATTTAGCAGGCTCGGGTCTAGTCCTCCATCAGTGAACTGTGGTGATAACTAAATTGTAAGAATTAGGCCCAAATAGCAGAGACATTCTCCAATTGGACCTGATCTTGTGGTGTCTCAGAGACCACTGCCATGTAATACACGGATTCTCCAAAGAATAGAAGAAAAAAATGACAAGGTGAAGTATACAGACGGTGACCTTGAACATTTTAAGGATAATTTCCTTAATTTACAAAATGGCATTACATTTTTTTTTTTTTTTTTTTTAAATAACAAACTCTTAATGAAAACAAAAGAGCAAAATCAATCTCCAAATCTGGAGGCTGATTGCACTATGTCTTGCTTTTTTTTTTACATTTTTTTTTTTTACCTCAGCAATGCCAGAAGGGAGAAAAACTAGACACATTAAAAAAAAACAACGCATTCCACTCATTGTGGACACAAGGTCATATTTACATTTCCAGGACCCCCAGACACTTCAGAGTGCTGGGAATAAAATGTAAACAGGCAGCAGCTAGGGCCGCGAGGAGATATTTAGAATGTTTGTAAACTGGGAGAATCAGTGGGGGGGGGGGGGGGGGGGAGGCGGTCGGTTTGTGAACATTTGCAGTGGGTGAACGGTGAAGGGTGGGGGAGGAACTATTGAATTGTTGCTAATTAAATTATTAAACTGTAGAAGTTTTATTATTCTCCAATTACTTCCCTCCTCCCTCCTGCCCCCCCTGTAATTGAACAAAGTCAGTCACTCAGAAAACTCAACATGGGAATTAAATGAGATGATTGACAAACTCATTGAGATTGGCCTTATGATGAGTTAGAGAGGTGCTGCTTTGTTCATATTCATCAGTGATGCTTAATCCTCGGCACTTCCAACTGCTGTGGATTACATTTCCCATGATGCTCAGCCAACCCAATGGCATACCAAAGGATAGACGTCATGTGTAATTGTCATTGCATTATGGATACCGGAGACAGAGTTCAGAGATTCCAAGGAAAGAACTTTATGGACGTAAGTCTTTTTTTAATTAAAATTACTATGTGGCTATGTTACCATTAATAATTAATATGAATGGGTAATGTGTCTCACGAATACCAGAAGATCGGTGGAACCCAACTGAAGAGACGAGCACACAGGTAGGATGCTAGACTTCTTTTAGTTACCTCTCCTTGCAGGCTGAACCCCTGGGGTTAGCGGCAGTTTGGCGTAAAAAAAATCCAAGGCAGGGGGAAGTGGTGTTAAAAATCAACTCAGAGATCAGGGCAGGCAGCAAACTACATTCACCAGAGAGAAAGCACATCAACATGCAGCTAAATCTATCCCTCTAGGATAAATGATAAGTAGGCAAGGAATCTAGGAAAGATATAGTTTAACACAGCAAGGTCAAATGAAGGGCAGATACATGAGGGAATGTGGGTTCACATGGAGGAAGCATCAGGTGGGTGTGAGGTGGGAGGCAGACACATAATGCAGGACCCCCCAACATGATGGAGAATAAAGTGACACTATGGTTAGGCCGGTACAACCCAGTTTGGGCTAAGTATCTAAGTATCTTTGTTGCTAAGCAGGGATAGGCTAAGTGTCTGGTACAAGGACTCTAGCAAGGTCTTTGAAGGTCCACATGACATCATTAATCTGGGCCTACCCCTGCAACTAAGTCCAAGTCTACCCAGCGTGATTCAATCTCACACCTATGGTGAACATGACCATCTCTCTTCTGCTGAGTGGGCTAAATTTAGATACCAATTGTGACCTCCCCCAAGCAGTAAAAACAAAACAGGCTGTCCATCTCCTTTAAGTTATTTGTCTTAACTATTAGAGCATCGAGCATTCTCTTCCCTAGATCGTGCTCTTGAGTACACTTCTCAGTTATAGTAATTGAAGACCCATATATATATATATATATATATATATATATATATTTCTTGCCTGGAGTGTATAGAAAGGGATGACACTGCTCAGAAAGGGGTCTGATCACAATATGTACTGTATTATCTCATCCTTTGCTCCATTTTCTCGAGCACTTGAAACAGGTAAAGAGAGAGAGTGTAGGTTTCTAAGAAAAAAAAATTACATTTATTGCCTATATGTCAAATCATCTCTCTAAAGCATTTTCTTCTCTTGCCTTTTTCTTTCTTACTGTACACTAGGTGCTTACAATTACTGGGTGGATTTCATCCTCTGCTCTATTTCATCTGTTAGAGTGTCTAAGCCCGTCTCCCGTCCTCCGTGTTTTCTTGCCCCCTCTAGTGTTAAGCTGCCTGTCATTTTTCCTTCTCTGTCTAAGATGTGTTATTCCATCTGCCTCGTTGGCCTCCGAAGGAAGTTATTATTTGAAATGGAAACAGAAGTAGACTCTGGTGAATCAGAAACAAAATTTAGAAAAAAAAACTATTCCAATCATTGGGTTGTAGCTAAATCGGGAACCCCCAAAAATTGGGCCCCTGGACTACAGTTTGATTCCTTATGTTTCCAACATGACACGATGATCCCAATTTTGTTCGGCATTAATAAAAAAAAAAACCATAGCAAGCAAATAATCTGCAAAAATAAAAACACAACCCAGCCACGTGCTTATAAAACAAAGATAATTTCACGGAAATTCTTTATCACAAACACTAAACAATACTGGGAAAAGGATAGGGTATAAACCAGCGTCTGACAAATATTTGTAATCGTATTTGAAGTTATTTGTAGGAGCCAATATTTGTACATCCACAGAGTTCTCTGTTAACCAATCAAAAAAAAGTAAGAGCCACAAGGGGATGTGCTTGGCATTTGTCAAGCCTGGGCATGAACAATTTAAGGGGGACCATGTTGCTTCAATGTTCTCAGTTGCCATAATGTACATATATATATATATATATATATATATATATATATATATATAGCATTAGGGTACCACACTGGCTGGTAAAGACATGTTCCAGCCACACCTGGAAACAGCAACACAGCGACGCCATGTTGGGTAAGTCATAGCACATGATACTTATCCCCACCAAGACAATTTAAACTGTGTTAACAAGTTTCATTGTTTCCATGTTTCGGTGGAAACCAATGGGATCTATCAACTAAACAGTGAACTGTGATGAACTGACAAGTGAACTGCAAAAACCGTTTATTAATAGTTGTAAAAATTGCACAACTTCCCTATCTTCATAACTAAACTATTAGTGTCTGATTTTCACAGTTCATGTTTAGTGATGTGATGGGGTCTCACAAATAAGCACCCAGGGGATAACTCCTCCAAACAAGGGCAGGAAGTCTGGCATTTAAAATACTGTCTGCAGTGCAGTGGCAGCAGCTTCACAGGTGATTCTGGGAAGCTTGCTGCATTTTCAAGAGTCCGGTGTGAAACGTGAGTATGTGAAGTGAGGTGTAGAGTCAAACAACATCCCTGACCTATTCTGCTGTGTGAGTAACCCTGAACAGGTGCATACTACCACGAGTGAGTAGGCCCCTTTCTGCCTTTCCTTTTTCACCAAGATCAATCTTATTTATCGGAACATATACAGCTCGTACATGCTGCCCGGAGTATGGACATTTGTCAGCCTTGTAATAAGGGCTGTGTATTATAAATCTCTGCACTGGAACAATCAATGAATATTTAATTTATTAAAAAAAATCTTTTTAAAGTTTTGCCTCTATTTTTGCACTTTGTTATATCGTTTGCTACTTCCTACCAAATACAAATACCAAACGGAGTGCTAGGTCTAAAGACAGATACTCTGGCTAACAGAATTGTATAACCATACCTCCTTGCGTATCAAAGTGGGTCAAAGCTGGGCATGGCTTAGGGGTGTGGAGTGTCAGCAATACAATGTACTGGTCATCCTGCATGTAGATGGACTGTTGGGGGAGCTGGGAATTGCAGTTGTATAATGTAGCATGCACATTCTCCTTGAGCATCACAATAGGAACTTTCTGTGTAATTTTTTTTTTCCCTTTTGCAGATGATGAATCAGCTTGGAGCCCTGCAGAGTTTACAATCTAATTTTTTTAACCTAGGGTTCAGAGAATAATATGACTCTCTGGAGGCTGCCCTTGAACGCTAGTGAAAATGTATATTGCAAAAGTCACATATCAAACATGCCTCCAAGACACAGGAGAAGTCTGGAAATTAGAATACCTGAAGTTTTTATATGCGGAGATTGATCTCTGCACGCTCCAGGAAAAGGCTTGGAGTGTGCTCGCCAAAAAGGTGCGTTATCAAACACTGAGATGAGCCCCCGGGTTCTTCAGAGTCCCGGGCTTGTTTTTTTTTTTTTTTTTACGTCCATTGCAAAAAAATGACTTGTCCATATGATATTTATAATTCATTAACAAACTGATCCCTTTGTTCCTTCGAAAAAGGACCCTTTAAGATCTGTCTCATTTTCCGCTGGCAGAAAAGTTATGAAGGTAATGCCCTGAGTCACTAGAAAGGCTATTTTCCTCTCAATTGTTGTTTATTTAATTTTTAGAGAGCTGGTCTGATGATTGTGTTTAAGTATAGTTAGCATTAGCAGTGATGTTTTTTTTTTTTTATGTGAGCAGCATGGGTGGTTCTAGATTTTTTTTGGTCCCCAAAGCAAATACACTTTAGAGGCCATGAGTATCTGACTCCCTTGAGTTGCCCAGCCTAGTGCCTTACTCACCCTACCTGGTTTGTCCAAGTCACAAAATTCCGGAGGGGGTCTTCTACGAGTCTAGAGATATGAGAAAAACATCTAGGGAAATTTGGGACTTGTGGGGAGAAGTCAAGGCTTATCTTCCTGGGAGTACTTCTGTTTGATTCTGCCTGGGGGTGGGGTGGGGAGGGGGTACAGGGGACGAGCGCCGGTTTAATTGGGGGGGGAAGGGGGAGAAGAAAAGGGAAAGATATTTTTTATATTATATTTTTTTTTTCTTCTTTTTCCCCCCTTCTTCCTTTTCTTTATCCTTTTCTCTTCTCTCTTTTATTGTGTATGCATGTTCTTGGTTCTCTTTTTTTTTTTTTCTCTCTCTCTCTTTTTCTCCCCCAGTAAATGAGGGATGATGATTGGGATATGCTGTTGAATTAAGATTGAATCTCTTCATATTTTTGTACTAACTCATCCCTAAACGGAACTTAACGCAAATGTCAGTAGTCTATGTATGTCTATGTTTGTGCACATGTGTATGTTTTATATAATTAACTTGAAAATTAAATTAAAGAAATATATATAAAAAAAAAAATGAAAATAAAAAATTCCGGAGTCGCGCACTAGTCTCCTGCGGAAGGATACCACCACTTCCTGTAGAACAGTGAAGTCTTCGAACGCACAGCTGATTGTTCTAGCTCTGCAATACTTCAAGATTAACAGGACCACGGAAAGTTTTAAAAATCAGACGTACTTAGACTGGGTTCCCTTGAAGAATCAGTATCATCCTAAGAACATTGTTGACCCAGTGAGCTGATTACCATTTATTGAGGCAATGAACCAAAATATGCATGTTTGTTTTCTTTTTTTTAAGTTGGTTATCTGGAACCCCTTCTACCACTTGTTAATGGACTGGCATATCGAAATGTTTCAGGTCAAGCTGAGCCGATATACTAGCGAGGGGCTAATGGAATACCCCCCTTTTAATCTGTCTTAAACAGCATACTCTGGTTTCTTGGTGGTGAGACCCTTGACATTCATTTATTCTTAATTGAACAGTGGTGGCTGGCTTACGAAAACAGTGTGTATCTTTCTACGAGGATAAAGAACCCTAATTAGGTCCTTGTTTATAAAACATTGCATTAAATGTGCATTAATGTCTGACCCATCTGACACCGCTGGGTTCACAGTTAGTTTTTCGTAGCGAGCTCGGGATCCGATTTGAATTTATTGACTCGCGTTTGGTTCGTTAAGCGGCAGATCTATTATTATCCCTTGAAATTGCATCCATTTATGCAGAATAGGTTTGTTGTTGGACTGTAATGATTTCTAATTAGCAGAGTCCATTTAACTTGAGATCCAAACCAAGATAATTTTTTTTTTTTTTTTTTTTCTGGGGAAGAACAGTATTAGTCATCAGTACATTAACCCTGAGAAGATCTAGTTTAGAGTCTCGTCAGGGAAAATCCAACCGAATTTTAAAGTCATCAATACAAGATGAGCCAAAGTTCTCACCAACTTAACAATACATTTTGCACGGACAAACCTGGTGAACTTCTCCTGAAAGCTGAGTTCAGCTGGTCCTTGATTTACCCATGAATTATTAAGGGCCAGGAGGAATGCACCAGGTTTGTCCCCGCACTATGTATGCTTAAGTTCGTGAGAACTTTGGCTCACATCGTAATGATGACTTGGGTAAAGTTGGTTTTAAAATTAGGTCAGATTCTCACTAACAAGACTCTAACGAGTTGCGTTAGTGGTAAAGGATAACTATAGGCATAAAATGAACTTTTGCTCAATTGAAAGAATGCATCAAGTGCAGATTTTTTTTAATACAAATGCTTTAATGAAAGAATACACATAGTACCTTAATGAGCCCCTTTGCGTTAAATAGCTCTATCGGGGCGGACATGTTGTTTAGAATCTTGGGTCAGATGAAGAAAGATCTCACCCAGAATTCTAAACAACATGACCGCCCTATAGAGCGCAGCAATGGCTCAGAAAGGAATTTTTTCTTTTTCAAAAGGATTTTTATTATTTTTTCTATTTAAATTTGTTGCAATATTATATTTAAACCTAGGTTATTTTGTTGCCAGCAGTTGTCCTTTAGCTTACAATTATTTAAAGCGCTACAGAATATGTCTAAACGTCTGTCCTGCGCTAGAGACAAAGCCGATCAATTAGTAGATGTAACACGAAAGGTTAAATGAGATTTTGCTTTCCACCTCCGTTAACTAAAACAAACTGCTCTCCATCCTGTTTCACCAGATTCACCATTAATTTGCATTTAACCATATTGACACCCTACGTTCATTAGCTGATTTATCTCCCTGCTGCCACCTAAATGACAAGCCCTCTATGTAGCATGCGCCTGGATGACTATAATTATCTCCAATTGAGATTAGTTCATCGAAAGGTAGACTTTGAGTCATAGGACTTCACCCGGGACTCAGACAATCAGTTACAATCCAGACTCGTGTCCGAGAAAAAATGGCTGGAATTCGTGGCGAGTTTTTAGACGGTAGAATTTTGGGTGATTCATTGCGGCTACAGACATAAACCTACTGACACTACCCCACAGCTACAACATGATTTCTGTGGAGGGGTTTAAGCTCATAAAACAAAAAAGAAACAAAAAAAAAAAAAAACTAATTTTGTGTTTGTGCTCAGTGGATGGTGAATTACAAGGTAACAAAAATAACTAATGTGTCATCCGAAATCCACTCCAGTCTTTCTATATAATACATCATATATTCAGTATTAGTCTAGTCCCTGGGAAGCTAAGATTTCACATTGATTCTGATACGAGTTAACATGTTGTGTGGAATTTACATGATTTATTCACTATATTTCTTATATAGAAGGATTATTTGCCACTCGAAGAGAAATTGAACGCACTTAGCTCCAGATTGGGGGGCAATTTTACTGTTCACTGATTTTCCAGAAATTGGCACACGTCTGTCAGGAAGCGTATCAACTCCAGGACTGAATCCTCATTAAAGTCGATAAAGGCCCTCACCGTAAAAAAAATATATGCTTTATATAAATGTTGCATTTTGTTTCCTCCTTCAAGAATGAGGGAATTACAGGGCATGGAAAAGGGACTTCAAAACGTAACCCCTTCAGGACAATGTATTCTATGTTTTGATGTCCATTCTGGACCATAGCCTACTTTAGCTATGAATGCATTTAAATTATTATTATTTTAATGAATCCCCACATTTATATATATTGTTTTTTTTTTTTTAAGGAAAGGTAGAGCCTTCTTTTGCAACCATTTTTTTTTTAGTGCAATCCTCACTGCAATGGCTGAGACATGCAAATATATATATAATAAAGTATCAACAATTCTTCATCTTTAGCATAATAGTAATACTTCTTTAGAAAAACTCCGGCACTTGAAACCCAAGAGGTTATTATCATAAAGATATATATCTCCTTAAGATGTTACACCTACCCTGGGTAAGAAAGGGTTTGAGCAATTATACCATGTCACCTATCTTTGAAAAGGCTTCTCACCTCTATACGCACCCCTGTCACTCAATCTCCCCATTGGATGTCCATTAATGCCACGAAAAAAACATGTTTGATTGTAATGGTACTTCACGGCCTCCCTAACCACAGAAAGGAATCATTCATAATAAAGAATGACTGTCCAACCCCCCCCCCCCCCCCCTCCCGACTCTTCTGCAATTATTCCCCGGCGACGGGCCCGGTAATTGAAGGCATCTGTGATCAATGCCTGAACCATTCTCAGGCTGGTCTTATCTACAAGAAAACACGTGTTTGTTTCCTGCGTGTATTGAGAGAAGGTCGATGGGGCGTCAGTGTTTGACGGTCAATGAATGGTCAATTCCAAAACGAGCAACAACATCACACACCAAACAAAGAAACCTCCCCCACCTCTTCTGACCCTTGCTTCCAACCATTGAACCGCCAGGCAGGAGAAGTAATGTTCTATTTAATAAATAAATGAATACAATTCCTTTTTTGTTTGCGCCAAAGAGGCCGAAGGATTCCGTTTCCTGCTCTAAACATTTTTTAAATTGCGACATGTCCTCCGAGCAAAGACTTCAGCCACTTTTACTTTCAATGTTTCATTTTGTATTACATGTTTCTGGGCCCCATTATGAACCCAAATGTGTTAAACAAGCAGTTTCCAACCTACCGAACAAATATGTTAAACAAGCAGTTTCCAACCTACCGAACAAATATGTTAAACAAGCAGTTTCCAACCTTCCGAACAAATATGTTAAACAAGCAGTTTCCAACCTACCGAACAAATATGTTAAACAAGAAGTTCCAACCTACCGAACAAATATGTTAAACAAGCAGTTTCCAACCTTCCGAACAAATATGTTAAACAAGCAGTTTCCAACCTACTAAACAAATATTTTTAGATAGGCGCAGCATTGTGTAAAGTCTTCTCGTCAATAGTTCCTACTCTCGTAATAACTGCATATAAGTATGATAAGCTTGATGATGATGTTATGGCAGCAGATCTGCCTGTCTCTGCACTCCCTCACTCTTGTGGCTGAAACCACACCCCTTCTGTGTCCCAAGCACTTGAAACATAATAAGTGTAATTCACAGATAATTTAAACTTGTACAACACATGGAAAATAACCTAAGTGCAACTACCTTTTTACATGTTTGGGCTAGTAACCTTCTGCAGTATAACTATATTACTATACTAAAAAAAGTACTTTAATATTTAGCTTTGGAATCTCTCTGTAACTCCAGATTTTTCTTTTTCTTTTTAAAGAACAGACATCTTAAGCATTTTCAGGAATCAGAGAACAAAAAAAAACCAACAACCTTAAGAGTATTTTTTATCATAGTTTCTGTTAATTACAGCTCCTCTGCTGAAGGACACGTGTTACCCAAGACTTTTACATTTTATACTTTAATAAATGATCTCATTTTAATTTTTTCTGTGGTTGTCTATAACAATTTATTTTATTCACTTATTGTAATAAAGGGCTGGATTTAAATGTAACAGCAGAGAAACATATAACACGTCAACCTAATAGCCAACTGTAATCACAGATTTTGTGTCAGAAGGCAGACATGCTATTTAGAATCTTGGGTTAGATGGCGGAAGATCGGAACCAAGATTCTAAACATGGCTGCCCTCTGTAATAGATATGCAGAGCAAAGAAGCCTCAGTAAGGTATTTTATTGGTATTCCTTCACTAAAGCATTTCTATTTAACATGTCTACTTTTAATGCAATATTTCAATTAAACATAACTTAATATTTTGTCCTTTAAGGTAACTTTACATAGATTGTTCTAGGGGTCACTCATCCATAAAATAAATTAATTTACACACTCCTGAAATATTGTGTTAAAATACATTGTCATTTAAGCCAGTGAGATAGCTCAAGTGCAGTGCTCACCGGGGGATGACTCCGGCACTTCATTCATCTGAGGTCAATAAAATGATTACCATTAAATTGAGTAATAGTGACATCCCCTGGATGCTGGGCACGAGTTACATCTCCAGGAAGTAGACGAAAAACCTGAGAATATTTTAACAAACTGCATCCCTCCAGGTACTGATGGACCAATTAAATAGATGAGGATTATGGGAGATGTAGCTCTCCTATCAGTATGGAAGATAATTATGGCACATGTAATCCAGGAGTCACTGGAGGGGCAATAGGGTCTTGTATATGGATGGGATGGCCTACTGTTACTGGATTAACATTTCCTCTAGAAATCAGTCTGTCACACTCCGTCACTACAATATCCTGTATTTTGAGCATGCCCCTAGTTCTTATACACAACATGTTCCAATTTATAACATATTTTAACAGAAAATGAACAGACCCACTTGAACATAATCCCATCAAACTCAGGGTCATCCTGATGAATCTCCTCAGTGGTTAATCACATAACTAACTAACATAATTATATTTGTGGACATCAAAATATGAAAAACCCTAGGAAATAAAAGCGTGTATATCTGGGGACACTCTCGCCCTGTGTAATGAGCTCCTAATTCTTTCCGTAAACATATTCCAAATTAAATCCTGATTTCGTTACGCTGTGTTATGCCGATGGCTTGTTTGAATCCCATTGCATCTGCTGCACAAGTGGGGAATGTGGGATATTAGTTAGAGAGTCCACACACACATAAACCCACGTGACGGTTCTACAGTTTATTTTATTACACTTTTTATTGTTACAATCAAGTCTGCCTACTAGGGTTGCTCTCTATTCTTACCAGCCATGGTATTGCCTCCATAGACTTAAATATCTTTATTTTTCAAGGTTTTCTATTTTTTTTTTCTGTGTTATGCACATATCAAAAATAGAAACATAGACTATAATGACGCAGAATATTAATCCAGTGTAACACACAATTGTATAAAAATTGAGTTCATAAGTGGGAGTGAGTCACAATATTATAACAGTATTAAGATATTAGAGAAGTTAAGGGGGTAAATAGGTACTCTTAGCTGCAAAGTCTCCTCCCTCATGGATATATGATGTTGGCTTACCACCCATCCCACGACCCCAGTCAGTCAAGCACACTCATACGCAATCGTACCCAAAGGGTCGATTGAGTATAAAGTCTACCTAAGGGGCCCAAACATCCGCATAACCTTCCCTCCATAGACTTAATTTTGGCTTCAAGACAATTTAAAATTCAACAAAGCCCGCCACTTCTCAGCCCCCTCTCTACATTTAATTAACTGATACTACCCACGTGCGAACACTATATTCCTGAAGTGGACTAAGATTCTCCTACAACCTTGTCACCTCTTCCCATTCGAACAAGTTACCCATTTTCTCCGCAACTCACTTCCACAGAGCGTCCAGCTCTCTTACTCATTCTCAGTATTCAAAAAGTCCCTAAAAAATCATCTCTTTAATGAAGCGAACTATTAATTCCACTAGAACACCTATTAAATAACCTCCGGCCAAATCCAACTGACTCCCATTGACCCCCAAATACTACGAGAAACAAGGAAGCTTACAATTCATCCAACGAGAACAGACATCAATTAACCAAAACCACCTAGCTCCCACTGTCCCCAGATACTGTTACTACCACCACCACCTTCCCCTCTGACCTTTTCACCTTATTTGTGTATCTCCTGCTCCCCCACTCCACTAGAAGATACGTTTGCGAGCAGGGCTTTCAACCTCATGTATCATTCTGTCTCTGTTCGTCTAATGTAGTATATACATTGTTTTTGCTATAATAATAAATACAAATTTTAAAAGAAAAGGGTGGGGAAAAAAAGAATATGGGGTCTACGGAAGTAAGATCTGTTCAAAAATTCTGAACAACATGTTCGGCTATACTTTTGTTGAAGCATCTCTACTTAAAATATGTGCACACTTGATGTAACATTTCAATTAAATATAACTTAAGTTTTTTCCAAAAAAATTTAAAAAAATGTTAATGTAATGTAACTGATTATAACATAAAGGTGTTTTAGAGCCTCAAAAAGCCACATGGTTGTATTATGACAGGACACATTTTCTATTAAAAAATACCTAGACATTTCTTGTATTTGCTTTTTCTTATTATTATTTTTTGTTATAAATAACTATGATTAGCCAGAAGAGAAGACTAACAACTTTGAAGTCAGCTTTTGAAGATAAGAATAGTTTGGTGTGTCTTTATTTTTTT
Source organism: Pelodytes ibericus (assembly GCA_036172795.1). Taxonomy (NCBI): domain Eukaryota; kingdom Metazoa; phylum Chordata; class Amphibia; order Anura; family Pelodytidae; genus Pelodytes; species Pelodytes ibericus. Next base: position 12,951,589 of record CM069857.1, read on the forward strand.
TTATATTCCTTTTTATCTGTGTATTTATTTGTTTTTTTGTAATCTTGAAGGGCTCATTGAAGTTGTTGTGTTTTTTTTTTTCTTTTTAAGTTGAAGAATAGTCAACTCAATATAATCTTACATTACAGTAGAGTCTTGTATTAACACATTCGGGACATTCTTGTATATGGAAACAAATATTTTAAAGCTGGAAAATAAGGTGAGGTAGCTTTTGCTAATTTATAAACAACAGAACTTTGTTCAAACCTATGTGATGTAGAGGCCATTCATCCAGTAAAGTTGGCTAATAATAAAATCTATTAAGTCTAAGGTTGTCCACTAAAACGTTCCCTCGTGGGGAGAAAAGTGCTATATAAAAACCTATTATTATAAAAAATAATGGGTTCAACCATCTGATCTGCCCATTCGATTTCTAAAATCAAATTAAACTTACCACATATGTTCACCCCTTGATTTCCCCTCCCACTTTTAAATCATGACCCCTTTCTTAATTCACTGTCTGTGAAAAATACCACACCCAGGGGAGGACTGGTTACACTTGGCATCAGGTGCAAATACGTTTTGGGCAGTTGAATAGATACAGATATTGCATCAATAAATAAATATATATATATATATATATATATATATATATATATATATATATATATATATATATATGCATCTCATACATCCAATACATATTAAAATATGTCATGTTGGCCTGACACTAAGTCTTCAGTCTTCTAAAGTGTGTTTTATCTGTGTTAGAGATTTTAACCTGTGTTATATCTATTAGGTTAAGTATTGTTTATATTTATTTTTAATATTTTATTGGCCTGGTATGCTCTCCATCTCTGGATCTTGTTTCCCTGGCATAGTGTATTGTTTGTATGTAGAGGGTCCTGAATGCATCTAATAAATGCTCTTTCCACTTCTACTTGCCATCTTGGAATGTGGCTCGGTGGGAGAATTTAAGTCACTGCCCTCCTTGTCAGTCCTCCCCTGATCTCAATAGGGTGAGAACCTAGCCTCACCTACCATCAGATGACACAAAACAGTCTATACTGTTATCAATCACTGGGTTAGTTAGGATTCTAGAACTTCCCACTAATGACAAGCATGTCACAAGAAATCCTACCAAGGGACTGGTTCATTTGACAAATTCCCGGCTTTATTTGGATTGCCCCTGATGGCCACTTTCACGTCCTTTGTTATTCATGCCTGATTGAGTCGTCTCTCAAACAGACAGGATGAATCACATATTACAACTGCTGTCCTCGGCTTGGAGAAACCAAACCTTCTCTCTTGATTAAACACGGCTTTACCGAATTTACTACTGAAAAGGGACATTGTGTGTGTGAAACAAAAGATGGCACCTTGCTTTTAAATTTTCAATATTCGGTATCTGGTGAAACCTCGGTGTATTTAATGCATTTTATTGTCTTGTGGTTAATAAACCAATTTTGTTTCCCGCATCTGCCCTTGAATTGGTTCTAATTTGGAGGATCGGATTCCCTCTGCACATTTGTGGTGAAATCAATCTCTTTTTTGCAGATCTTAAAAATTATTGGAAATACAAGACTTCTAAAAAACATGGCACCTCCTCCCGTGGTTTGAAGGGGCACAGTGAGCCCATTGCATCATTGCTCTATCTCCTGCACAGTGCAATCATGGAAGCCATCAGTTCAGCTAAGAAAAGTTCTGACTGGCTGATGTTAGCAACATTTTGTAACAAAATGTTAAAGATCTCTAAGGCAGGGGAGGGATTCCAAGATGGCCACCTCCATCGTCGGAATTATTATTTTGGTATAATTTATGAAGATATTGATTCCTTTAAAAGAGACACTTTAAGATGAAGAGTATTGTCCTTGTAGTTTCTTTGTTTTTCTACCATGTCTATTAATCTTGCAATCTTAGAAAAAGTCAGTTCAATCCAGGCTCTGCAGATCATTTCTAAACGTAGCTTTCTCACAATTTAAATTTAATTTCTGGCTAAGACGGGAAGTTGTCATTTATTCGGACACGATGCCCCAGTACAAGGAACCCGAGAGTCATTACAAATTGTTATTTATTGATAATGGCTCGTATTAAATACTTTCTGACAGTCCTTCAAGTTATGTTTCCTCTTGCGTATCTGTATCTTGGGGCAATCTCTTTATTTTACCAATTTCATTAAATGTATCCCCAGTGACAACATAATAACAGGGAGCATTAATTATTCCAGCCTGACTGTTTTCAACAGTGTTTGCTAAAAAATAAAAAAGAGTGGGAAAAACAAGAAAGGAACAAAGAGAAAAGGATCATGAAAGAACATTTAAAAAAAGGAGGAAGGAAGGGAGAAAAAATAAAAGAAAGAGACAGAGAGTGAGGACAGAGAGAGAAAAAAAAAAGAAAAAAAGGATTAGCGTAAGGAAGGTAGAAAGAAAGAAAAAAAGAAAGAAAGAAAGAAAGAAAGAAAGAAAAAAGAAAGAAAGAAAGAAAATGTATGAGCAAAGATAAAAAAAAAACTAACTTCTATTTTTCCCCAAAGATTGTATTTTAGATTTTATTTATTAATTTGAGCACTTCTAAGACTTTATTAAAAAAAAAAAAAAAAAAAACAACAACACATGAATCATTGTATCATCTGCCTGGTTAGCAAGGGATGCTGCAAATCACAACATGTCACCTACTATGATATTTAGCTCTTATAATTTGTTGTCTAGAAATGTAGTTGCTTATATTAATAATCTACCATTTATTAAGCTATAAGTAAGTATATTACCAACAATGAATAACTGGTTAATTGATAACTAGTAGTAAAGCCCTTTTAAAATTCAACAACTGTCGTAGCTTTAATAAAAATGGCTGAGTCCCATAATTTGTTTCCTAATGCCTGTTCTATATATCACAAAATTGCAACTGCGCACATCAAAAGCACTGCCAGCAGTAGACACTGTGCCATTTATAAAGGCAATTATGCCCAATTTTTTTTCAGAGCGTTGTAATTTTTAAAAAAAAATATTTCCCACTTGTCTGCTTCACGACTTCATTACAAATAAACCCCTGTCTATATGTCTGATATCCCAAAAACCTAACATCAGTTTGGAGGTTGAGGACAAACTTTAATTAGAAAAAATATTTACCTCCCAGAGAGGTTGTAAACTGGATTAGATAATGTTACCTGAAAATCCTAATCATGAACAAGGAACACACAAATCCACCCAGAGAGAGTCTATATAGTTTGTATAGAAATGCTTTAATGACAGATTACCAATAAAGTACTTGATTGAGCCCTGTTCTGCTCTGTAGATCTCAATCAGGGGGTGGACATGTTGGGTCAGATGTAGGAACAGCTGACCCAAGATTCTAAAGATGTCTGCCCCCTGATAGAGTTATAGGAGCAAAGAGGCCTCAGTAATGTATGTGTTTTATTTGTAACTTTCAATAAATCATTTATGTTTTAAAACATCGACACTTAATTATACATAACCTATATTTTTACTGACAGTTATCCTTTAAATTACACACAGTTATCCTTTAAATTACACACAGTTATCCTTTAAATTACACACAGTTATCCTTTAAATTAAATATGCAAGTTTACTGTGATTACACGAACATCTAAGCAAGCACATCATTTGGGCAGCGGGGCTCAGGACGGCACCCATGCCATGAATTGGATGCAGTCCATCCATATTTCAAGGAAATCTGCCACAATAAAAGACAGAGCAGCACTATTGGGTCGAAAAATGTATCTTGATCATTTTCTTTCTTTCTTTCTTTCTTTCTTTCTTTCTTTCTTTCTTTCTTTCTTTCTTTCTTTCTTTCTTTCTTTCTTTCTTTCTTTCTTTCTTTCTTTCTTTCTCTCTATCTTTCTTTTTAACTTGCCGATTACTTTATTAATGTAGCAAAATACATTAGATGTATATAATAAATAATAATAATAACAGTCATTTGCTTTCCTAAGTGGGTGTTGTACTTTAACACCTTTGCCCTTCAAATGACCTATATGAATAACTTCATGGGAGTCACATTGTTAATGATGTCTTTTGGTTTCTAATTTAATTTTCAGGGTTCGTTTTTTCATCCTATGTTTTCTCGGTACTGTGTACTGTGTATGCTCTGCCAGGCAATGTTACAGTTCCATGGCCCTTTTGGACCAGGGAATCTGTCCGTATGATAACTTCTGTTCCTCGGATATTTGTTTTTGATCGTTTGTAGTTATCCAGAATAGTAATCAATCCCAGAAGTCACTATTTAAGAAGGGGGCTTTGTAAGGCACATCTAGGCTTGAACATCTAACATGGTATGTGAGGCCCATCCAGGTTGATTATCCAGTATCCTGTCTCTCTTTGTCCCTTGCTCTTTTCTCTTAATATTATGCATTATGCTTGCTTTTGCCCTATGTTGGTTTTGCTATGTTTCTTGCTCTGATCGGTTCCTAGTTTTCCTTTGCCTTGTTTGTCTCCTCCCATATTTAAATGTTCCCCCTATATATATGGGTTCTCTCTGTTTCAGTTCTTAGTCTGTCATGCTACAGGTATGGCTTGGTTTTTATTTTTCTTGTTTTAATATAGTTTTAATATTGTTCTAGGCAGATTTTAGTAATAGGAACCTTCCATTATGTGGGGTAAAGCGTATCATCTCATGGCCATTTGGTGTAACCAAACCCTTACTTTTTTCCTTCATATTGTCCTAGGCTAGACCTGTGTTTATGTGTGTGCTCTGTTTTGTTTCCTTACCCCCTTTACTCTACGGCACCTGAGCTCCTCTGCCCAGTCCCTATGTTCCAGTTTTCCAGTAGAAGAGTTTGAGGATCTCGGCTCCTCACTCCATCCCTTGTGTTTCTTATCCTAGCCCTGTCCTTGGTTTGTCCAGTCTTGTCTTATCCTTGTTTGTTTCTGCCCTGTAGTTCTTATTCTTGCATTTACTTGCCTTGCCTGTGTCTGTTCCAATCCTCATTTAGTTCCTGATTGTCTTTGTCCTGTTTGTGTCCTGCAGCCCTGTAATCTGTATTCTGTTCTTGCCCTGCTTGGCCTTGCCTGTCCTGGCCTGCAGGATCCTTCATGCAAGCTCCAGGGTGCCTGCAGGATACTTAGATCCTATCCTGTTTTGCACTGGATACCAACTGCTGCTACCTCAGGGCCTTGATATGTGGTCACACCAACCTGGGGGGTCAAGCCCTCAGGGGAGGGTGGCTATTTTGCAAAAAGCATATCTAGAGTCTTATGGGTGATGCAAATGTATAATGCAAGCAGCATCTAAATTAATGAATGAATAACATTATCGTTCATTGCGCATTCGTTTATTTGTTCTTTCCTTCAGCTTTTCATTCGGAACTCGGACAAATGGACGAAAGAGAGGATTTTTGTCTGAAAACCAATGCCAAAGTCTACTAGTTGTATATCTCTCAGCTTGCAGTGGTGTTTGTCTCCTTTTCTGTGATATGTGCTTTTTCCTGCCAAAATAGAGCAGTAATTTTATGTGATAATGGATTTCGTATACATAATGAGGATCCAGCTGGGCATGTTTGTGCCGTACAACATATTTTAGACAGATAGATGTGCGGAAAAGATGTCAAAATTGGGGTATGGAAGGAAAATATGTTACATCTACTTAGGGAGATAGAGTGAAATATAGTAAATTAAGTTAAAAAAAAGAAAAATGCTCAGGAATATCATTACTTAATGTAGATTTGCGTAACTTCCATGGGATTATTTTTCTTGAAAAACACAAAGTTGTTTTAAAACTGATACAACTCTCCGTCTAGCCAAGTGCTACAATGGGTAGATTCAGGGGTGCTCTGGCAACTTTTGGCTTTGGGTGCACAAACAATGACTTCAACAGCCCACCCGTTGCCATCATGTAAGACACAGATAGACAGGCAAGACAGGTAATGCTTATAGATAAGGTACAGTTAGATACATAGACAGATAGAGCAGGAGTTGGTCCTGAATGCATTTTAACCCAATTTCCACTGGCCTCTTATGGCCCCTTCTGTACCTCTGAGACAGAAATACAGAGGGGAGAGACATATTGGGAAGTAGGAGACAGCAACGAACACTTCTATCACACAAGTGAGTCTACGGGGTCATTGTGGAAGGCCAAAATACGGAGCATACTTCTTTCCTAACCTAAAAGAGTCTCATCCGAGGGCATGTAGGAGTGAAAAGGGGTTGCAGCCCCATCCCATTTAGTCATGTTCATTGTCATTCATAACCCTAAAATCCCTGCAAGTGTTTTTAATCAACAACAGTCCCCAAATCTGCAGAGAAAGCCCTGATTTTTTTTGGGGGGAGGGGTCAAAGTTGGGTCTGTCCCAGCTTCTCAGCTGCACAGTGCATTCCTCAATATTAATGGTCATGATCATGTCTCTTTTTGTCTTTGCTCTTATTATGCATCGGAAAGACTTTATAAATTGCTTTTAAGAAAAAAAAAATCCACTTTAATACCACCACAATCGCCTTCGGTGGGAGAAGAAGGCACACCAGAGTTTGAGCACCCCTTGTCTTCAAGTGGAGAGGGCCACGACACTTCTGTTTTGGGGCACACATATTAGACCTCTATTCAATTAATGTTTTTTCCAGTTGCCATTGTTGTATTCCTAACCCATGACTGCAATCCATGGCCAGTAATAAACATTCGCCCTTATAGCCAACAATTTTCTACAAAGCCTTTGCTCTGGATTCAAAACTCTGCCTCCTCAATTCCTTGAGCGTCGTCCCATTTTATATTATTATACTCATTTTTTATTTTTTTATTTTATTTTTGTTCAATCACAGAAAAAAAAAAAAAAAAAAACCCTCTCCAAAAGCAACATGACAATAGTTATCCTTTGTGGTTAAACCAGGCAATCATACCACTCGAGCTCAGATTGGAATCATTACGGATGTGTACTAACAAAAGAAAGAGAAATAAGACGACCAATAATTCTGAGAAATAAACAAGTCCTTATTTGTTATTTTTTTAAGCCATTTTCTATCAACCTGTGAGGGGCCCATTGTTCGCATCAAAGGATTTGGGGGGACGTAAGTTTAAAATCTAATGTATTATAAAATACAAGAGATAAAATTGCACTGCCATATAATATAGAAGCATAGAAAGGATCAATATCAAAAATGGGTCAATTATTATTATTAATATTACTTTTTTTCTGTTTTTTTTTTGTTTTTTTTACAATTAAATGTCACTTTCAAAAATGGGCTTTGATACATGTACAGCAAAGATTGTTTTTGTCAAGTCAAGCAGGATTTTCTTGGCAATCTGATTATTATTATTTTTATCTTCTTGTGAAGCACACAGAAAAGGCAGGGCGGTAACGGAAGGTTAGACCGAACTTAAAAGAATGTTTTTGGAATAATATTGAAATAATAACCTAATTTAAAAAAAAAAAAATGCAGGATAGGATAGGATACACTCCAGTGTAATAAGATATATTTAATTATATATATATATATATATATATATATATATATATATATATATATATATATATATATTTAATTGTATATATATATATATATATATATATATATATATATATATATATATATATATATATATATATATATATATATATATATGACTTTTCACTGTGCCACAAGTAAGTCTCCCCGTTGTGTGGGGAATTCCTGTTATCTTGGCTTACTTAACCATTTTCTGTTTCTTTTTTTTATCTTATTAGAGCATGTATTAAAACAGTTTTGTATTTAAGAAAGTTTTTTTTTTTTCTATCACGTTTCACAAACGTATCTGATATACTACACTATGTTTTTTTTTTTATCCATCCAAGTGTGCCTGCACCGTTCCCTGTTTTTCTATTCTGTCTTGAAGATGAAATAATATAAAATACTGTTGTTCTCCCATCAAACAAAATGTTCCCAAGTGGAAAGCTCAAGGTTGCTTAATTTGCTTGTTTTCCATTTTTTTTTTCTATTTTTATTCCCCTACTCTTACATTTTTCCAAAATTAAAAGCTGGAGCAAACTCTCCTGACAAATAAAATGTATGTTTTCAGAGGATGTAACAATTCCACAACTTCCTGACATCCTCATTATAGTGAGAATATTTATTATTAACATTGTTTAAAAAAAAAAAAGGAAAATAATTGCACGGCTTCCCCTTGGCACATGTTATTTAAACTCGTTTAAAATATTTACATAATGGATGTGCTATTAATTTTTCAGTGCATCTCTGAGTCCCCATTTATGGGGCCTTGTCACTTCCACTTGCGTCCAATTTGAGTGAGCACACATTTAATTAATGAGCACCAGTTTCCACTGGAAAGGTGCACTTAAATAAAGAGACTATTGAAATATTGTTCTGCAAAAAAAAAACAAAAGTACACTTATTGCGAAACAAAAACATAGGACATTATTCACATTTTTTTTTTTAAATTGTTGGATTAAAAACTTCTTAAGTATGTGTTTTAACACATAAAATGAAAAATAAAAAAATCATCACACTGATATCATTCTCGTCTCCCACAGGTGGTGATTAACCTAATTAATTCTTAAAACACATAATTAAACAGTATTTGCTAAAGTATTCAAAATGATCCATCAAACAGAGCTATACATATATGAAAAAATACAAGATCTGCGTTTTAAAAATAACTTTTGTTCTATTTTCACTTCACCTGACAACTAATGTATACAAATTACATGTATATTGATGCTGCTACAGAAACAACATTTTCAGTATGAATGAAAGATTTGTATGCCTCCCAAGTGTCCCTATGTCGGAAGGTCAGTCCGTATGTTCCCCTCTAATTCCTCTCTCTTTCCTCCTCTGTTGTGCCACTTTTTAGTTTGGATCACAGAGCCATAAAACTCACAATAAAGTGGTTTTAAACTGTAGTGAATCTGTTTGTACATTAATTGGCGGAAATAAAATATGTAGTGCTTGTTGTAAATGACTTATCAAATCGCAATAATAGTTACCAATTGGCCATAGGATTGAAAAAGTTCTGGTGAGGACCCACCCATAGGATCACTTTCAGCCACTCCCACAAAAAAATAAAAGTGCCCCTCTTTGGAAATTTGAAATGTTGGGAGTCATGGATTTGAAGACAGAATTTCAATTTCGTCAGTGAATAATTTCAATGTCCCTCGTAACATTTGAAAGGAAACTGGCAAGGGTAAAAGAGTTGGGTGGAGGAAGAGTTTAGCTAATCTGGAAGCCTGTACTGTATGCTGTGGCTGGAATCCACCCTATCAGTGGAAAGCACTTTGTACATCTTCTGAAACAGTCTCTTATTGACAAACGATCAAAAAAAAGAAAAAAAAAAAAAAAAAAAAAAAAAAACGAAAAATAAAATAAAATTCCTTTAACTGTCGTCCAGAATTCCGCTCGAGCTTCAAGCACTTGAAATGCTACAAATCTGCCAGATCCATATATCCCGAGGATAGCGGGAGAGTGCCCTCTTCAGCAGCTTGGGAGTGCCAAGAAAGCTCCGTGCCAAGATACAGCACATGCATAGAGGAGTTTGAAATCAATTATTGCCGAAAAGAAACGTCAATTGTTCTTGTCAAAAGGCCCTCAAGGCTCTGTGATAACCTTTTAGAACAGGAAACTAAATCCACACATATGCGGAAAAAAAAAAAAAAATGTAACAAAAAAAAAAAAACAATTACGGTGGAAGTGAGAAAATGAGAGTTTGGCTGCTTCACACTAAGTACAAAGCAGTTTTACAAATTTTATTCTGATTTATCGGGAATGAGATGCTGTTAATTTGAGTGAAAAATGGACCGACATGGCAGCAGTTGAAGAAAAAAAAAAAATTCACCCCCCCCCCCCACGCTCCCCTTTTTAATGTCCACAAAATGATTGATAAAATATATTGCAGTAATAAGAATGAAACTTTTATGGAAAGGAGAACTGATGGGTCTTGCAACATAGGAGTCACTTAAGGCCGCTCTACAAGACATTTCTTTTATTGAAAGGGAAACCGCTTGTCATTTCATTTATTGAATTTTTTTAAGGTACTTTTCTAGAAATTATACTTTTTAATCCCTCTTTTTTGCTACTCAATATGCACTGATCCACTCTGATTTGGAACGGGCATATTAGCTGAATCGAAGGGATCCCCAAAATTCGGATACTCAGCATGCCACAATATGGGTCCAAATCAGCAGTTGAGGAGTTTGGAAACCAAAGCATCAGAGGCGTTTGGATTTGGGCATTTTTGCCATGGAAAACATAGATGTTTGGCAAGTAGCCCGGCCCCTCCCCTCTAACATGACTTGGCTTGGGAGCTAGCCAAAATGGCTCTCAGCCCTCATAAGTTGGATTGGGGACAAAGGCATCTTAGGAGGTCTATTGTAGTATATGGGGGTATACTGTAGTATATGTGGGGTGTGGCATGTATCCCTAACCCCCAATATTGTATATGGGGCTGGAAGTTATTTGGCCGACTCCCAGCCCGGTCATGTAAACGGGGGCTAGGGTCATTATAATGGGGGCTGGTAGTCATTTGGCTGGCTCCCAGATCCATTTTTGGTAGGGGACAGAGCTACTTACCCTGGTCAACCATTATTATCTTAGGGGCACCACCAGGGCTATTTATTTATTATTTAATATTTATTTATTAATTTCGGGAGGACTAAATGCTGTTTTCATAATAGCCAATTTCCTTTTGAAATTAGTCTCTAAATTTGCTCTAATGGCTGAATTGAAGCATATTGGGCAGCTCGAAATCCAGCTCGGATTATGACCCCAAGCTACCTTGATTCATTACAGACTTTGGAGGATTAATTTTGGCCCTGAAATTAGGAGTATACAGAATAGACTCCATATTGTATCTGCTGACACAACCTCACTGTGCAAGGAGTTCCGAATCTAGAAAAGGTGTTTAGAGAGAACCATAGATACATCATAGAGCCCAACTTTGGGAGGACTTTATCTGGGCAATGAGGGCATGGCCTACCAAAAATCATGATCATGCAAATGGGGTGATGATCATGAGCACTCAAACGGGATTGTACCGGCCCTCCTAATTGTGTGTTCCATTATATGCTCGCATGCACATTTACAACCTTTCTCGACTTTCCTGGCACACCAGCAAAAGAACCAAGGACGGGGAAGCAGTGGAACTAAAATTGGGACTACCTACTCCCCCATTAATTCCATGATTTTTTAAATAGTCCTTCTTCCATTCATATTTATTTTATTATCCATTTGTACTCGGAGTAAAATATCTCTTGCTTGCTATACCTACATGGATGTATCCCACTGATGAGGGCTATAATTGGCCCTAATATGTATGTTTTCGGGCCTATCACAGGGTTGCTGTATGCTTTGTGCAGAAATTGACATTTTGGGTATAGAATACATTTTGTGGACGGTACTCGTCTGTAATGTTAATAGATATTCTCTCTATAGTGGCACAGACAGGGTACTTTCCTACAGTGTACACTATTAAATAATGCCCCTTCTTGGTTGAACTGTAAAAAGTAAACATATTTTCTAGGAGCAAGAAACAAAATCAGTGTTACCCTATGTACCCATTCTAGGGCAAAGTTCTAAAAGTGGAACAATCAAAATGGCTTCCAACAGGCAAAATGGCTACCGTCAATTGCTTCACTTCTCAGATTTTGCCCCAGCCCTGCAAGTAAACACGACATTTCAGGCCTAATCCATAACCTTTATTTTTGATCATGTATACATTCGGGTATTCCCACATATATTTTTTTAATTGCAGCTCCTTCTGGCATTGTGTTCAGAAATAATAATGTTAATATCCTTGGGCAAAATATCCCTGAGTTACTATTTTTCCCATCTTTTATTTATAGTATAGAATCCATATGATAAATCTCAGCAGTGGGAGCAATATAGCTAACAAATCACCTAGAGGACGGGGGTAGGGGGTGGAGGGGGAAGTTAGGGGGAGGGGGGGGGGAGGGGGATGGCACCATTAGGTGTTTCGCCCTGCCGTTAACCAATACGGGAAGCTGCTCTAAGTTAAGAATTGTCCTAGTTTAAAAGTTCACCCTCTCAGTCAGAAGCATGATAATTACCACTGACTCTAGTGAACACCAGCTGTTCAGAAATAGACATAAATTATTCATTAAAGCTTTAACTGATTTCTAGGTTATGATAGCAATCCTGCTAGCTCCAATTTAAAGTCGTTTTCCGTGTTTCATGATAGGCTAGGCAGATCTAACTATATATATATTTATATATATATATTAGGGACATAAGGATGAATTTTGGAAAAAAAACTAATCTATGATACAAACCATTCTTCCCCTTACGAGGAGGATTATAAATTGACATGGGATGGCGTCTGATCAATTTCTCCCCGTACCAATCAATTATTGATAGGACCAATATGAATTTTGTCCGTAGAACTTAACGCAAAAATGTGAAGAGCAGAACATATATATATATATAAGGAATCTGAGTTTGATGGAAGATTTGAACAATTTAACCTCTGAAATCTCTCTTTTTTTTTTTCCTGTGCCAAATAAACCTTAAAACACATTTTTTTTTTATGTACAGATTATTCTTTTATTTATTTTTTACCGAAAAGTGCGGATTACTAAAAAAAGGCGGTAAAAGGTGGCAAGTGACAGTTAAGCAAAACATTGGAAAAGTTCCAAACAAATAAAATAAACAGTGTGTTTTGTGTTTAGTGCTGTACTTTGACATTGATGGCGTGATTGGTCAACAATCCATTTTTGCAAATCGAGGTCAGACTATAAGACTGATATCCAGGTCCCTCGCTGCTACTCGACACATCCGGGTCCTTCCGGCTTCATCATAAAAGTCCCGGCGGAAGTGCCTGGCAGTAGCGGGAGATGTCTGCGCGTATCGTGCAGACATCCTCCAGCTGCCTCCACTGGAGACCAGGGAGATTTGGGCAGCCGGCTGTCTGTCATAATAGACCGAAATGTCTGGCAGCATGGAGGATGTCTGCACGTATCGTGCAGACATCCCCTGGCTGCCCCCACTAGCCACCAGGGAGAGACAAGGTGAGGGGGAGGGAAGAGGCGGGGATAGACTGAGACAAGGGGAGGGAGGGGGGAGACAAAGAGAGACACAAAGGGAGGGGGTGAGAGAAAGACAAGGGGAGGGGGGAAGAGACGAGGGGAGGGGGGAGACAAAGAGAGACACAAAGGGAGGGAGAGAGAGACACAAAGGGAGGGGGGGAGATAAAAAGTTCAGGGAGGGGGAGAGAGATAACACTGGGGGGAGAGACAGACAACACTAAGGGGGGGGGTAGAGAGACAACACTGGGGGGAGAGAGGCAAAGCTGGGGGGAAGGGAAAGAGAGAGGAAGCATTGGCACAGAAAAGGAAATAAAAACAAGAATTGCATTTTTTGATATCATATATTTTTATTAAAAAGCAATTTACATGTGAATATATACAAGTTGAACTTTTTTCCTATAGGGTAGTCTTATATTCAGGCTTTTAGTTTTTTTCCTAAAGGAATATCCAAAGTTTGGGGGGTCGTTTTATAACCAGGGTCGTCTTATAATCGAACAAATATGGTACTTGCCAATGAGTAATGAGTATACTTGCTAACCATAATACTAACCCCTAATACTAACCCTGATCCTCTAACCCTAATACTAACCCTGAACCCTTGACCTAATACTAATCCTTAATACTAACCTCTAATACTAAACCCTAATACTAACCCTGAACCCTTGACCTAATCCTAACCCTAATCCTAACCCTTAACCTCTAACCCTAATACTAACTCATAGTACTTACCCTAAACACTTGACCTAATACTAACCCTGAACTTCTAACCCTAATACTAACCCGTAATACTAACCCTGAAACCTTGACCTAATACTAACCCTGAACCTCTAACCCTAATACTAACCCATAATACTAAACCCTAAAACTATCTCTGAATCCGAATACTAATCTCAAACCTCTAACCCTAATACTAACCCTTAACCCTTGACCTAATACTAACCAATAATACTATACCCTAAAACTATCTCTGAATCTTAATACGAACCCATAATACTATACCTTATAACTTACCCCAGAACCCTAATAATAACCCTGAATCCTAATACTAACCCCTAAATCTAACCCTAAATCCTTATACTAACCTCAAACCATAATACTGTATTTGCTCGAATATAAGACGACCCTGATTATAAGACGACCCCCCAAACTATGGATATTCCTTTAGGAAAAATACTAAAAGCCTGAATATAAGACTAGACTACCCTTTGGGAAAAAAGTTTAACTTGTATATATTCACATGTAAATTGTTTTTTAATATTAAATTCAAATTATGATATTAAACAAATGCATTTCTTGTTTTTATTTCTTTTTATGTGTCAATGCTGCCTCTCTTTCCCCCTCCCCCCAGCTTTGTCTCTTTCCCCCCTTTCCCCCCTTCCCCCCAGTGTTGTCTCTCTCTACCCCCCCAGTGTTATCTCTCTCCCCCTCCCACGTTGTCTCTCCCTCCCTCCCTCCTTTTCTCTCTCTCTCCACCTCCCTCCCTCCTTTTCTCTCTCTCTCTCCCCCCTCCACCTCCACAGTCGGTCCGTCATAAAAGACGGCAGTGTCGGGCAGCATGGATGATGTCTGCACTATTGTGCAGACATCCCCCGGCTGCCCAAATATCCATGGTGGCCAGCGGGGGCAGCCGGAGGATGTCTGCACGATATGCGCAGACATCCTCCGCTGCTGCCTGGCACTTCCGCCGAGACTTTTTTATGATGAAGCCGGAAGGACCGGCTTCATCATAGGAGTCCCGACGGACATGCTAGGCAGCAGTGGAGGATTTCTGCGCGCATCGCGCAGACATCCACCTTATGTTAGAGAGGGGGACCAAGGTCCCCTGCAGCTCTTCGGGGGACCCGGATCCCAGTCTTATAATCTGACCTCGATGTGAGGCGGGGCAGTGGGACTTTGGTTCACAATCCAACATTAGAACTGTAATATTTACTGGGGGGGGGGGGGGGGGCAAGAGTTGGGGGGTGTAAATGGGAGAAAATTAATTCCGGGTAGCCGTGGGGGGTCACACAACGCTGTGTGATGTCACGAGGCGTCACATAACTCCACCCCCTATTTTTTGTATCCATGTAACCCACTGATATTTTGTATGGTGCTGTGAAGCCAACAAGCTTTGCAAATGTTATAGAACACATTACGGACTCCTTCCAGGGTGATTTCATTATGATATTAGCTACAGCCATTAAAAAAAAATAAAAAATTCAGACTGATTAATCCATACTTTATTATTATATCACTGCCACGGATAGCGATAAAATTTAACTCGTAGAATAAATATTACAGAGCCGTACGCTGCCTCGCGAGGAAGTATACATTTCATCTGGTCGGCAATACATTAAACTCAGTTCAGTAATTTCATGGGTGCGTTTAACATCTCTTTAAAGTCACTGACAATCTAATAAAAACTGAATGAATAATTTGCTGAATTTTTTAAAAAACAATACAAAAAAAAACGTATTTCGCTGTAAAAATTACAGCTGTGGTATAAAGTTATCGGAGACTGGAAATATTTCTATAAGGTATAATACGTCCAAAGTGCCATTTTTAAACGGAAAAAAAATATATGTTATTCCATGTTCTATTATAGCATGAAATAGAGACTGGTTGCCGTCACATTGTGAGATATAGAACATTTTATTTTATTATACATATATTATTTTTAAAATATGGTACGTGAGGTAGAGAGGCCTGCTCTCAATCTAGAGGTAATGGGGCACATGAAACACAATTGGGAGTGAAGAGGACAGAGGGAAGGTAGTTGTAGTCAGTGGCGTCCCGAGGGGGGGCAGGGGATGCGGACCGCACCGGGTGACACCTCCAGCGGGGGTGACACTGGTGCTGCCGGCACCCCCCGCACCGCGCTGCTTACCTTTGTTTTTTTCTGGCAGCCGCATCGCCTGGATGCGGCCGCCGGGAAAGAAAAAAATCACAGCGACCGGATGTGACGATACGTCACATCCGGCGACTGTGTTTCCCTTCTCCGTGCACACAGAGCAGCAGCAATTCGGTAAGTGATGGGGAAGGGGGGGAGGAGGGTGGTTTAAAACGAGCACTTTAATGGCAAAATATTCCTGGGCTCTGACTGGCACAATATTACTGGTATCTGACTGGCACAATATTACTGGTATCTGACTGGCACACTATTACTGGGCTCTGACTGGCACAATATTACTGGGCTCTGACTGGCACACTATTACTGGGTTCTGACTGGCACACTATTACTGGGCTCTGACTGGCACAATATTACTGGGCTCTGACTGGCACAATATTACTGGTATCTGACTGGCACACTATTACTGGGCTCTGACTGGCACAATATTCATGGTATCTGACTGGCACACTATTACTGGGCTCTGACTGGCACAATATTCCTGGTATCTGACTGGCACACTATTACTGGGCTCTGACTGGCACAATATTACTGGTATCTTAATAGCACAATATTACTGGGCTCTGACTGGCACACTATTACTGGGTTCTGACTGGCACACTATTACTGGGCTCTGACTGGCACAATATTCCTGTTATCTGAATGGCACAATATTCCTGGGCTCTGGCTGGCACAATATTCCTGGGCTCTGACTGGCACAATATTACTGGGCTCTGTCTGGCACACTATTACTGGTATCTTAATAGCACAATATTACTGGGCTCTGACTGGCACACTATTACTGGGTTCTGACTGGCACACTATTACTGGGCTCTGACTGGCACAATATTCCTGTTATCTGAATGGCACAATATTCCTGGGCTCTGGCTGGCACAATATTCCTGGGCTCTGACTGGCACAATATTACTGGGCTCTGTCTGGCACACTATTACCAGGCTCTGAGTGCCACACTATTCCTGGGCTCTGACTGGCACAATATTCCTGGGCTCTGACTGGCACAATATTACTGGGCTCTGACTGGCACAATATTCCTGGTATCTGACTGGCACAATATTCCTGGGCTCTGACTGGCACAATATTACTGGTATCTGAGTGGCTCACTATTACTGGGTTCTGACTGGCATCCTATTACTAGGTTCTGACTGGCACAATATTCCTGGTATCTGAATGGCACAATATTCCTGGTCTCTGAATGGCACAATATTCCTGGTCTCTGACTGGCATAATATTACTGGGCACTGACTGGCACAATATTACTGGGCTCTGAGTGGCACAATATTACTGGGCTCTGAGTGGCACAATATTCCTGGTATCTATAATTGTACAAATGTCACCATGTGGGGCTCCTGTGTGTTGATTAATTAATGGCGGTCCCATGTGTGCATAATTATGGGGCGCTTGTGTGTGGCATAATTATCGAGCCCCATGTGTGGCATAATTAAGGGACTCTTTTGTGTGGCATAATTATGGGGCACCTGTGTGTGCGTGTGGCATAATTATGGGGCACCTGTGTGTGTGGCATAATTAATTGGGCAGAGGTGAGGCATAAATAGTGGGGCTCTGGTGTGGCATAAATAGTGGGGCTCTGGTGTGGCATAATTTATGGGGCTCCGGTGTGGCATAATTTATGGGGCTCTGGTGTGGCATAATTTATGGGGCTCCTGTGTGGCATAATTTATGAGGCTCTGGTGTGGCATAATTTATGGGGCTCCGGTGTGGCATAATTTATGAGGCTCTGGTGTGGCATAATTTATGGGGCTCCTGTGTGTGGCATAATTTATGGGGCTCTGGTGTGGCATAATTTATGGGGCTCTGGTGTGGCATAATTTATGGGGCTCCTGTGTGTGGCATAATTTATGGGGCTCTGGTGTGGCATAATTTATGGGGCTCTGGTGTGGCATAATTTATGGGGCTCCTGTGTGTAGCATAGTTAATAGCAATTAACTATGGCATTGTATTGGAGGAAATCCAGGGGGTGACACCACGAGTTTCCGCACTGGGTGACACCAACCCTAGTGACGCCCCTGGTTGTAGTAACAGTTATTTGGAAGGTTGGCAGTAGGTGGGTTTGGCCAAAGAGTAATTGTGTGCGTTCTAGCTGGTTCAGGGCTACCTGATCTTAACAGTGACTGAGGACAGCGAGAGCTAGGTGGGAATAGCTAATATAGCTAATAAGCTTTAATGAATAGCTTCATTAAAGAGATGAGTTTGAGGGACTTTTTAAAGTTTTAAAAGTAGGGAGAGAGCTGGATGCTCTGCGGAAGGGAGTTCCAGAGAGAGAGGGGGCAGCTCGGGCAAAATCTTGGAGATGCGAGTGAGAAGTGGTGATGAGGTTGGAGGAGAGCTGTAGTCCCATTGAGAAGCGCAGAGGACATGAAGGGAAGTATTTTTATATATATATTTATACAAAATGTCAACATTCACATGGGAGGCTGCAATAATGCAAGATTGAAGCCCAAACATTTTATAAGTTCTTTAACCCATTCAGGACAATATTTTTCTTTGTTTTTATGCCCATTCTGGACATAAGATATGTTGTTACTTTAGCATTTAAATAACAGTGAAAGCTTGCATCTTAAATGAATCCCCACATATTATATACTGGGTTTTTTTAAGGAAAAGATAGGGCTATCACTTGAGACTTAACCCTTTGTGTGCTGTATACATTTTAATGAAGAGTGTAAAATGGCAAAAAAAAGGTTTTTTGTTTGTTTGCTTTGCGTTTCTTTTTGGGATACAGTGTATATTACTCCACTCTCACTCTCTCTCTGACACAAGATCAAAGTGTATCAGTGAGAGAGAGGAAGAATTGTGACAATAGAGTTCACACAACCCTGATTGTCATTTTTTGTATGTGCTCAATGTGATTGATTTTCCCAGTGACCACATCAATAAATGCAAAAAATAATGGTTGATCCTTGTCTGACTAACTGTTAAGGCTACCAAGATCGACTCACCCCATCCAAACCCCTACATTTGGGAGCGGATGGCAATGGATTGTAATATGTCTCTAGACTTATCACAATCTTCACTGCAATAGCTGGGACAGGCGGTCTATCTCAGCTATTGGAGGCTAAGAGAGCCCCTTTACTAAATGTTTCAGACTTGTGTCCATCAGAGCCGGCCTGAAACACCCCTCACCCGATTTATATAGGGTGAGGGGGCATGATTGCCCTGTCACTTTAAGACCCCCCACGAGTGGTCCCTGCGGCCACAAATTGCTTCTTTGCTTTGGGAGTCCATACATGGATGGCCATAGTCCTGAAGGAGTTAAACATTGGTTCAACTGTGGGTGTAAAAATAAAAAAATATTAACTATACTTTGTGTTAGCAAATCCAATTGTGACAGCAGAATTGCAGGCATATGCATACATTCATAGGAAATTATGGTTTTTTTTTACAATGATGTCTCATCTATATGACATCACTTGTGGCTTGATATGGTTAATGTGTAATTTGCATATCAAGCCCCATGGTGATGTCATAAACAGGAGACACATTTTGTTCCATAAATGTATACATCACAGAGTCTTCTCGAAAAAGCGGGAACTGAATTTCAAACTTAAGGCCAAAGTAGCCGAGTTGGAAAAATTATCCAGTGCAGCTGAATTGGAGAATTTTTCCAACTCGGCTACTTTGGCCTTAAGTTTGAAATTCCTGTCTCAGTTCCCTCTATATTGAGTAGACCCTCATGTTTTAGTCTCTACATAAGGGGCAGGCAGCATTCCAGATGTTGTGGACTACATTTCCCTTGATGCTTTGCGAGTATTCCAGCTGTAAGAGCATTATGGGAGATGTAGTCCACAGCATGTGGAGTGCCGAAGGTTGCCTAACCTTGCTGTAGGTTCTCAGTACGTACACTGTGCAGGTGACTCTTTGCATGGCATAGTTTTAATAACACGGATTGCATGTAGGTCAGGATTCACTGAAGCAGTTTGTTTTTGTGCTCAGATTGCTGCTCTGACAGGATGGCTGCACTCGGCAGGCGATCAGCACATGTTATATCACTGGATTAGTGACATCAGCACATGTTATATCACTGGATTAGTGACATCAGCCCATGTTATATCACTGGATTAGTGACATCAGCCCATGTTATATCACTGGATTAGTGACACCAGCACATGTTATATCACTGGATTAGTGACACCAGCACATGTTATATCACTGGATTAGTGACACCAGCCCATGTTATATCACTGGATTAGTGACATCAGCCCATGTTATATCACTGGATTAGTGACATCAGCACATGTTATATCACTGGATTAGTGACACCAGCACATGTTATATCACTGGATTAGTGACACCAGCACATGTTATATCACTGGATTAGTGACATCAGCCCATGTTATATCACTGGATTAGTGACATCAGCACATGTTATATCACTGGATTAGTGACATCAGCACATGTTATATCACTGGATTAGTGACATCAGCACATGTTATATCACTGGATTAGTGACATCAACACATGTTATATCACTGGATTAGTGACATCAGCCCATGTTATATCACTGGATTAGTGACTTCAGCACATGTTATATCACTGGATTAGTGACATCAGCCCATGTTATATCACTGGATTAGTGACATCAGCCCATGTTATATCACTGGATTAGTGACACCAGCACATGTTATATCACTGGATTAGTGACATCAGCCCATGTTATATCACTGGATTAGTGACACCAGCACATGTTATATCACTGGATTAGTGACATCAGCCCATGTTATATCACTGGATTAGTGACATCAGCACATGTTATATCACTGGATTAGTGACATCAGCCCATGTTATATCACTGGATTAGTGACATCAGCACATGTTATATCACTGGATTAGTGACATCAGCACATGTTATGTCACTGGATTAGTGACATCAGCACATGTTATGTCACTGGATTAGTGACATCAGCACATGTTATGTCACTGGATTAGTGACATCAGCACATGTTATGTCACTGGATTAGTGACATCAGCACATGTTATGTCACTGGATTAGTGACATCAGCACATGTTATGTCACTGGATTAGTGACATCAGCACATGTTATGTCACTGGATTAGTGACATCAGCACATGTTATGTCACTGGATTAGTGACATCAGCACATGTTATGTCACTGGATTAGTGACATCAGCACATGTTATGTCACTGGATTAGTGACATCAGCACATGTTATGTCACTGGATTAGTGACATCAGCACATGTTATGTCACTGGATTAGTGACATCAGCACATGTTATGTCACTGGATTAGTGACATCGGCACATGTTATGTCACTGGATTAGTGACATCAGCACATGTTATGTCACTGGATTAGTGACATCGGCACATGTTATGTCACTGGATTAGTGACATCAGCACATGTTATATCACTGGATTAGTGACATCGGCACATGTTATTTCACTGGATTAGTGACATCAGCACATGTTATATCACTGGATTAGTGACATCAGCACATGTTATATCACTGGATTAGTGACATCAGCCCATGTTATGTCACTGGATTAGTGACATCAGCACATGTTATATCACTGGATTAGTGACATCAGCCCATGTTATGTCACTGGATTAGTGACATCAGCACATGTTATATCACTGGATTAGTGACATCAGCCCATGTTATGTCACTGGATTAGTGACATCAGCCCATGTTATATCACTGGATTAGTGACATCAGCACATGTTATATCACTGCATTAGTGACATCAGCCCATGTTATATCACTGGATTAGTGACATCAGCACATGTTATATCACTGCATTAGTGACATCAGCACATGTTATATCACTGCATTAGTGACATCAGCACATGTTATATCACTGGATTAGTGATATCAGCACATGTTATATCACTGGATTAGTGACATCAGCACATGTTATATCACTGCATTAGTGACATCAGCACATGTTATATCACTGCATTAGTGACATCAGCACATGTTATATCACTGGATTAGTGACATCAGCACATGTTATATCACTGGATTAGTGACATCAGCACATGTTATATCACTGGATTAGTGACATCAGCACATGTTATATCACTGGATTAGTGACATCAGCACATGTTATATCACTGCATTAGTGACATCAGCACATGTTATGTCACTGCATTAGTGACATCAGCACATGTTATATCACTGGATTAGTGACATCAGCACATGTTATATCACTGCATTAGTGACATCAGCACATGTTATATCACTGCATTAGTGACATCAGCACATGCTATGTCACTGCATTAGTGACATCAGCACATGTTATATCACTGCATTAGTGACATCAGCACATGCTATGTCACTGCATTAGTGACATCAGCACATGTTATATCACTGGATTAGTGACATCAGCACATGTTATATCAATGCATTAGTGACATCAGCACATGTTATATCACTGGATTAGTGACATCAGCACATGTTATGTCACTGGATTAGTGACATCAGCACATGTTATATCACTGGATTAGTGACATCAGCACATGTTATATCACTGGATTAGTGACATCAGCACATGTTATGTCACTGGATTAGTGACATCAGCACATGTTATATCACTGGATTAGTGACATCAGCACATGTTATATCACTGGATTAGTGACATCAGCACATGTTATGTCACTGGATTAGTGACATCAGCACATGTTATATCACTGGATTAGTGACATCAGCACATGTTATATCACTGGATTAGTGACATCAGCACATGTTAGATCACTGGATTAGTGACATCAGCACATGTTATATCACTGGATTAGTGACATCAGCACATGTTATATCACTGGATTAGTGACATCAGCACATGTTATGTCACTGGATTAGTGACATCAGCACATGTTATGTCACTGGATTAGTGACATCAGCACATGTTATATCACTGGATTAGTGACATCAGCACATGTTATATCACTGCATTAGTGACATCAGCACATGTTATATCACTGGATTAGTGACATCAGCACATGTTATATCACTGGATTAGTGACATCAGCACATGTTATATCACTGGATTAGTGACATCAGCACATGTTATGTCACTGGATTAGTGACATCAGCACATGTTATATCACTGGATTAGTGACATCAGCACATGTTATGTCACTGGATTAGTGACATCAGCACATGTTATATCACTGGATTAGTGACATCAGCACATGTTATGTCACTGGATTAGTGACATCAGCACATGTTATGTCACTGGATTAGTGACATCAGCACATGTTATGTCACTGGATTAGTGACATCAGCACATGTTATATCACTGGATTAGTGACATCAGCACATGTTATGTCACTGGATTAGTGACATCAGCACATGTTATATCACAGGATTAGTGACATCAGCACATGTTATATCACTGGATTAGTGACATCAGCACATGTTATATCACTGGATTAGTGACATCAGCACATGTTATATCACTGGATTAGTGACATCAGCACATGTTATATCACTGGATTAGTGACATCAGCACATGTTATGTCACTGGATTAGTGACATCAGCACATGTTATGTCACTGGATTAGTGACATCAGCACATGTTATATCACTGGATTAGTGACATCAGCACATGTTATGTCACTGGATTAGTGACATCAGCACATGTTATATCACTGGATTAGTGACATCAGCACATGTTATGTCACTGGATTAGTGACATCAGCACATGTTATATCACTGGATTTGTGACATCAGCACATGTTATATCACTGGATTTGTGACATCAGCACATGTTATATCACTGGATTAGTGACATTCAGTACAGTGTTTACACCGCACTCTGCACATTACGTGGATACACTCAGTACAGTGCTATGTACACATTATATTGCATGTGCACAGAATGCGTTGGGTGCTATGTATACATTATATTGCATGTGCACAGAATGCGTTGGGTGCTATGTACACATTATATTGCATGTGCACAGAATGCGTTGGGTGCTATGTATACATTATATTGCATGTGCACAGAATGCGTTGGGTGCTATGTACACATTATATTGCATGTGCACAGAATGCGTTGGGTGCTATGTACACATTATATTGCATGTGCACAGAATGCGTTGGGTGCTATGTACACATTATATTGCCCTATACACACTCTGCTGAATATGTTGTTGTATGAGCACAGTATATGGGGAGCCGTTTGGAATGCATTAGACGGTCGCACAAAAAGGAGGAGGATCTGGAGGAACAAAATACAATCCTCTTCTGGTATATGAGGATGTTTTGCTCTCATGTTGACTGTCTATAAATGATAACATCAAGGCCTACAATACACTGTAACTAGTTATCCTGTTAAAGGTCTGATTTAAATCAATCCACATTCGCATGATCATCCCTCTTACCATGTGATCGTCAAAGCAGTATAATATTGTTAGACACTTTTCTTGTGAATGAATCCATTTCAAGGAATTTTCCTACCTGTTGGGGTGAGATGTCTCCAGGTAATGATGGGATCGGGGCGTCCATTAGCCATGCACACCAATGTCACATTGCTCCCCTCGTTCACAGTGATGTCTGAAGAGATGTTGGAGATCTTTGGTGGAACTGGGAAAAAGAAGACACAAATACCAACCTAGTTAGAGATTGAAATACACTTGATACTACACTAGTACAATGTTACACTTTTTATGTTTAACAACAAACATGCATTTCATATAAAATATCACCATAACCCCCCCCCCCCCCCCCCCCCCCCCCCCCACGGGTTTGAATGAGCGACACTCAAGGAGTTTTGCTAATTTTTGTGACAACTATATAAAAGAACCGGAAAAAAGGAAAAGAGATAAATCATAGAATAATACAGTAAGGATAGTGCTATTAGTATCCCAATCCCAAATGTGCATTTACAAGTAATATAACCAAATTATTGGTACTTCAGTGCTGATGGAACACTTTGAAACACAGTATTACACTATGATATCTCCATTTTCTACTCTCCCCTCTTTTTTTATACAGTTAGCCAAAGAGGAGCATTCCAGAGAGAGGTTTTGCTTAGCTACTAAGAACAAAAACTGACCCCTCTGTAACATCATGTAAACATATTAAGGAATTGATCCATTAAACTTGTGGAGATCTATTGATTATTTCTGCAGCTTTTGTACTAATATATATAGTTTGCTTACTAGTTCACCACAACTGTATGTGTTGAAAATAAATAAGAATTTATTGCACTGTAGCTATTTCAAGACCCCTGTCTCTTCAAACCCCCCCCCCCCCTCCTTGCCCTTGTTTTGTTCCCAATTTCGGAAAAACTTGAAATAAACAGGCCTGCCTATCTTTCCAAGCCCTTCCTCTTCTTGGGTTACATCACCGTACAGAGAGATGGCTGAGAGCCGACCCTCTGGCATTCCAAGCCCTTGAAACAACTGAGAGAATCTGATTGCACACTAATAACAGCACTTTCTCCGTGGGGAGAATGAAAACTGCTGCAGAGGAAGCCAGCCTCTCTCTCACTGAATTAAGAAGCCCCGGTGAAATAGTTTTTCAGGTAAAACTACAGGAAAACAGTAATTTATTTTCAAGTAAAAATAAGTGCATTTTACGTATGTTAAACATATGTGCAACATGCTGACCCTTTTTAGGGATCTCCGTAAATGTCGCTTGCTAATCCCCCCTCATACTTTGTTGGTGGATGATGGCCATTTGATACACCCTCTATGCCTTCTCTTGAAATGCATACTATTTTTATACGGCAGCTATTTTCCTTAATTTTTTTTTTACAGTGTTCAACTTAGATTCAGAAGACACATCATGTGTGA
Source organism: Pelodytes ibericus (assembly GCA_036172795.1). Lineage (NCBI taxonomy): Eukaryota > Metazoa > Chordata > Amphibia > Anura > Pelodytidae > Pelodytes > Pelodytes ibericus. The sequence goes on from CM069857.1 coordinate 12,977,205, forward strand.
ACTTTTGTTCTGGCCTTTTATAGAGTGTGAAGAAATTCTTTATTGGAATGTATTATGGATGCTGAAAGAGTCTTTTTTGTTTTGTTTCTTGCTCTCTTCTTCTTTGTACGCATTAGGATTCAAAGATTCAATAGACTTTACGTGTTTGTTCTCCTGGACCCCCCACCAGTTTGTCTAGTGTCCACCAGCAGCGGAGAAACACAATCTCTGCAGATAATGGCTATTTTTACGAGTGAACACAATGTGGCTATTTCTTTTTTTTTTTTATTATTATTAACCCACAGTCTTATCAGGACGGCGTCACCCGCTTTTTTGCGTTCAATTAAGAAGGAGTCACGTCTACTAGACGCGGTCCCATCGTCCTCGTGACCATACGACATCTTGTGACTTCCTCTCCGTAAATTGTTCCGCATATTTAGCTGAATTATAGCTTTCCAGTTACAGCGTTTTATGACAAAATAAATAAATACACTAAATAAACATGGCTTTCTTCCTCAAAGCCTTACCCCCCCTCCCGTCCCCTCTCCCCGCTCTGTCCCATTTTCTAGCCAGTTTTTTTTTTTCTTCAACATCCATAGCTGAGTCTCATCTCTTGGGCTTCCAACAAAATCGTCGCTTTCATTTGTTCGCCCTCGTTTTGCGCTCCCTCTCCGCCTTTTTCGAATCCGTGTGTAGTCAGGAATGAAACAGAATCATTTTCTGCCTTACTAGCTGCGCAGTAAACAGAGTAGCCCCTCCTTAGTTTGTGTAAGTGTTTTTATTTTATATTTATTTATTTTTTTGCAAGGAGGGTTGGTGTTATACCGCACGTGTGTTTAACTCCGTCTCTGAATCATCGCCGTTGGCTGGGAGAGCAAGTAGAGGCAAGGCCCGCTCCTTTCTAAAAACAGGGAGCAGACTTTAAGTTGTTAGACTGTTACTTCCATTATTCTTCCTGAAAATACAGAGCGTTATGTTCTAGTAATACTCTAGCTAGAGGCCCTGCAATTCCCCGGTACTGAGGCTTCAATGAGCTGTAAAAGGGTCCTTAAATGACTGAGCTGATATATAATGTATCATCAGAAAGGTGTATAATTCATGTCATTTTTTAGATGACCTTGATACTGTTTCTTTTTGGTATTCATACCATGTTTTGACTAATTAAGGAACAAGGCAAGTCACCATACGCCATGGCAGCATCCAAAAGGGACTATTTTTTTCCAAATATGTAATTCATTATGTTCTGAAAAGTTTTTTTTATAAAAATAAAAAAAAATGTAATTTCATGGCAAGTAAAATCCAACCTTGCCTGCCCACAATCTGTTCCAAATATCTCTTTTCTTACACAAAACAGGAACTTGTCTAGTTTGCTGGTTGCTCACCAAGCCCTTACGTAAGACCCTTCTTCAGTGGACAGAAGGCCCCAAATTCCCACTCCATGCAACTCAACTCCATTCAACACCAACCACACCCATTGTCAGGGTCCTGGACCATCTTCTGGCACCCAGGACCACCCCCCTGTAATAAATGTTGTATGCATTTCTTGTTCAAATGATTTAACCCAAGAACAGGATAAAGTCAAAATATGATGAGTCAAAGGTCAAAGCATCTGCTTCTTTATACTTTTGTTACCCAGCAACAGCAAATAACACCGCTGGCAGGGTGACATCACGTTATCAGATCCTTGGTTTTACAGAGTTTTTTTTTTTTTATAGATAAAAAGCCAGCAAGAGGTCCATTATCACTTAACTCCTGCCCAGAACACAAAGATCGGGACATGTACAGAACATATCTTGAGGCATTTCCTTTGCAATATTGCCAGCCATTCCTCTATGGCTTTACTGCATTGCAAAATGATTGGAAAGCTGTTGCCTCCCCCCCCCCCCCCCCCTCCTGTACATTTCCAAAGCCTACAGTTTCAGAATATGTCTGTTCATTTCTTCCAACCCTGTGCTTTTCTTCGTGAAAAATGCCTAACTTTTCTCGACGCCTTAAGAGGATAGATTATCCAATAACCTCGCTGAGCATCTAGACTCTCTGGAAAATGAAGGAAATAATACACAATTGCCAACAAAGCTTTCATAAATACTAATAGCAACTAACACAGCTTTTCAGAAAGACATTACCAGCTGGTTATACCCACAGACTAAAAGCCAAAAGGGACAGGTACAATATATGAATATCATTTTTGGACGCCAGATGCCCTGCCGAGCTCGGCAATAGAAAGGACAATTTAATTCCTGAGGGATTTCAATTATACTTATATACATATTAAATATGATTGCATAGCACTCTGTACATTTTTTTTTTACCGAAGGGTAAAGTGTTTTAAAATATTTCAAATTATTTCAAACATTAAAATAGTTTTTGTATTTTCTATTCTTATAATTCTCTCTACTAGAATTTAACTGAATATACGTGCTTTTGTATTGGAATAAAAGCTGATGTCGGGACAGCCCCCAATTTGACGGGATGGGACACCCAAAAACACTGTGTTGACCTCTAAAAGTTGGGACTGCTGACAACTACGAGTCTGATGTTAAACTGTCAAATTAACGCCCTCTCTCTTTTTTTAATGATTTTTAATCAAATATATGTCTTAGATTATCAACAGCACTTAACCAAGTAAGTAAATTAACACATTCGCACTGGATGGAGCTTTAGTCCTTAATGACCAAAGCGCCAAACCGGTAATCTGGAGCCAGGGAGACATAGGCAGAGACCCATTTAGGTTCTATACAGACGCTGTCTGTACCTGTCGCAAAAAACGGAAGTGGCTTTTAGGCACTTAAAAGTAGGATGGTATATTACGTCCTACAGGCGATAAGGGGGTCAAAAAAGAAACACATTTGATGGGTCACGGGTCAATTAATGAAAAAATAAAAAAAACATGTCATATTAGTAAAACCTCATTTCTTTTCTTTTAGCTAGACAGAAGGTCGGTTCTGTTTTCCTAAAAGTGTAATTTGAACGGTGTTGCATGGCCACAAATGGTATAACTGATTACACAGCATCAAATACCGTACATTTGCATACTTGGCATTGTGTGTGTGCTAGGTTATTTCTGGGTGTGCCAAGTTATTTTCGGATACTTTTTGTGCTTGTCGAATGGCCAACAGAGCGAGCGACTCTGATGGCGAATTCGTATGCGCGTCGGTCATATTTTGTGTTTGTCTGTTCGGCTCAAACCTGTCACTCATAGGCAGGATACGCCTCTGGTTGGATGGAAGGTACCATTATTTGTCACTGTCTCCATGCTATGCACTTGTTGCGTCACGACGCATCCTATGTATGCATTTGATTCATATCGGGGCGGTCCTTCTCCCGCACTACAAAATGTCGGGAGTTTTAAAGAAAGTGAAAATGCCGTTATACATAACAAAATGCCTTTGTATAAACCTCGAGACATGTTGCAATACATGGAGATTTTATCTATTACCCCATGGTCTTAAATTAGAGGGGCAGAGATTTAAAGGTAATATCAGGAAGCATTACTTTACTGAGAGGATAGTGGATGTATGGAATAGTCTTCCAGTAGAAGTGGTAGAGGTTCATACAGTGAAGGAGTTTAAGCATGCATGGGATAGGTATGAGGCTATCCTAGATATAAGATAAGGCCAGGGACTAATGAAAGTATTACTTTACTGAGAGGGTAGTGGATGCATGGAATAGTCTTCCAGTAGAAGTGGTAGAGGTTAATACAGTGAAGCAGTTTAAGCATGCGTGGGATAGCTATAAGGCTATCCTAGATATAAGATAAGGCCAGGGACTAATGAAAGTATTACTTTACCGAGAGGGTAGTGGATGCATGGAATAGACTTCCAGCAGAAGTGGTAGAGGTTAATACAGTGAAGGAGTTTACGCATGCGTGGGATAGGCACAAGGCTATCCTAGATATAAGATAAGGCCAGGGACTAATGAAAGTATTACTTTACTGTGAGGGTAGTGGATGCATGGAATAGTCTTCCAGTAGAAGTGGAGGAGGTTAATAGAGTGAAGGTGTTTAAGCATGCATGGGATAGGCACAAGGCTAGTCTAGATATAAGATAAGGCCAGGGGCTAATGAAAGTATTACTTTACTGAGAGGGTAGTGGATGCATGGAATAGTTTTCCAGTAGAAGTGGTAGAGGTTAATACAGTGAAGGATTTTAAGCATGCATGGGATAGGTATAAGGCTATCCTAGATATAAGATAAGGCCAGGGGCTAATGAAAGTATTACTTTACTGAGAGGGTAGTGGATGCATGGAATAGTTTTCCAGTAGAAGTGGTAGAGGTTAATACAGTGAAGGAGTTTAAACATGCATGGGATAGGTATAAGGCTATCCTAGATATAAGATAAGGCCAGGGACTAATGAAAGTATTACTTTACTGAGAGGGTAGTGGATGCATGGAATATTCTTCCAGTAGAAGTGGAGGAGGTTAATACAGTGAAGGTGTTTAAGCATTCATGGGATAGGTATAAGGCTATCCTAGATATAAGATAAGGCCAGGGACTAATGAAAGTATTACTTTACTGAGAGGGTAGTGGATGTATGGAATAGCCTTCCAGTAGAAGTGGTAGAGGTTAATACAGTGAAGGAGTTTAAGCATGCATGGGATAGGTATAAGGCTATCCTACATATAAGATAAGGCCAGGCACTAATGAAAGTATTACTTTACTGAGAGGGTAGTGGATGCATGGAATAGTCTTCCAGTAGAAGTGGTAGAGGTTAATACAGTGAAGGAGTTTAAGCATGCATGGGATAGGTATAAGGCTATCTTAGATATAAGATAAGGCCAGAGACTAATGAAAGTATTACTTTACTGAGAGGGTAGTGGATACATGGAATAGTCTTCTAGTAGAAGTGGTAGAGGTTAATATAGTGAAGGAGTTTAAGCATGCGTCGATAGGTATAAGGCTATCCTAGATATAAGATAAGGCCAGGGACTAATGAAAGTATTACTTTACTGAGAGGGTGGTGTATGCATGGAATAGTTTTCCAGTAGAAGTGGTGGAGGTTAATACAGTGAAGGAGTTTAAGCATGCATGGGATAGGTATAAAGCTATCTTACATATAAGATAAGGCCAGGGACTAATGAAAGTATTACATTACTGAGAGGGTGGTGTATGTATGGAATAGTCTTCCAGCAGAAGTGGTAGAGGTTAATACAGTGAAGGAGTTTAAGCATTCATGGGATAGGTATAAGGCTATCCTAGATATAAGATAAGGCCAGGGACTAATGAAAGTATTACTTTACTGAGAGGGTAGTGGATGTATGGAATAGCCTTCCAGTAGAAGTGGTAGAGGTTAATACAGTGAAGGAGTTTAAGCATGCATGGGATAGGTATAAGGGTATCCTAGATATAAGATAAGGCCAGGGACTAATGATAGTATTACTTTACAGAGAGGGTAGTGGATGTATGGAATAGACTTCCAGCAGAAGTGGTAGAGGTTAATACAGTGAAGGAGTTTAAGCATGCATTGGATAGGTATAAGGCTATCCTACATATAAGATAAGGCCAGGGACTAATCAAAGTATTACTTTACTGAGAGGGTAGTGGATGCATGGAATAGTCTTCCAGTAGAAGTGGTAGAGGTTAATACAGTGAAGGAGTTTAAGCATGCGTGGGACAGGTATAAGGCTATCCTAGATATAAGATAAGGCCAGGGACTAATGAAAGTATTACATTACTGAGAGGGTAGTGGATGTATGGAATAGTCTTCCAGTAGAAGTGGTAGAGGTTAATACAGTGAAGGAGTTTAAGCATGCGTGGGATAGGTATAAGGCTATCCTAGCTATAAGATAAGGCCAGGGACTAATGATAGTATTACTTTACTGAGAGGGTAGTGGATGTATGGAATAGTCTTCCAGTAGAAGTGGTAGAGGTTAATACAGTGAAGGAGTTTAAGCATGCGTGGGATAGGTATAAGGCTATCCTAGATATAAGGTCAGAAACTAATGAAAGTATTCAGAATAGGCAGAAATTGGGCAGACTAGATGGACCCAATGGTTCATACCTGCCGCTATATTTTATGTTTCTCTGTTTAAAAAAATAAAATAAAATCACATTAAAAGGATCTAAATGATTAGAAAAAAAAGAAAAAACATAATTTTTTCTCCTTCTGCTTTCCCCCCCCCATGTGGACCTTTGCTGTAACTGCTTCAGTCGGTTATACGCTGGGAGGGAACAGGTTAAAGAGAAAAAAAATAATATTGCAACCTCCCATTAACCTTTTATGTGCCAATCGGAAGAAAAAATGAACGCACTGGCCTCTGGAGTTGAAAGGGCCCATGAACGAGCGATTCCCCCTCCCCTAGGTGGATTCATGGGACCGGGCACAGCTTGCCAGAACTTGCTGACTTGTAATGTAAATTTAATATAAAACCTGTTCAATATTGTAAGATATTCACAAATCCCTGAAGCGTGAAGCCATATCAGCTGATCTATTGTTATATTATGCCAGAAAGTAATAACACACGCGATAAATGTGCCACACGCTGGCTTACATAATTCAGACTGATTAACATTGTATTTGATCAAGTATATACTGAGTGGCGCAACCTTCCCTGAGCTGTACGGATAAACCGTGTAATGAAGCCCATTACCACCGCGGGGGCCCGAGAGGGTTAATAATAATCTCTTCACCCACATGCTCTCCGAATGGACTGCGCCAGCTCAGCATTCAACTGAGACGGATCATTTTTCCAACTCCGCTACTTTGGTCTTACATTTTGAAATTCCCTTTTCAATTATTTTGTGAATAAAGTTTACGGCTTAGCGCATGTAGAGGGTAAAAAAAAAATCAAAAAAAATCTATCCATTAAAGAATTGCAAGCAAATGCATAGCCCACCATTTGTGACATCACCTTGTCGAGACGCAAATGACACATTTTCCCTTTTTCCATAAATGTTTTGCAATATTTTTTTTATGGGGGCGATGTAACTTAATCATCTTTATTTAGCCTTTTCTCCATGATAAATCTTTTTCTCACCTCCCCCTACGGGTGGGGTCTTCCTCAACCTTGTGTCCTCTATCAGTGGTCTGGGAGTTTTGAGGGGTCCGCACAGTATCTAAGCTGTTCCTTGCACTGCGCTCTTCTGGACAGATCCTGGAATCTGTTGGAGCTACTCCCCAGCTTAGGGGTCACAGCCCCGTGTGCTCCTATCACTACTGGGCCCACTTTGACCTTCACTTTCCACATCCTCTCTAGTTCCTCTTTCAGGCCCTGGTACTTCTCCAGTTTCTCATACTCCTTCGGCACTGCTGCATCCATCACAGGCTTCTGGCCCTTATCTACTACTGCAGTGTCAGGTTGATTGGGCAGAACCTGTCTGTCCAACTGGAGCCTGAAGTCCCATAGGATCTTAGCCTTGTTATTATCCACGATCTACTGTGAAATCTCAATAAACTATATGGATATATAGAGAGAGAGATTATGTATATTATATTTATGTATATATACATTTAAAAACACACTTTTATTGGTGTCATTTTCTGTCTAAATGTCATTTTCTATCACTGCGCAGCTTGCAGCAACAAGAAAATGTGTATTCAGCATTTAAAAAAAAGCTAGAAGTAGCCCCGGAGTGTCTTGATGACGAGTGAGCAGGTTTAAAGGGGGATTGAACTGTAAAACGAGATTAGCAATCCGTCTGCTAGAAAAGCCATTTTCACCGGTGTGGAATTCTGGGATCTTTCTAATACTCCTATAACCCATCGGTAAAGACGTATTAAAACGACTCAGCTTTTATCTCTTCAGTATTTGCTGAATTTCTAGCAGTGGAAATTCCAATATTAATTAGATTCCTGATTTAAGTTGCTTAGGAGTAAAAAGGGGGGGGGGGGGGATACATATATGATAGGCTGCAAGATCGACAGATTTTAAGGAATGAGCAAAGGGAAACCAACACGCAGGAACATCAGTGAAAAATAAGCCATTCATCTTTTCCCTTAAAATGTTTGTCAATCGACAAAAACTTGTGTTATGTTCCAGCAGTCCTGCTCTTTTTAAATTCATGCTCTATTATTTTTTTAAGGCATTTGGAAAAAGTAAGAATCATGATTTTGTGTGCGAGAAAAAATAAGTAAATAAGGCTCTGTCAGGTGGGCGCCATATTGTCTGGAATTTTTGGTCAGATATTCCTTCATCCAACCTAGAATATAAACTAGAATACGGTAGGGAAATGATATAACTTGGTGATACTCTACGAATGTAGCTAGACACACACACCCACAGATGCTTCTCCGGCCTACTTGATCGTTTGACGGGTCAAACGTTGATGTTAATTGTAACATTGTTAACATCTTTCACCCTGAGTCAAGCTTAAAAATGACAATAACACAGAGATTTGTCCTGAGATTATATTCAGGATTTAATGCAGCAGCTGCCTGCGAGAATATTAAATTGATGAGAATTACTGAGAGAAGCGTTTCTATTGAACGTTATTAGGAGCCAGGGAAATGTCATCTGGCGATAAGCATTTGTCTTTGCTTAAATGAGTCCTTTTCTTCACATTATAAATGGAATGAGAGATGATACACTATCCAACATCAAATAGTCTTTAACCCTTAAGTGCCGCAACATATGCTTTCTCAGCCATTCACCTAAATGTTTAAGCATTTATTAAACTCAAAGGAGTAGTCCACCTTATTTGACACTTTTTGTATAATGATAGACTGTTATTTGTGTTTCCTTTAGCAGTATCTCTGTTTGACATGTGTTGTTTAGAAGTAATGTGGTGTTATTGTATAACATATTTTTTCTTTATTGCTGGGGGCTTGCTTTACCAGACAGGATGTTTGCTTCCAAAAAATAATCTGGGATAGTTGTGAGAAGTTTAATGGATACAAATAATACTCCTCCCGTTTAATGGACTGTTTTTTTTGGGTTTTTTTTGAGACACAAAACGATATTCCAAGAATTCCAGAGTCTTTAGAAATTAATTTCCTGTCTAAAGATGACATCACCCAGCATGAATGTAAAATAACACCACAGCACTATAAAACACGGCATTTGAACCAGAGACATTGCCAAATGAAACACAAATAACAGACTGGCACTAATAAAACATGTGACAAAAAGGTGGAAACAGATGGAAAGGTAATGGGCAAATACAACATTACTGGAAATTTGATCAGGGCTCTTGGATCGCAACTTTGGAGGCATTCAGAAATTGGGATCATGGGATCTGTAGTTGAGTGCTGATTATTTTGAGGGCAAGATGTGCCTTTTATAAGTAGAATTCTGAAATTTTGGAATAGTCTTTCAGAGTGCATCAATATTACTCTGATCTGAAATAGCTAACAATGTCTGCCTCTCTCCATCAATAATCAATATATCTTCTATACCTGGTTAGTGAGCTCAATGAACAGGCATTTTTATTTAGAGATTTTTAATAGTGTATTATCATTTATTACATATTTGTATTTACATGCATCCCCAGAATGGACTTGAAGGTCACAAAAGTCTTAATGTCTTCTACATGATAAACAAACAAAACATATTCCCCAGATCTCTGTGGAATGTGCTGGACAAACAAGTCTGATCTATGAAGGCCCCACCTCGCAACTTACAGGACTTAAAGGATCTGCTGCTAACGTCTTGTGGAGTCCATGCCTCGACGGGTCAGGGCTGTTTTGGTGTCAAAAAAGGAGCTACACAATATTAGACAGGTGGTCATAAGGTTATGGCTGGTAGGTGTGTGGATATATATATATATATATATATATATATATATATATATAATATTTATGTATTTTGGTAAATAATAAAAATGTGCCTCAAGTCCCATATCTATGTATTCCCCAACTCAGTTTTTGCAATAAGTGTTCTTTTATTCCCGGTTTGTGATTCTGAAGCGAGAAGGGTCACCTGTCTCTAACAAAGGACACGCTAGCTCATTACATCGGGACAAATGCTACCATCCTGTCAACTCCCTTGATACGTCGGAAAGTGTCAATCACATCATTCCGACCTCATTCCAGATGAAGATGTGAACAGCTTAAAAAAGACAAAGAATATCAAAAACCCGAGGAAGTTCTGGTCTATCGAGAGAAGAATCTGGACACCAGAAGACACGATGGTTGATGAAAAGGAAATGGAAGGGACCATCCGTAAACATATAATGAACTTTTGCTAATAAAAAAACAATACACGTTAGCATTGGTGACCTCTTAGTGACCTCTACTTGGCCTACAAACCCTTGACATGTTAACCCACAAAGAGAACCGAGCAAGGTCCCTGGGCTCCAAAGGGAAAAACTATTCAATAATAGCCGGAACTTCATTTCCTGTTACTAGAATTTCCATTATTGAACCGTAGTGTCGACCCTGATTATATCACCTCTCCTTTCCCTAACTCTAGGGACAACTTAATGTCCTTTTAATTCTGCCTAGGAGGTGGAATCCCCCCCAGGTTAATGTGGATTATCTCTCTCTCTCTTTTCCCTTCAGCATGGATATAGATTTCAAACCCCTGCTCAGCAGTTTGGATTTATATCCCTCGTTTACGGCAGGGGATGAGACTTCATGTGGTTCTTAATTAAACACATGCTTTTTTTTTAATGTGTCCTAAAAATGTCTGTTTTTAAAATGGCAGGAAATACCCAGCAGTGGCTCATTACAACTCACAGTAAACCCCCCTCCCCCCTCCCCAAAACCCCATGCAAAACCTAGCAATTTAAATGTTAATATCGTATTGGGGTTTTTTCTTAAACTGTTTGATGTTTTTCGTACTGTTTGATGTATGACATTACATTATAATAACGATTTATTTATATAGTAATTTACATAGAGGGGGGCTACCTACCAAGTTAGACAAACAACAACAGATTGAGACATGAGTTAGATGGGCTTATTCACTAAAAGGTGAGTAGCAGGTGAGTTAAAGTGAATAGCAGGTGAGTTGAGGTGAATAGCAGGTGAGTTGAGGTGAGTAGCAGGTGAGTTGAGGTGAGTAGCAGGTGAGTTGAGGTGAATAGCAGGTGAGTAGAGGTGAATAGCAGGTGAGTAGAGGTGAATAGCAGGTGAGCTGAGGTGAGTAGCAGGTGAGTTGAGGTGAATAGCATGTGAGTTGAGGTGAATAGCAAACCTGATGGGTTCACTTAGTGGGTTAACTAACCAGGTTTGGTCCTGCAAAATGTATAGCTAAATTGGTTCATCTCAACTCATATGCTATTCACCTTAACTCACCTGCTATTCACCTCGGCTCACCTGCAATTCACTTCAACTTACCGGTTATTCACTTCAACTCACCTAGTACTCACCTTTAGTGAATAGCCCCTGCTTGAAAATGCCTGTTCTATAACTTAACCAGACATGTACAAGGATCTCTTAGCTTAGGTGAGTGGTGATAAACTCCACCCACTCTGACCACACCCATTTTTTCTTTTAACGCTTGGTTTTCAAACTACTTCCGGTGAGCACCGGCTACATTTCACTGAATTACGCCGTGCCTGAACTTCCAGATTCGGGCGTGCCTCTGTAACGTCACACGTGATGGTGGGAGGTCTCGCTATTTTTTGGCAGTGACCCACATGGTCTATTAAGACCATGATCGGGTGTCTGCCATTCTGTCCCTGGCTAACGATCACCTTGTGATCAGTGGCCAGGAACAAAAAGTGGCGTTTTGGTGCTTGCACCTTTTTTGACGCAAGCAGCATGCATTACCAACGGGGTCAAAACCGCGGCGCAAATAGAGTGCCATAAAAGGGACTTGTTTTATAACAAGTGGAAAATTCGTTCTATGTGTTGGGTGTTAAACTAATGACTGCAACTTCGTTCTTATAACTCCATGGGTTTTAGTTAAAACATTTTCTAATATATGAGAAAATGATTATTGTAATTAAGAATATTTCAACGCCACTTCTACCAGTGTAATTATTATAGACAAACCGGCTTCATTGGGCAGGAGTTGAAAAGTGTAAGGGAAAAAAAGGATTGACTAACTATGGAATGTACTTGACTGTTCAGTTACTGCCAGACGCACAGTGGGGCTCGATCAATGTATAGTAATTATGCCATATTATATTTCTATTGTGTTATAATCAAATTATTGCCATAGCAATTTGGAGGGAGGTTTAACCATTTCGCTGCTAGCAGAGAAGCAATATATAGCATTGCACGTTATCCTGGAGCTCTAAGGGTTAGAGGGGTAGGTTTGCCCCAACACACTTTACAATAGTATTTTGCATGCAGACAGACTGGGGCATAAGGTTGAATTACCTAGAAATCTGCATTTTGGCAACTCAATATGAATGATTTTGGCACAAAATCATAAATTTCCACCAATTTTGGGGGGGGGGGGCTCGGTACAATGAAATCCTGTGGAATGATTTCAACCCTCCAGATATTAGATGGAGAACTGATTATAGTACACATATTTCAAAAACAAAAATATGTATACAATATTAATGTTATCTATTATAATAGTATATATACATTAATATAAGAATTAATTTGGGGGTAAAGTCCTCCCACTGACTTCTATGGGACGACTTTGGCTACCTCCGTAATAGCCATGGTCATCCTGAAATGGCCCTGAAAAAAAGCCGAAGTCATAGAAACATAGAATGTGTCGGCAGATAAGAACCATTCGGTACATCTAGTCTGCCCAATTTTTTTTAATACTTTTATTCGTCCCCCATTCCCGGTCTTATAGCTAGGATAGCCTTGTGTCTATCCCACGCATGCTTAAAATCCTTGACTGTGTTTACCTCTACCACTTCTGCTGGAAGGCTATTCCATACATCCACTACCCTCTCAGTAAAGTAATACTTCCTGATATTGCTTTTAAATCATTGTCCCTCTAATTTTAGACTATGTCCTCTAGTTGTGGTAGTTTTTCTTCTTTTAAATATACTCTCTTCCTTTACTGTGTTGATTCCCTTTATGTATTTAAATGTTTCTATCATATCCCCCCTGTTACGTCTTTCCTCCAAGCTATACATGTTAAGATGCTTTAACCTTTCCTGGTAAGTTTTATCCTTCAATCCATGAACCAGTTTAGTAGCCCTTCTCTGAACTCTCTCCAAAGTATCAATATGCTTCTGGAGATACGGTCTCCAGTACTGCATACAATACTCCAAGTGAGGTCTATGGCAAGGACTGAGGTTATTATTTCGGCAGCCAATCGCCAGCTGATTCAAATGACTACTGTGGTCTCGAATTTGAGGTCTACCTAGATCACCTAAGTGATCCGATTGGGACCCTTCTGTAATCCCAATGTTTTATAGGGCAAGAGATATGTTGAGGGACAGGTGCTAATGGCAGCTTATGTGGACAGTGTTTAATGCTCTGGATCTAGAGTTGTCACCTTTCCATCAAACAATATATCTCACCATGGTTTTCCCTCCATAGACTTAACAGTGCCAATTTTTTTACCAGCCTGTTGTTCTTGGCTAGGTGGCTAGTTGGAACTTATGGTAATCGATAGATAAGAGTTGCAATGGCCATTTTTTTTTTACCGTATATGTCACAGCCTCACCTGGGTTCTGGACCAGTCTCAGCATCCCATGCCATTGTACTGAATGGGAAGTGTTGGAGCTTTCTATAGTAAGTTAGTCCACCTAGCATCTTTTGTTGCGGTCATGCTTCTTTTTTGATGCAGTCACTATTGCCGCTCGTCACTTATATAGATTCTATTTACTCTTGCGTCAAGTTTTGGCACCATTCCGGTTATCGGCCTTGCTCGCTGTCACTCTGCCCATCATTTCAGCCAATTTACCTATACCTCGTACTATTGTTGCTACCTGTCATTTCATATGACCGGCTTTACTGACTTTTACTACTTTGACCTCACTTCTGGTTCTCCTGATGTAGTTCAAACCCCGGACCAGGTTTATTTTAGTAGACAAGCCTAGCACGGAGAGCTCAACCTTAGGGAAGGGTTAGTCTTCCCTGATTTACTCAAAAACCTACCTCCGCCCTTCCTCCCTGTAGAGTCTGACAGATGGCCATCTAAAATGTGCACTGAGCACAATAAAGTCTGGTAAAACTTGGATGCGTTTAAGATTTACGCTGTAGGAGGGGAGATTTGGGAGGGCGGCGAGGGGCAGTAAATTAGAAATGAAAGCGGTGAAAATTGGTCCATTCCCAGTGAAGTTACAGCAGGGCAGGCTAGAGGGGATTTTAATGGAAAAGGTGTGAATTAACATGTTCAAGTCTTCATTCCCAGCCCTGTGCAAATCGAATCCACAGGAGACGATTCTCATAAAGCAGAAATATACCAATATTACAAATGTAATAAGATGAACATACATACGGTATAATAAAAAAAAATGTTTGGAAATCTCATTGTGAGACATTCTATTTCTCAGTGTCCTGTTTAAGAGATGAACTGCTTCATTCTTTTTTAACCTTTTGTGTTTAATACAAGTTCATTTACATGCGATTATTAGTACAGGTTGAGTCCATACCCCCACGCCCACAAAGGGTCATACAATGACACGTGTGCAGAGCTGACATGCCAACGGCAGGTTCCCAACGATGCCACATCACAGCTACATCACAGTATGTCAGGGCCTTTACCAGGTCAGGTAGGAGTGTCAGTGCAGGAATAGGTGGAGGTGTCTGGTTGCATGTTATTTATTGTGCAGGGTGAGAACTGATATAGAAACAACGAGATATGGATTGGAATAAGGACTGAGAGACAAAAATGGTTTGAGTAGGAACTGCAGTATGAACAGAGAGCTATAGAACGGACTGTAGACGAAGCGGAGGTAGGGGTAGAGAGAGATACACAAGGGGTGAGGCCTTAGATAAAGGTAACTAAGTAGGAGCACACTAGATGGTGAGGTCTGAGAAGGGTAAGAAAACAGAAGAAACACCCGAGAGAGGGTGAGATCTGAGAATAGTAACTAATCAGGAACACCCGAGAGAGGGTGAGGTCTGAGAATGGTAACTAATCAGGAACACCCGAGAGAGGGTGAGGTCTGAGAATGGTAACTAATCAGGAACACCCGAGAGAGGGTGAGGTCTGAGAAGGGAAGCTAAATAGGAACACCCGAGAGAGGGTGAGGTCTGAGAAGGGAAGCTAAATAGGAACACCCGAGAGAGGGTGAGGTCTGAGAATGGTAACTAATCAGGAACACCCGAGAGAGGGTGAGATCTGAGAATGGTAACTAATCAGGAACACCCGAGAGAGGGTGAGGTCTGAGAAGGGAAGCTAAATAGGAACACCCGAGAGAGGGTGAGATCTGAGAATGGTAACTAATCAGGAACACCCGAGAGAGGGTGAGGTCTGAGAATGGTAACTAATCAGGAACACCCGAGAGAGGGTGAGGTCTGAGAATGGTAACTAATCAGGAACACCCGAGAGAGGGTGAGGTCTGAGAAGGGAAGCTAAACAGGAACACCCGAGAGAGGGTGAGGTCTGAGAAGGGAAGCTAAATAGGAACACCCGAGAGAGGGTGAGATCTGAGAATGGTAACTAATCAGGAACACCCGAGAGAGGGTGAGGTCTGAGAATGGTAACTAATCAGGAACACCCGAGAGAGGGTGAGGTCTGAGAAGGGAAGCTAAATAGGAACACCCGAGAAGGGGTGAGGTCTGAGAAGGGAAGCTAAACAGGAAAACCCGAGAGAGGGTGAGATCTGAGAAGGGTAACTAATCAGGAACACCCAAGAGAGGGTGAGATCTGAGAAGGGTAGCTAAACAGGAACACCCGAGAGAGGGTGAGGTCTGAGAAGGGAAGCTAAACAGGAACACCCGAGAGAGGGTGAGGTCTGAGAAGGGAAGCTAAATAGGAACACCCGAGAAGGGGTGAGGTCTGAGAAGGGAAGCTAAACAAGAACACCCGAGAGAGGGTGAGATCTGAGAAGGGTAACTAATCAGGAACACCCGAGAGAGGGTGAGGTCTGAGAAGGGTAACTAATCAGGAACACCCTAGAGAGGGTGACAAAGAGGGAACACCCTAGAGAGGGTGAGGACTGAGCAGGAGTGACTTAGCTGAAGAAATCTTGCTGTAGCCAGAGGGTCTCAGGAGATGCTGAACAACCATCCCCTGGCTGGTTGAGCCGCCCAGGTTCAGTTTCCCAGTTCCGGGGCAGGGTCACAATTCTAATAAGCTTTAAGAGGATCAGGAACAGAAGCAGCAGCTCTCAGAAGTCAGCTATCCAACTTTGGGACATATAGCCTGCTGCTCCAGATGTCCTGGCTAATTTGGGCAGATGGTCTTTTAGCTTCAGAATGTTGAGTAACAAGTAATTTGAAGTGTAGACTAGTTTTTTTGATTTACCCAGGGACAACCAAGAGTGGCTTGCTACCAGAGCTGTACCCAAGGCAAGCATAGAAAAGCGTGCACCTCTCAATATAGTTCCAAAATCAGTTATTTTATTTTAAAAATTGTTTTACATTAAAACTGGTACATAAAGAACCATAAAACCTATCCTGCTGCTGGAACTTGGATTTCATGGAAATGGAAGATTATAACGAAGATTTTCATTTGCTGGTGACTTTAGTTACGATGAGGCCTAGTCAGATATACCGCTCCCGTGGTTTTGGCTTGGCATAACAGGAAATATAGTTTACAGCAGCAGGAAATTATTTGTTTTGCTTTTGTTATATAATAAAAAAAAAACCTTCTCCTGTCCATTAAGCCACATGCTGGAAAACTGAAACATAGCTTCATCTCCCCGCGTTCCCATCTGATTAGCCCCTTTGTGAGGTGCGATTGGCCGGAGATTTGTTGTGTGAGAGGTCACAGCTTTCTAATCTCTCTCGCGAAGAGATGGGACTGCATCACTTTTCTGTTTAAAATGCGCCAGACCGTAAACACTTTTGATCGTTCTGTCCAAGTCTTGTCTGTCTGTCAGTCCCTTACCTGTCAGCATATATGTCTTGCATGTCTATCTCTCATGATGTCAGGTGGACTGATGAAGTGACACCAAACAGTGTTTGCTCCTCCCCTGGACCAACAGTTGTCAGCCCTTCCCTGACTGTGACACAGTGGCCATGTGAACATCAAATGGCTTTTGGTACCGAATCTGCTCCGCGTGTATTTTGTTTGAGGATACTCCGTCCTGTTATCGAAAATGTCAGTGTTTTCATGCTCGCTTGTTATCAGTATATGTCCAATGGCAGCTGTGATCCCTTGCTTTAAGGCAAGGAATACCTGTTAGGTTGGGAAGTCTATCTTTTGTGTCCTGGATTACCATTCCATTCCCGCAACTGGACTCCATCTCTCGCTACTGTCTACTATCTACAGCCACATAACTACGATCTGCCAAATCGAACGACCATTGCTACACATGCTCAGTACAAGAGCAACCCGTTTATATGTAAAGATCCTCTTGCGATATTAAAAAAGAAAAGAATATTAGAACAGGAAACGTTGAAAGAAGTTCCCAAGGATTCAAAAGCATCCAGTAGTGTGAAAATAAGTCTTTACAATGCACAGGTCAAACACTACCAGATGCATCAAAGTTAGTTTGACTCTTAGAATGTCCTTTTACACTGTGTCTCTTGCGCATATGATTTCAGCATACACCACACCCCACAGCTGTGACAATCTGGGAAGCAAATAATCATGTGATACAACGTGACAGCCGGGCTCACTAGGGAGAGATTTGTTATCCCTGAAAGCTAACAGGACAGTGACGGCTAACAAAAGTAACAGCAAAATGCACATACGAGACGCTTTGCAAGCCTCAAAGATCCACTCTGTATTTCAGTCACACATTCTGCTCACAAATCCATCTGCTATGTGTTTAAAAAAAATCCTGATTGATATTAAGAAACACAGGATTTTCCTCTGTATAATCATTTGGTCTAAACAATACAAAAAATAGCAAGAAGAGAAGAAACAAATGTAAATCTGCAGGAGTATTCTGGTAACGAGAGACGAGATACGAACTCAGGAAGGGGATCTTAGGACTGTATGTTGGAAAAGGATCAGAAGCCATTAAAATGTAACGGATTGGTAAATACGGATAAGGGTCTGCTCAATAAGGAGAGGTCTGGAGGGAACCGAGACGGAATTTCAAACTTTAGGCCAAAGTATGTGGAAAAATGCTGCTTAATGGGAGAATTTGCCCAACGCAGACTCTCTGGATTTAAAGGGACAGTATCACCTAAACATTGCTATTACTGTGCATGTAGAGGATTAAAAATGATTGAAAATGATCTACACGCTGTGTTGGCAAAACTGCAAGCAAATGCTTAAATTAGGAGGAAAATGTGTTTTGAATGTGTCTGTGGAGTCTGCTGCTTATGACATCACCTGTGGCACGGTATGCAAATGAACTGCTGTTCAATGGGAAATATGTAATTTGCATACTGTGCCACAGGTGATGTCATAAGCAGGAGACTCCACAGACACATTTAACCCCTTGGTGACGTTGAGACGTTCTATGCCGTCCTGACTTTAAGTGCCTTAAAGTCGTTAGGACGGCATAGTACGTCCTGTACAAAACAGCTCATCGCGGCTCCCCGCGATGAGCTGTTTTCGGATCCCGCTGCAGGCACTTACAGCGGGATCCCACCTGTCATGTGAGGCCACTTTGAGTGACCTCAGTCTGACAGGGAAAATGTAGCCGGTGCTCAAAGCGAGCACCGGCTACATTTCTCTAAATCGCGCTGTGCCCGAACTTCCGTGTTTGGGCACGCCTCCGTGACATCACATGTGACGTCTGGAGGTCTCGCGATTTTTTGTCAGGGACCAACAGGGTCTATTAAGACAATCATTTTTAATGCTCTACATGTACAGTAATAACAATGTAACATTCCTGTCTCAGTTGCAGTTCTCTCCTTATTGAGCAGACCCCATAATGTGAACTGAGCAAACCCACACTAAAAATGAAAGGTAACAATGTGCATAGGGGGAAAGCTGGCATGTAATCTGTTTATCATGAAACTCAATTTTATTGCATTAGAAATTAGCTATTTTAACCCCTTAGTGACCGAGTGCCATGCTGCATGTGATGTGCCTTGAAGACCAGAATTCCATTATTTTTGTCATACGTTTACTGAACTGTGAATTTCTTTCTTTGTGTTCAGTCCACCCACACAAATTATATATCATTTTTTAAAGGACGGATAGGGCTTTCCTTTGATACTATTATTTTCATCATATGGTATCATTTACAATTAACAAAAATATAAAATATGATGAAAATATGCCAAAAAAAAAACCTTTTTCTTACTTTGACCTGATAAAAAAGACCCCGTCTATATATTTCTAATATTTGTCCTGAGTTTATTGATACCAATGTTTCCTTCTTTGTCTATGTTTTATTTCAACTAATAGGGCAATAAATGTTTTCTAACCATTTTCTTCTATAGTGACTTTTTAACCCCAACCCTAAATTTACCCCAACTCGAAATTTACCCTAACCCTAAATCTACTCCTACCCCTTAATCTAACCCTTGTAATCATCCGAACCCCCCTGTAACCCTAATTATGACCCTATTTATGACCCTAACCATAGATCTAGATTCAGTAGATCTAAGGTTAGCTTTTTCCATTTATTTATTTATTTATTTTCTATTTATAACTGTAATATTCTTAACTGCCTCTAGGGGCAGTCAAGTAGCGGTTTCAGAGCGACGGAAGAGATTTTTTTTCCTCTCTTCCGTCGCTCTGTGCTGGGCACGCTGTATTGGAGGAGCATGCTCCTCCAATACAGCACCCACCCGCGATCACCGGGTGATTGCGGTGCCCAAGGGGGCACAGAAGGTGTTGCATGATGCCTCTATCGAGGTATCATTGCAACACTTTAACACATATAGGCAGTGATCAGCTTTCACTGCCTATGTGTGTAATGCGCATACGATCACATTCGTGGTGATCATTTGCGCGCGGGGGGGGGGAGGTGGTTTGGGGCTGATGGCACTCTCTGAGGCCGCTTCGGATCTGAAGCAGCCTCTGGGAATAGCTACAGACATGTAGCGTTGCGCTAAGGAGCGCAACGCTACATGAAAACGGAGGACGTATATATACGTCCTCATGTTCCTAAAGGACCATGCTTTTCATGACGTGTATATATACGTCCACATGCGTTAAGGGGTTAAACTAATAGACACACCTAAGAATAATGGTCCAAGTGAGCAAATAATAAGGTGCCATCCTACAGGGTAGGCTATTTTAGCAGTGGCTCGCATGTCAGCTTTTATCATTGCAGGTTTTTTTTATATTATACTCAGTTGTGAGTCCCTGGCTTGATGCATCTAGAGAGACACCAGCCGTACCACACTGACAAGACCTTAGAGAGGCCGAAAACATGTTCCTGTAGTTGCCGTGTTCCTCGCAGAGAGGAGGTTTGCTATGCATTTCGGGTGTGGACCGTGCTCATGGGTAGAACCAGACCAATCAAGTGGTCTTCTCTGTAATGGTACAAGCAAGTTTTAAACAAAACAGTGAAGCCCCTGCCTTATAAGGACCATCCTATTAGGCAGGCTACTTCAGCACTGTGCATTCTCAGTCAGGGATTTGACTTCTACTGCTGTATTATTTGCACCAATGTGGAATGAATCACAGGAAATGCAGTGGAAAACACTCACAGATCATGTCTGGTCTCTTTACATCATAAATGGGAGTCACTGACCATAAAGTAAGTTTCTCACTGTAAATAATAGCTGTGTTAACTAACAGTGGTATTTATGAAATATTAAATAGGTTAGCAGACACAAGACTTCCTTAAGCCTCAGAGATGCATGCATGTTTTAGTTCCAGAGATTCAGTCATTTGGCCTTTTTTTTAAGTGTTTTATCTATTATCTTAGTCCTGCGAGCAGTTACTTCCCATTGCAGACCTAGATGTTTTTGCTGCAGATTGAGGCAGATGGTACTGTGCTAAGGATTTTTATCATGTTTACTTGCTAGTTTATACTGAGAAGAATGTCACGGTTGCAGAGTATTTCTCTTGGTAATTGTTTAACTAGAACAACCACTCTATCCTCCCCTGAGCAGGTAAGGACCACGGACAGCGACACCTGTACTGACACATATAACAGAGGCTAAGTCGGCATGAGCAGGAATCCTATGCATTTCACATGTTTGCTACTCATTCCTTAGAGATCGGGGGGGGGGGGGGGGGGGGACAAACATCTTCCCGCTTCCCTGCACTTCTGTTTGGGGACCGTCTCTTCTTTTTTTTTTAAGATGTTTATAATTATCTGACAAGACAGGCCCAGCCAGGCTTCATTGCCTTGCTCTGATCTGAGCTTGAGAGGGGAAGAAAACATTTATTTGAGTGTGACTGGATGCTAATGGCGAAGTTTAGTGAAGTCCTAAAAAAAAACCCATTGAGGTGTGAAGAAAGGAAAGGCATGCCCGCAGAGGATCGCGTTTCCTAGCAAAAGAATATCCCCTCTGCGTCATACGTTATGCCTTCCAAAGATTGGGGAGGGGGGGGGGGGGGCTTGAAAAGCAAGGCCTGAAAGTGATCAGCAAACACCGGTTTGCACAAAAATAGTTTTTGTTTTAGTTCAGAAAATGAAAAACAGGTGAAATATCTAGGGAAATTCAGTTTCTCACCCCCCCCCCCTCCCGCTATCCCCTCATGCCATCCCCCCACGACACCATTTAATATTCAGTTACTTGGCCTGTTTTTTTTTCCCTCCCAGAATCCTTTACTGTTTTTTGCTGTAGGATGAAGTGCTACACAGCACCACAGATGGCATCTTTGCAGTCGGAAATGTAACTCTGGCTCTCCGAAGGGCTGAAAGACAATACAGTGTGTGTGTCTATTTCACCCCCAAATTGCTAAATAAATCTAACAACAAAGCTTTGCTATAAAAAATAAAAATAAATAAATACAGCGTGGATGTGTAGGACTCCCTGGAGATATGTACTATAGCAATTCAACTTTTATGGGAGCGGTTAATCTTTTTATAATGTTAGTTCTCTTTTTTTTTTTAAAAATAAAAGAGATCCAAGGGGCTATTAAATTAATTTAATATAATGCAATGTTTGCTGTGGTAAGTGACACAGAATAAATCCCTCAAGGAGAAACATATAGTGTACGTGGGACCCCCTGACCTATTCCGTTATTCAGACTACACTGATATTAACCTGTCTCTATCTATATTATCTTTTACGGCACTCCGGGAAAATGCAACAGAATAAATGATTTTTGACTTTATCGTCCAGCGGAGAGAGGTTTTGCTTTATGAAGTCATATCCTTAAGTTTTTTTTTTTTTAAGACGCCAGGTCAGCCGTGACTATCTCAGCGCCAGGGAGATGTGTAAAGGGACCTTCAATCGTATTCCTTTCTGCAGATATTATCAGCCTCTCACGTATTAAATAAAAAGGGCACAATAATTTAGCCTATTTGTTTTTCTTTTTTTAAAATGACTTGTGGGTGGCATGAATACAACCACTTGAGTGGAGTCAAAGTAAGAGTGGTTTGGTTACAATGGGTGTGGCATTGGGCAAGCCACATCCCCGTTGATTCTTGCAAGCCTGGTAAAAAAAAAAAGTGCATTCTGGGAGGCTCATATACATTAAAAACACAGGTGTTGGTCCTTTATAAATGTGTACAGAGGAATATTACCCATCCGTCATAACTTACTCCTTCCCAGGCTAATGGAAGCCAATGGGTATGAAGGATCCTTCTAGGATCTTTCAGGAAATCTAGCCTAATCAAGCAATGTATTGCTCCATCTTCTGGTCGGGGCCCATATTATACTTAAGGCACCACCAGAATTATTGTAGGTGGGATAGTAGTCAAATGGGAACTGAGGAACAAACACTGAGCCAAGCCTCTTGCAATATAGTGCTTTATGTGCAACTTGGCCCTTCCTTGGCCATTATAACGTTAAATATTTTAATGCAAGTGAGACTTCAGTCACGTTCCAAATTAAAGCTTTCTGTGGTGGCAAAAGGTGTAGTGGATGCGTGGAATAGCCTACCAGTGGAAGTAGTAAAGGTTCAGATTATACAATAATTGAAGAATTAAGATTCACATAAGGCCAAAAATCTGATGCTTCAAAGAGCAATTGACCATCACAATCTGGGTGTCTATGTTTTAAAACTGCCCAAGTAGAGCGGTCTTTTAACTCTTTAATCAACAGGACTGGAGTCAAGAATGTCCGTAACTGACACAGAGTTAAAAACGATTCCACAGATAGTAATTATTTGCTCTACATAAACGTTTGCAGAGATTAATCTCCTTGGCCAGGCAGCCAGCCGAAATGATTTCATCCTAGATGCCAACAGATACAGGGCACCTCCTGTTACCCTCTCATGGAGACAACACATAACCCGCAGAACAAACAACAATAGGTTCTGCCAGTGTAATATGGAATGATAGGCTGGATGGAGTGCCCGGCTGAGCATGGCTCTGTTTGCAACACATGCCTCCTACTGTTGCCTGGCATTAACTCAGAGGCTGGTGAAACGCGCCTCCCCAGGGAATCAAACTTTGCAGTTCCTAACCTTTATCACTTTCCCCCTGTTGTTTTACATGTAAAGGTAGTTTCAGTGGAGATGGGGGGATGCCTATCTTGCAGACGGACATGTTTTTTTTTGGCTGGAGATAATAAATAGAGCAGTCCTGATCTGCAGTCTGGCCAATGTCTGTTTGCTCTTAATAAACCTAGGCACAGAGAGCGAGAGAGGACTATTGGCAGAGGCTTATGAAACGTTCCCTCTCTGTGTCTCCCCTGCCCTGTTACTGGCCCCATCTAAAAATCCATGTCTAGTTCAATAAACCCAATGTAGTGATGAATCATAATCTCACACTGTGTGGGTTAGAGTACGATTTGACACATCTGGCGTATTGTCACTAACACTCCAGTACAATACTAGAAACATTTAAATACATAAAGGGAATCTACACAGTAAAGGAAGAGAGTATATTTAAAAGAAGAAAAACTACCACAACTAGAGGACAGTGTCTTAAATTAGAGGGGCAACGATTTAAACATAATATCAGGAAGTATTACATTACTGAAAGGGTAGTGGATGTATGGAATAGTCTTCCAGTAGAAGTGGTAGAGGTTAATACAGTGAAGGAGTTTAAGCATGCGTGGGATAGGTATAAGGCTATCCTAGATAAAAGATAAGACCAGGGACTAATGAAAGTATTACATTACTGAGAGGGTAGTGGATGTATGGAATAGCCTTCCAGCAGAAGTGGTAGAGGTTAATACAGTGAAGGAGTTTAAGCATGCGTGGGATAGGCACAAGGCTATCCTAGATATAAGATAAGAACTGGGGACTAATGAAAGTATTATGTTACTGAGAGGGTAGTGGATGTATGGAATAGTCTTCCAGTAGAAGTGGTAGAGGTTAATACAGTGAAGGAGTTTAAGCATGCATGGGATAGGTATAAGGCTATCCTAGATATAAGATAAGACCAGGGACTAATGAAAGTATTACTTTACTGAGAGGGTAGTGGATGTATGGAATAGTCTTCCAGTAGAAGTGGTAGAGGTTAATACAGTGAAGGAGTTTAAGCATGCATGGGATAGGTATAAGGCTATCCTAGATATAAGATAAGGCCAGAGACTAATGAAAGTATTACTTTACTGAGAGGGTAGTGGATGTATGGAATAGCCTTCCAGCTGAAGTGGTAGAGGTAAACACAGTGAAGGAGTTTAAGAATGCATGGGATAGGTATAAGGCTATCCTAGATTTAAGATAAGGCTAGGGACTAATGAAAGTATTACTTTACTGAGAGGGTAGTGGGTGTATGGAATAGTCTTCCAGTAGAAGTGGTAGAGGTTAATACAGTGATGGAGTTTAAGCATGCATGGGATAGGTATAAGGCTATCCTAGATATAAGATAAGGTCAGGGACTAATGAAAGTATTACATTACTGAGAGGGTAGTGGATGTATGGAATAGTCTTCCAGAAGAAGTGGTAGAGGTTAATACAGTTAAGGAGTTTAAGCATGCATGGGATAGGTATAAGGCTATCCTAGATATAAGATAAGGCCAGGGACTAATGAAAGTATTACTTTACTGAGAGGGTAGTGGATGTATGGAATAGTCTTCCAGTAGAAGTGGTAGAGGTTAATACAGTGAAGGAGTTTAAGCATGCATGGGATAGGTATAAGGCTATCCTAGATATAAGATAAGGCCAGAGACTAATGAAAGTATTACTTTACTGAGAGGGTAGTGGATGTATGGAATAGTCTTCCAGTAGAAGTGGTAGAGGTAAACACAGTGAAGGAGTTTAAGAATGCATGGGATAGGTATAAGGCTATCCTAGATTTAAGATAAGGCTAGGGACTAATGAAAGTATTACTTTACTGAGAGGGTAGTGGATGCATGGAATAGTCTTCCAGTAGAAGTGGTAGAGGTTAATACAGTGAAGGAGTTTAAGCATGCATGGGATAGGTATAAGGCTATCCTAGATATAAGATAAGGCCAGGGACTAATGAAAGTATTAGTTTACTGAGAGGGTAGTGGATGCATGGAATAGTCTTCCAGTAGAAGTGGTAGAGGTTAATACAGTGAAGGAGTTTAAGCATGCGTGGGATAGGTATAAGGCTATCCTAGATATAAGATAAGGCCAGAGACTAATGAAAGTATTACTTTACTGAGAGGGTAGTGGATGTATGGAATAGTCTTCCAGTAGAAGTGGTAGAGGTTAATACAGTGAAGGAGTTTAAGCATGCATGGGATAGGCACAAGGCTATCCTAGATATAAGATAAGAACTGGGGACTAATAAAAGTATTTAGAAAATTGGGCAGATCCGATGGGAAGAATGGTTCTTATTTGCCGATACATTCTATGTTTCTATCACTACTCTTTCCATCCAGCTGAGGGTGTTGGGTGCAGCAGATCCCCTTTATATTTTTAAATATTTCCTTCCCATCCCAGCACCCAAGAAATGAGTAGGTAACAGGTTCATGTGCCGACTCATTGTTTCATACCATTAAACTGTCAACTACCCCACTGCTGAATATAGTCCAGTTTGGGGTAAGACTTGGCAAACAGATGAAGGACAACCTTCCCTGGCTGTCAGCACTTTTCTGATCACACAGTTCCCCACCTGCCTCGTGGAATTCAAGGCTTAATTCCACCCCATTGCTAAGCTGGCTACTGGGTCTGTTCTGTAGCATGCTTTGCCTGTGTGATCAGACCTCTCTCTGACTACTCTGGTGCAATCCCAGCTGGTACTTTGCTGTGGAAGGAAATAGTATACATTGTAGCCAGTTCAGACAAGTGTGTGCCAATCAGTGTATTATAGCTGGAGTGCAACAGCATTCCCTGCTGGGGTTGGCAAGACTCTACCTTCCCTTTCCCTCCATCTAGAAGAGGAACTGACAAACCTCAAAATCTAGGGTACCAGAACCCACTGCTCCAGTACAACACTGCCTGAAACATACATGTTTGTTTGACAATCTGTTTAACACTGAAATACAGGCAGGAAAGGTCACTATTAATCTCACTTTGTACTATCATCTATAGGGCCCACCAGGCTGGACAAGTGGGCAAACCCATCAAACAAAGACCTGCTGCAGTAAGGGAACCTACTGCACTACCATAGACTGATCACAGACCTCAGGGGAGGGATGAAAAATATTGGCCCACGTGGATAAAGCTTCTTAGTGGCCCCTGGTGCAACTTCATCAGCCCACCCATGATCATTAGAGACAGACACAAACAGACTGCCAGGATAGATATGCCACAGACAGAGAAAGACAGACAAGAGACAGACAGACAGACAGACAGAGCAGTGGTCAGACCTGAATGCATTATACCCAAATTCCCACTGACCCTTCTCTGCCTCAGATCCC
The DNA here is from genome assembly GCA_036172795.1 of Pelodytes ibericus. Classification (NCBI taxonomy): domain Eukaryota; kingdom Metazoa; phylum Chordata; class Amphibia; order Anura; family Pelodytidae; genus Pelodytes; species Pelodytes ibericus. The sequence goes on from CM069857.1 coordinate 13,003,857, forward strand.
ACAATCCATAGGGGGACAAAAGCTGTGAAGTTAGAGACAGACAGGGACGCTCACACACGTGTATGTCTATGGGGTCTGTGTGCAAGGCCCAACTCCGGAGCATACTTGACCTTGGTGCTTTCTAGCCCAACCTATTGATGCCAACCAGAGCCTCATCGGAGGTAGATGGCTGCCTAAACCTTCGTACAGGCCATTTTAGAAGTGAAAAGTAGTACAGGCTCAGCCCAACGATTAGAGAGCAGCCTGGAAGGCATTCAGCTGCTTTGGACAGTTTTTCCAACTCGTCTACATTGGATTAAAGTCTGAAATTCCCATCTCACTTCCCTGTAGTTTTCTCTGTTTTGAGTATTGTGTTTGTGCGTGCATTTAATAATCTGATTGTCTGCTGTTAATTAACACAATTAAGTCTCGAGTCTTTCTTCTTTATTGCCTGTAAATCCTGTTAGTAAAGTTCTATCTCCCTAATATATCTTAATCTATTTACCCCTGTGCAGGTCTGAATTTTTCTTGTTTGCACCCTCAATATAATTTATTGGGTATATCAAACGATCCCCTTCCAGTAATCTTTAGTTCTTGTTCCTGCAAGCTGGTGTGCATACTACATTTCTGTATGGCGGTACCAGGATGTAAAGGGGCAGTTTCGTAAGGGGTGGAGTTACGCGCACAGAATCTAGTACTAATTTCCCGACATTTCGTCTGTGCGTGTCTGCCTGTGTCCAATGCAATACAGTATGAACGCCGGGGCAAACCCACATTTGGCAGGACAGCGCTTACAAAAAAAAAAGACAGGACTCATCTGACAAGTTGGGGTCTGTTGGCAACTGTGGGTTTGTCTTGTCTTATTCTCTGAGTGGTGCAAGGAGTCCCTTGAGACTAAGGGGGGCTAAACCATTCTAGCCACCCTACAGGAGAGGGAAGCCCGGACCGACAGTCAGGTACCAGAAGCCTGATCTCCATTACACTCATCAATCCATCGTATTTCCCTGTTCAGTGAATCCACTATATATTTCTCCCTCGCTCGTGTTTTTGAGTCATGTCACCCTGACTTTTCCCCCTGTCTTTTGTTCCACCTGTCATTACTCGCGCCACTGATATCGTTATCTCCGGGAGATTACCATGTGACGAAAAAATGGCCGCAAGGCTGTCACGCTCGTTGTCACCTTCCGATTTGTACCAATAAGCAGTAATTGGCCTGCCGTGCCAATTTAGGAAACTGCCCAATACAATGCAAAGAAGAAGAAAAAAAAATCACAACTTGGTCTGAAAGGGGGAGGCTGATTTACCTTTTCACACCTTTAACAAGCTGCCAGATGCTGTAATATTGGCGCAGACAGGTTATAAAAACCTGCGTCACACTCTCAGAATGACATGGTGATATGTCTCTGTTTACTCCGTTTATCTACCTGGGATCTGCTGAAAGGGACACAGAGGGTCATGTACTAAACAATAACAAATATATTTTATGTGCAAAACTATTTTTGCTCTTTGCTCCTTTTGCAATGTACTAAACATTTAACACTCAAATAGTAAAAATGAGCAAATTGTGAATAAAAACAGGCAGGTTTGTGAATATATTATCTCTCTTTTTTATTAGCACTTGTTAAAATCTGTTGTAATTTCCACACGCAAAATAAGAATTATTTTTCACAAAATATTCGCAAAAAAGTCTTTAGTGTGCGCAAACATATAATATTGCAACTAGAATAATGCACACTTTGGGGGTCATCTACTAAACAAGTGCAGGGGGGGGGAAAGTAGGTAAAACATGAGTAAGGAGCAATTTGCGTAACATTTTGCGCTTGTTTTCACTGATTTGCGCCTCTTCCGTTTATTTTTATTTAGCGTGCATTTTTTCCGGTTGCGCTCATAAATTGCGATTAGATTTGCGCACGCTAAAGACCTTTGCATATATTTTGCATAGTAGCCATGTTTCCATGGACACATATTTGTTCCACATGCTGCAGAAAGAGCATGCAAAGTGCAGCCCGGCAGTATGTAGGATGGATATACGCACAGACACAATCCAATTAATTAATCAATCAGGATGGAGATCTCATAGGACCTACCATGATTAATTAATTGGATTGGGTCTGTGCGTATATCCATCCTACATACTGCCGGGCTGCACTTTGCATGCTCTTTCTGCAGCATGTGGAACAAATATGTGTCCATGGAAACATGGCCAATGTTGGCAACTATGTTTTTGCACGTTAGATTGCAAAGTCTTTGGTCCTCCACAGGGCCGGCGTTAAGTGTTCCGGCGCCCTGTGCGGGCTTCCCCCATGGCGCCCCCCCCCGTCTTTCACCCCACTGTGTATGTGTCCCTTTCCTCTTCCTTTCCATGTCTGTCTCTCCCCCCCTCCACCTGTTCTGTCTCTCTCCCACCTCCTGTCTCTCTCTCTCTTCCCCCTCGATTGTTCTGTTTCTCTATCCCCCCTCCACCTGTTCTGTCTCTCTCTCCCTCTGTCTCTCTCTCCCTCCCCCTGTTCTGTCTCTCTCCCCTCCCTCTGTTCTGTCTCTCTCTCTCCCCCCCTTCCCCCTGTTCTGTCTCTCTCTCTCTCTCCCCTCCCCCTGTTCTGTCTCTCTCTCTCTCTCCCCTCCCCCTGTTCTGTCTCTCTCTCTCCCCTCCCTCTGTTCTGTCTCTCTCTCTCCCCCCCTTCCCCCTGTTCTGTCTCTCTCTCTCCCCTCCCCCTGTTCTGTCTCTCTCTCTCTCTCTCTCTCCCCTCCCCCTGTTCTGTCTCTCTCTCTCCCCTCCCCCTGTTCTGTCTCTCTCTCTCCCCTCCCCCTGTTCTGTCTCTCTCTCCCCTCCCCCTGTTCTGTCTCTCTCTTTCCTCCCCCTGTTCTGTCTCTCTCTCCCCCTGTTCTGTCCTTCTCTCACCCCCTGTTCTGCCTCTCTCTCCCCCCTCCCCCTGTTCTGCCTCTCACCCCATGTTCTGTCCTTCTCTCACCCCCTGTTCTGCCTCTCTCTCCCCCTCCCCCTGTTCTGCCTCTCACCCCATGTTCTGTCCTTCTCTCACCCCCTGTTCTGCCTCTCTCTCCCCCTCCCCCTGTTCTGCCTCTCACCCCCTGTTCTGTCCTTCTCTCACCCCCTGTTCTGCCTCTCTCTCCCCCCTCCCCCTGTTCTGTTTCTCTCACCCCCTGTTCTGCCTCTCTCCCCCTCTCCTGCCTCTCTCTCCCCCCTCCCCCTGTTCTGCCTCTCACCCCCTGTTCTGTCCTTCTCTCACCCCCTGTTCTGCCTTTCTCTCCCCCCTCCCCCTGATCTGCCTCTCACCCCCTGTTCTGTCCTTCTCTCACCCCCTGTTGTCTCTCCCCCCTCCCCCTGTTCTGCCTCTCTCCTCCAGTTGCCTCTCCCCCCCCCCTTGCCTACAAATGTGGTTCAAGGGAGGGGGCGGAGCTAACCGGCTCAGTGGTGTAGCTCCGCCCCCACTCCGGGAAGCAGAGCAGCGTCTGCTTCACTGGGAGCCACTGGCAGCATGAGATAGTGCTGCTCGGCTCCCCATGTCTGCATTAAGCATGGGGAGCCTGCATTAAGTATGGAGCCTGCATTAAGCATGGAGCCTGCATTAAGCATGGAGCCTGCATTAAGTATGGAGCCAGCATTAAGCATGGGGAGCCTGCATTAAGCATGGAGCCTGCATTAAGCATGGAGCCTGCATTAAGCATGGAGCCTGCATTAAGCATGGGGAGCCTGCATTAAGCATGGAGCCTGCATTAAGCATGGAGCCTGCATTAAGCATGGGGAGCCTGCATTAAGCATGGGGAGCCTGCATTAAGCATGGGGAGCCTGCATTAAGCATGGAGCCTGCATTAAGCATGGGGAGCCTGCATTAAGCATGGGGAGCCTGCATTAAGCATGGAGCCTGCATTAAGCATGGGGAGCCTGCATTAAGCATGGGGAGCCTGCATTAAGCATGGAGCCAGCATTAAGCATGGGGAGCCTGCATTAAGCATGGAGCCTGCATTAAGCATGGGGAGCCTGCATTAAGCATGGGGAGCCTGCATTAAGCATGGAGCCTGCATTAAGCATGGAGCCTGCATTAAGCATGGGGAGCCTGCATTAAGCATGGAGCCTGCATTAAGCATGGGGAGCCTGCATTAAGCATGGGGAGCCTGCATTAAGCATGGAGCCAGCATTAAGCATGGGGAGCCTGCATTAAGCATGGAGCCTGCATTAAGCATGGGGAGCCAGCATTAAGCATGGAGCCTGCATTAAGCATGGGGAGCCTGCATTAAGCATGGGGAGCCTGCATTAAGCATGGAGCCTGCATTAAGCATGGAGCCTGCATTAAGCATGGGGAGCCTGCATTAAGCATGGAGCCTGCATTAAGCATGGGGAGCCTGCATTAAGCATGGGGAGCCTGCATTAAGCATGGAGCCTGCATTAAGCATGGAGCCTGCATTAAGCATGGGGAGCCTGCATTAAGCATGGGGAGCCTGCATTAAGCATGGAGCCTGCATTAAGCATGGGGAGCCTGCATTAAGCATGGGGAGCCTGCATTAAGCATGGGGAGCCTGCATTAAGCATGGAGCCTGCATTAAGCATGGGGAGCCAGCATTAAGCATGGGGAGCCTGCATTAAGCATGGAGCCTGCATTAAGCATGGAGCCTGCATTAAGCATGGAGCCTGCATTAAGCATGGGGAGCCAGCATTAAGCATGGGGAGCCTGCATTAAGCATGGGGAGCCTGCATTAAGCATGGGGAGCCTGCATTAAGCATGGGGAGCCTGCATTAAGTATGGGGAGCCTGCATTAAGTATGGGGAGCCTGCATTAAGCATGGGGAGCCTGCATTAAGTATGGGGAGCCTGCATTAAGCATGGAGCCTGCATTAAGCATGGGGAGCCTGCATTAAGCATGGGGAGCCTGCATTAAGCATGGAGCCTGCATTAAGCATGGGGAGCCTGCATTAAGCATGGGGAGCCTGCATTAAGCATGGGGAGCCTGCATTAAGCATGGGGAGCCTGCATTAAGCATGGGGAGCCTGCATTAAGCATGGAGCCTGCATTAAGCATGGAGCCTGCATTAAGCATGGAGCCTACATTAAGCATGGAGCCTACATTAAGCATGGGGAGCCTGCATTAAGCATGGAGCCTGCATTAAGCATGGAGCCTGCATTAAGCATGGGGAGCCTGCATTAAGCATGGGGAGACTGCATTAAGCATGGGGAGCCTGCATTAAGCATGGGGAGCCTGCATTAAGCATGGAGCCTGCATTAAGCATGGGGAGCCTGCATTAAGCATGGGGAGCCTGCATTAAGCATGGGGAGCCTGCATTAAGCATGGAGCCTGCATTAAGCATGGGGAGCCTGCATTAAGCATGGAGCCTACATTAAGCATGGGGAGCCTGCATTAAGCATGGAGCCTGCATTAAGCATGGAGCCTGCATTAAGCATGTGGAGCCTGCATTAAGCATGGGGAGCCTGCATTAAGCATGGAGCCTGCATTAAGCATGGGGAGCCGAGCAGCACTTTCTATTGCTGTCTGTAGCTCCCCGTGAAGCAGATGCTGCTCTGCTTCACAGGGTGGGGGCGGAGCTACACCACTAAGCCGGTTAGCTCCGCCCCCTCCCCGGACCCAGCAGAGCATGCCGAGCAGAGGGTTGGTGAGGGGGGATCTTTTGATCTCCCCCAGCCAGTGCCTCTACCGGCTTTTTTTTTACTTTTTTTTTTTTCAATGGCCAGGCAGGCGCCCCCTGGAGTGTTGCGCCCTGTGCGATCGCACAGGTCGCACACCCCTAAGGCCGGCCCTGGTCCTCCATGAAAAAGGCACAAATATTTTCTCTCTCTTATTTTTAAGTCTGTCACCCAACTCTTACATATCTGACCATCGCAGGTGGTGCTACCTTCTCACTTCCCACCATCAGTGGAGAAACAAACTACGCAAATGACAGCTCTGCTTAGCCTTTTGCTGACTCTCGGACAAACTTCATAATCCTGCTGATTTATTCCGTCCCAGGGAATAAGAATAAACTAAGTGGCAGTATTGATCATTACTACCTGTCTGAGCTGTTAGTTAATGTCAATTTTATTTTTTTTTCCCTATATCATTATGCTTTCTATTTAATAGCCGCTTGCTAATGTCTGAACCACCTCTGCATTCACTGCTTAGATGAACTGTCTGTAATGAATCCAAGCAATCTCAAAGTACATTGTGATAAAACATAAAGACTGAAATCTGCAATCTGTGCCGCGGTGCATTAATTGTTCCAGGTGTGGCATCGTTTCCGAGAGCTGCAGATAGATCTTAGCTACAGACGGCCCTCTAAGATTTATTCAGGGGACCACCTGTCCTGCAAAATATAATCAAACTCTACTATCAATCTCTTTGATCCCATACATCTCCTTGATCTCTTCTGTGAGCCATCCTGCAGCTCACAGGCTTCTACCAACACTTGCATTGTATGGATATCAAAGCAACTTTTCCTCCTAGTGATACGTAGAAACATAGAAACATAGAATGTGTCGGCAGATAAGAACCATTCGGTCCATCTAGTCTGCCCAATTTTTTTGAGTACTTTTATTAGTCCCCCGTTCCCGGTCTTATAGCTAGGATAGCCTTGTGTCAATCCCACGCAAGCTTAAAATCCATGACCATGTTTACCTCTACCACTTCTGCTGGCAGGCTATTCCATACATCCACTACCCTCTCAGTAAGGTAATACTTCCTGATATTACTTTTAAATTGTTGCCCCTCTAATTTAAGACTATGTCCTCTAGTTGTGGTAGTTTTTCTTCCTTTAAATATACTCTCTTCCGTTACTGTGTTGATTCCCTTTATGTGTTTAAATGTTTCTATCATATCCCCCCTGTTACGTCTTTCCTCCAAGCTATACATGTTAAGATGCTTTAACCTTTTACTGGTAAGTTTTATCCTTCAACCCATGAACCAGTTTAGTAGCCCTTCTCTGAAAAAGTAGACTGATAAATACTGCTCTGTCCAAGTTATGGACCAGGTGTCACGATAGTCTAGTTTGTCGAAGCCAGCATGCTGGGATTGGCAAAGATGGGTTTTAAACCCAGGAGGACATTTTCCATTCCTTTTTCTTCTGACTCCCTGAAGTGAATCTGTTTTCATCATTGGTCCGCCCAGCTTGTCTGATCGGGGTCTGCAGAAAAAGACCCTTATTTTTGCATGGGGTCAGCAAGGAGGACCTAATCAAGAACCTCGTTTTTTGCATGGGATCAGCAATGGCGACCTAGTTAAGATCCTCATTAAAGCGTGGGATCAGCAGAGAAGACCCCGAGTCCTAGTTAAGCTCCCCACCTGCTGATCCCATGCAACAATGAGGGTCTTTCTCTGCTATGGTCGAGAGAGACAGTCGCTGACCAGACCAGCTGCCTGCTTCCTGTGGAAAAATGGCAGCTGCGGATCAGAGAATAAACTGGCATGACCTATTAAAAATACACGCCGGTTTATACTCACACCAGGGACAACAATTTTTTTCACTTATGTTCTGTGTTAGAAGCACAATGAAAAAGAACAAGAGTCCTTGAACACTGACCTCAAGCTGAATTTTTTTTACCGGTCTGCTAGAAAAATACCGGCTGGCTGACAACCCTAGCTGTAATTTCCTGGTACTCCCACTCCTTAATTTGCTTTGATAAATACTTAGACATGTTCTTTTAATCCTGTACATGTAAGATCACAAAAGCAATTTGCACAAACACCAAGATTCGAAAAATATATAAATAAAATATATAAAAAATTATACTGATGCGTACGGGGAAGTCAGGGCTGGAGCATTGAGCGCTACAAAGCTCTGTTTATAAATATCTTTCTTTTTTTTTTTTACATTTTTTTGCTCTTCCAGAATATTACTGCAGCAATTTACCATCATTACCGAGTGCAGAAAAATAATGAGAAAGTAGGGCCGGCAGAAATGAGTAATATCCCTCTAATGCATTAAACGTTTTAAATAGAAGTGGGGGGATCCTGGCTGAGTCACAGTAATGGGGATAAAGAGTCTGCTGTCCTCGTTCAATCTATCAGTGTGTGAAAAACAAAATAAATGCCCATCGCTTTCCTGTATTGTAAGAAATACTACTCCAGGCTCAAGAAGAGAGAACGAAGACGGGAATTTCAAACTGGAGGCCAAAGTAGCCGAACTGGAAAAATTCTCCAATGCAGCTGAAATGGGAGAATGTTTCCAGCTCAACTACTTTGGCCTTAGAGGGATGGTATCACCTAGATATTGTTATTACTGGGCATGTAGAGCATAAAATATGATTTAAAATGATCTATACATTGTATTAGCAAAACTGCAAGCAAATGTCTAAATTAGGACAAAAATGTGTTTTAAATGTGTCTGTGGAGTCTGCTGCTTATGACATCACCTGTGGCACGGTATGCAAATGAGCTGCTTTTCAAAGTGAAATGTGTAATTTGCATACGGTGCCACAGGTGATGTCATAGGCAGGATAAAAAGATCCCAGCACTGTAAATCGAACACCCTGGCAGCCAAGGTTAGCCCCTTTTAATTTTCCCAGATCTTGGAATTCGAGGGAAAGTAGGTTTTTGTTGTTAATACATATCAGATGTTCGCTCGTCTCTAGATCTGCAGCACAAACTTTAATTCCAAAAGTAGAAAAACAAAACAAAAAACAGCACAACTTAAAACGATCAAATAGTGTTTCTGTTACCCCCTGCCCCTCCGATTTCCATGCTGCAGCCTATCGTTTTCATTGAATATCTCGAATAAAGACGTGTTCCTTTTGTTCCAAAACAAAGCTTCTAGAGGGTACAGCAAGTTCTCTTTTACGCAAGCTAACAGCATCGTATGCAGGCTTGAACAGAAATCGCTGCATTGACAAGTGACAAGGTGTCTGGTCTGCCTTAAGAGCTACGGATCGATATACAAAGCTAACACATTTCTCCTTACATTGTCTCTCTCGAGCTTGTCGAAGCAGATAGCAGCACCCTGCATTAAGCTAGGATCAGATCCACACAGACACACACAACACCCCCCGGTATATAACAAAAAATGACACTTTGAGCAGGATTTCAGTATTTGTTTTTTTCTGACGAGTTATCGTGTGAACCAGCCCTGAAGAAATAAGTGTCTGGAACGCAAGACTTCATCGAAAACCATTAATCGCCACCTTTCCATCAACGTTTAAAACCTCAAACCCGATTTGATCCTTGTCTGTGTGTGATAACTCTGGTTCAGTTTACCCACGCAGGTCATCCCCAATTATCTCTCGTGGTTTATTCTACCCATCAGTAAAATTATATGTTGTCCAACTCGGCTACTTTGGTCTTAAGTTGGAAATTCCCTTCTCAATTACCTGCAATTCTGTCCCATGACTAAAGCCCCCCCAATAATTAGTGTCCATCCCTACTCTCTGATTCAAATAAGGACAGATGAGGAATTGGCTCGGGGCACCAGGGTCCTCCCACCCGATGTATGGGATCAGGAGGTGCACTCCATCTATATGTTCTGCTCATAAAATCTTTTCCATTTTTTTGGAGGGTGCAGGAATGTGGAGGTTGGCTGGTGTCTATTAGCTGAAAATCTGGATCAATCAGTACATCACTCAGTGTGATGTCTCCGCAGATTGTGCCAAATGTACGCAGTGCTCCAGAGCTGCATCCCCTTCTCACTGAGGTCTAGTCTCTATATAGTGAACTGACAAGTGAACTGCAAAAAAAAAATCGGGTATCAGGCAAATAAACTGCTTGCAGTGGCAAATGTGTCGTTTTGCATTTCAAGCCACAGGATGATGTCATAAACACGAGACAGCATTTTAAACATAGGCTATTGCTGGTTTTATTGCTGGGAAGATCTGTGATACACTCATACACACCAATTATCATAAACTCCTAGAAGAGAGGGATTAAAAAAGGGACTGTTCCTTCCAAAGAGGGAGACATGGTAGGTATATGTTCTATACATTATTAGAACTGGTTACCATTAAGGAGAAACACCCACATCTCTGTGTTTGATGTCTTACATTGTATCCATCCTAGTGACCCTGTGACTCTGAGCTCCGGTCTAAGAGGTACGGGTACCAAGTGTCTGGTATGCAAGGTTTAAACAAAATGCCATGGACAACAAGTAAAAAAAAACGTGACTGTCCTGGCAAATCCAGGCCTGTTGGCAACTATGGCTGTAGGATGTTTGGATAAAACTCACACTGAAAGCACAATGGAACTGCAATGAATAAGGATACAGTACAAAGTATATAACAGGGATGTAAAAGGCAGAAGAGAGCTCTGTGTAAACAGAGAACTACGGAGAGCGTAGTACCGACACTATGGGGTTTAAAACAGGCCACGTGTTTCATGGGTAGTATCTTCCTCAATGGCTGGGTGGAGGCACTTATAAACTGCGTCCGGTGGAGTCATCAGCTGTATTGCAAATAAGAGACCTGGGATTGTGAGAAGCCACAGGGATGGACTGTTACAATCTATTACCTTCAATCCAATCAATTCCCATCATGCTCTGTGAACTCGATTTACAAGGCTTTAATTTCCCATCATGCACTGGGAGCTCTATTTAAGAAGCTTTAATTTCCCATCATGCACTGGGAGCTCTATTTATGGGGCTTTAATTTCCCATCATGCACTGGGAGCTCTATTTATGAGGCTTTAATTTCCCATCATGCACTGGGAGCTCTATTTACGGGGCTTTAATTTCCCATCATGCACTGGGAGCTCTATTTATGGGGCTTTAATTTCCCATCATGCACTGGGAGCTCTATTTATGGGGCTTTAATTTCCCATCATGCACTGGGAGCTCTATTTATGAGGCTTTAATTTCCCATCATGCACTGGGAGCTCTATTTATGAGGCTTTAATTTCCCATCATGCACTGGGAGCTCTATTTATGGGGCTTTAATTTCCCATCATGCACTGGGAGCTCTATTTATGGGGCTTTAATTTCCCATCATGCACTGCGAGCTCTATTTATGGGGCTTTAATTTCCCATCATGCACTGGGAGCTCTATTTATGGGGCTTTAATTTCCCATCATGCACTGGGAGCTCTATTTATGGGGCTTTAATTTCCCATCATGCACTGGGAGCTCTATTTATGAGGCTTTAATTTCCCATCATGCACTGGGAGCTCTATTTATGGGGCTTTAATTTCCCATCATGCACTGGGAGCTCTATTTACGGTGCTTTAATTTCCCATCATGCACTGGGAGCTCTATTTATGGGGCTTTAATTTCCCATCATGCACTGGGAGCTCTATTTATGGGGCTTTAATTTCCCATCATGCACTGGGAGCTCTATTTACGGGGCTTTAATTTCCCATCATGCACTGGGAGCTCTATTTATGGGGCTTTAATTTCCCATCATGCACTGGGAGCTCTATTTATGGGGCTTTAATTTCCCATCATGCACTGGGAGCTCTATTTATGGGGCTTTAATTTCCCATCATGCACTGGGAGCTCTATTTATGGGGCTTTAATTTCCCATCATGCACTGGGAGCTCTATTTATGGGGCTTTAATTTCCCATCATGCACTGGGAGCTCTATTTATGAGGCTTTAATTTCCCATCATGCACTGGGAGCTCTATTTATGGGGCTTTAATTTCCCATCATGCACTGGGAGCTCTATTTATGGGGCTTTAATTTCCCATCATGCACTGGGAGCTCTATTTATGGGGCTTTAATTTCCCATCATGCACTGGGAGCTCTATTTATGGGGCTTTAATTTCCCATCATGCACTGGGAGCTCTATTTACGGGGCTTTAATTTCCCATCATGCACTGGGAGCTCTATTTATGGGGCTTTAATTTCCCATCATGCACTGGGAGCTCTATTTATGAGGCTTTAATTTCCCATCATGCACTGGGAGCTCTATTTATGAGGCTTTAATTTCCCATCATGCACTGGGAGCTCTATTTATGGTGCTTTAATTTCCCATCATGCACTGGGAGCTCTATTTATGGGGCTTTAATTTCCCATCATGCACTGGGAGCTCTATTTATGGGGCTTTAATTTCCCATCATGCACTGGGAGCTCTATTTATGGGGCTTTAATTTCCCATCATGCACTGGGAGCTCTATTTATGGGGCTTTAATTTCCCATCATGCACTGGGAGCTCTATTTACGAGGCTTTAATTTCCCATCATGCACTGGGAGCTCTATTTATGGGGCTTTAATTTCCCATCATGCACTGGGAGCTCTATTTACGAGGCTTTAATTTCCCATCATGCACTGGGAGCTCTATTTACGGGGCTTTAATTTCCCATCATGCACTGGGAGCTCTATTTATGGGGCTTTAATTTCCCATCATGCACTGGGAGCTCTATTTATGGGGCTTTAATTTCCCATCATGCACTGGGAGCTCTATTTATGGGGCTTTAATTTCCCATCATGCACTGGGAGCTCTATTTACGAGGCTTTAATTTCCCATCATGCACTGGGAGCTCTATTTACGAGGCTTTAATTTCCCATCATGCACTGGGAGCTCTATTTATGGGGCTTTAATTTCCCATCATGCACTGGGAGCTCTATTTATGGGGCTTTAATTTCCCATCATGCACTGCGAGCTCTATTTATGGGGCTTTAATTTCCCATCATGCACTGGGAGCTCTATTTATGAGGCTTTAATTTCCCATCATGCACTGGGAGCTCTATTTACGGGGCTTTAATTTCCCATCATGCACTGGGAGCTCTATTTACGGGGCTTTAATTTCCCATCATGCACTGGGAGCTCTATTTACAAGGCTTTAATTTCCCATCATGCACTGGGAGCTCTATTTATGGGGCTTTAATTTCCCATCATGCACTGGGAGCTCTATTTATGGGGCTTTAATTTCCCATCATGCACTGGGAGCTCTATTTATGAGGCTTTAATTTCCCATCATGCACTGGGAGCTCTATTTATGGGGCTTTAATTTCCCATCATGCACTGGGAGCTCTATTTATGGGGCTTTAATTTCCCATCATGCACTGGGAGCTCTATTTATGAGGCTTTAATTTCCCATCATGCACTGGGAGCTCTATTTATGGGGCTTTAATTTCCCATCATGCACTGGGAGCTCTATTTATGGGGCTTTAATTTCCCATCATGCACTGGGAGCTCTATTTATGGGGCTTTAATTTCCCATCATGCACTGGGAGCTCTATTTATGGGGCTTTAATTTCCCATCATGCACTGGGAGCTCTATTTATGGGGCTTTAATTTCCCATCATGCACTGGGAGCTCTATTTACGGTGCTTTAATTTCCCATCATGCACTGGGAGCTCTATTTATGGGGCTTTAATTTCCCATCATGCACTGGGAGCTCTATTTAAGAAGCTTTAATTTCCCATCATGCACTGGGAGCTCTATTTATGGGGCTTTAATTTCCCATCATGCACTGGGAGCTCTATTTATGGGGCTTTAATTTCCCATCATGCACTGGGAGCTCTATTTATGAGGCTTTAATTTCCCATCATGCACTGGGAGCTCTATTTATGAGGCTTTAATTTCCCATCATGCACTGGGAGCTCTATTTACGGTGCTTTAATTTCCCATCATGCACTGGGAGCTCTATTTATGGGGCTTTAATTTCCCATCATGCACTGGGAGCTCTATTTATGGGGCTTTAATTTCCCATCATGCACTGGGAGCTCTATTTATGGGGCTTTAATTTCCCATCATGCACTGGGAGCTCTATTTATGGGGCTTTAATTTCCCATCATGCACTGGGAGCTCTATTTATGAGGCTTTAATTTCCCATCATGCACTGCGAGCTCTATTTATGAGGCTTTAATTTCCCATCATGCACTGGGAGCTCTATTTATGGGGCTTTAATTTCCCATCATGCACTGGGAGCTCTATTTACGGGGCTTTAATTTCCCATCATGCACTGGGAGCTCTATTTATGGGGCTTTAATTTCCCATCATGCACTGGGAGCTCTATTTATGGGGCTTTAATTTCCCATCATGCACTGGGAGCTCTATTTATGAGGCTTTAATTTCCCATCATGCACTGGGAGCTCTATTTATGGGGCTTTAATTTCCCATCATGCACTGGGAGCTCTATTTATGGGGCTTTAATTTCCCATCATGCACTGGGAGCCAGGGCCGGTGCAAGGATTTTCGTCTACACAGGCGAAGGTGCATTTTGGTGCCCCCCTGCTCTGATCCGCCACGCCTCCCACACCATTAAGCCTCCTTACATTATATATATATATATATATAAATAATGTATAGTGTAGAAAATAAATCTAAATATTCAACTCGCATGCTCTAAATGTGTCACACATTGAAACCCTTAAACACAGACACCCTTGCAGTCACACACACAGACACCCTTACCACTTACACACACACAGTTACACCAATTCACACATAACCGGAGACACACTATTTTGCCACTCAATATGCCAGTATTTAGCCCATGGGTCCTCAAACTTTTTAAACAGGGGGCCAGTTCACTGTCCCTCAGACCGTTGGAGGGCCGGACTATAGTAAAAACAAAAACTATGAACAAATTCCTATGCACACAGCATATATCTTATTTTGAAGTGAAGAAACAAAACGGGAACAAATACAATATTAAAAATGAAGTAAAGTTAAATCAACAAACTTACCAGTATTTCAATGGGAATATTATGCCAGTCAGAGCCCAGTAATATTATGCCAGTCAGATGCCCAGGAATATTATGCCATTCAGATGCCCAGGAATATTATGCCAGTCAGAGCCCAGTAATATTATGCCCCAGTCAGATGCCCAGGAAAATGCCATTCAGATGCCCAGGAATATTATGCCATTCAGATGCCCAGGAATATTATGCCAGTCAGAGCCCAGTAATATTATGCCCCAGTCAGATGCCCAGGAAAATGCCATTCAGATGCCCAGGAACATTATGCCAGTCAGAACCCGGTAATATTATGCCAGTCAGAGCCCAGGAATAGTGTGCCAGTCAGATGCCCAGTAATATTATGCCATTCAGATGCCAAGGAATATTATGCCAGTCAGAGCCCGGTAATATTATGCCAGTCAGAGCCCAGGAATAGTGTGCCAGTCAGATGCCCAGTAATATTATGCCATTCAGATGCCAAGGAATATTATGCCAGTCAGATGCCCAGGAATATTATGCCAGTCAGAGCCCAGGAATATTATGCCAGTCAGATTCCCAGGAATATTATGCCAGTCAGATGCCCATGAATATGCCATTCAGATGCCCAGGAATATTATGCCATTCAGATGCCCAGGAATATTATGCCATTCAGATGCCCAGGAACATTATGCCAGTCAGAGCCCAGTAATATTATGCCAGTCAGAGCCCAGGAATAGTGTGCCAGTCAGATGCCCAGGAATATTATGCCAGTCAGATTCCCAGGAATATTATGCCATTCAGATGCCCATGAATATGCCATTCAGATGCCCAGGAATATTATGCCATTCAGATGCCCAGGAATATTATGCCATTCAGATGCCCAGGAACATTATGCCAGTCAGAGCCCAGTAATATTATGCCAGTCAGAGCCCAGGAATAGTGTGCCAGTCAGATGCCCAGGAATATTATGCCAGTCAGATTCCCAGGAATATTATGCCAGTCAGATGCCCAGGAATATTATGCTAGTCAGATTCCCAGGAATATTATGCCAGTCAGATGCCCAGGAAAATTATGCCAGTCAGATTCCCAGGAATATTATGCCAGTTAGATGCCCAGGAATATTATGCCAGTCAGATTCCCAGGAATATTATGCCAGTTAGATGCCCAGGAATATTATGCCAGTCAGATTCCCAGGAATATTATGCCAGTTAGATGCCCAGGAATATTATGCCAGTCAGATTCACAGGAATATTATGCCAGTTAGATGCCCAGGAATATTATGCCAGTCAGATTCCCAGGAATATTATGCCATTCAGATGCCCAGGAATATTATGCCAGTTAGATGCCCAGGAATATTATGCCAGTTAGATGCCCAGGAATATTATGCCAGTCAGATTCCCAGGAATATTATGCCAGTTAGATGCCCAGGAATATTATGCCAGTCAGATTCCCAGGAATATTATGCCATTCAGATGCCCAGGAATATTATGCCAGTCAGATTCACAGGAATATTATGCCAGTTAGATGCCCAGGAATATTATGCCAGTCAGATTCCCAGGAATATTATGCCATTCAGATGCCCAGGAATATTATGCCAGTTAGATGCCCAGGAATATTATGCCAGTTAGATGCCCAGGAATATTATGCCAGGCAGATTCCCAGGAATATTATGCCATTCAGATGCCCAGGAATATTATGCCAGTTAGATGCCCAGGAACATTATGCCAGTCAGATGCCCAGGAATTGCTCGTTATACCTCCCTCCTCCCCCCTTACCCAGACCCCAGTACTTACCTCCATGCCGCTGTTCATGTCCGTGGCTGAGAGGGAAGCGCTGTGCGCTCCCCTCAGGCCGTGCGCATTCAATAAAGTGTGTTGAAAAAAAAAGTTTCAACACACTTTATTGAATGCGCACGGCCTGAGGGGAACGCACAGCGCTTCCCTCTCAGTCACGGACATGAACAGCAGCATGGAGGTAAGTACTGGGGTCTGGGGGAGCGGGCGATTTTCCCGCCCCCCCATTGGTGCGCCCTAAGGCAGCCGCCTGTGCTGCCTTACGGTAGCGCCGGCCCTGCTGGGAGCTCTATTTACGAGGCTTTAATTTCCCATCATGCACTGGGAGCTCTATTTATGAGGCTTTAATTTCCCATCATGCACTGGGAGCTCTATTTACGAGGCTTTAATTTCCCATCATGCACTGGGAGCTCTATTTACGGGGCTTTAATTTCCCATCATGCACTGGGAGCTCTATTTATGGGGCTTTAATTTCCCATCATGCACTGGGAGCTCTATTTATGGGGCTTTAATTTCCCATCATGCACTGGGAGCTCTATTTATGGGGCTTTAATTTCCCATCATGCACTGGGAGCTCTATTTATGAGGCTTTAATTTCCCATCATGCACTGGGAGCTCTATTTACGAGGCTTTAATTTCCCATCATGCACTGGGAGCTCTATTTATGGGGCTTTAATTTCCCATCATGCACTGGGAGCTCTATTTATGAGGCTTTAATTTCCCATCATGCACTGGGAGCTCTATTTACGAGGCTTTAATTTCCCATCATGCACTGGGAGCTCTATTTACGAGGCTTTAATTTCCCATCATGCACTGGGAGCTCTATTTATGAGGCTTTAATTTCCCATCATGCACTGGGAGCTCTATTTATGGGGCTTTAATTTCCCATCATGCACTGGGAGCTCTATTTATGGGGCTTTAATTTCCCATCATGCACTGGGAGCTCTATTTATGGGGCTTTAATTTCCCATCATGCACTGGGAGCTCTATTTATGGGGCTTTAATTTCCCATCATGCACTGGGAGCTCTATTTATGGGGCTTTAATTTCCCATCATGCACTGGGAGCTCTATTTATGGGGCTTTAATTTCCCATCATGCACTGGGAGCTCTATTTATGGGGCTTTAATTTCCCATCATGCACTGGGAGCTCTATTTACGAGGCTTTAATTTCCCATCATGCACTGGGAGCTCTATTTATGGGGCTTTAATTTCCCATCATGCACTGGGAGCTCTATTTACGGTGCTTTAATTTCCCATCATGCACTGGGAGCTCTATTTATGGGGCTTTAATTTCCCATCATGCACTGGGAGCTCTATTTATGGGGCTTTAATTTCCCATCATGCACTGGGAGCTCTATTTATGAGGCTTTAATTTCCCATCATGCACTGGGAGCTCTATTTATGGGGCTTTAATTTCCCATCATGCACTGGGAGCTCTATTTACGAGGCTTTAATTTCCCATCATGCACTGGGAGCTCTATTTATGAGGCTTTAATTTCCCATCATGCACTGGGAGCTCTATTTATGGGGCTTTAATTTCCCATCATGCACTGGGAGCTCTATTTATGAGGCTTTAATTTCCCATCATGCACTGGGAGCTCTATTTATGGGGCTTTAATTTCCCATCATGCACTGGGAGCTCTATTTACGGTGCTTTAATTTCCCATCATGCACTGGGAGCTCTATTTACGGGGCTTTAATTTCCCATCATGCACTGGGAGCTCTATTTATGGGGCTTTAATTTCCCATCATGCACTGGGAGCTCTATTTATGGGGCTTTAATTTCCCATCATGCACTGGGAGCTCTATTTACGGTGCTTTAATTTCCCATCATGCACTGGGAGCTCTATTTATGAGGCTTTAATTTCCCATCATGCACTGGGAGCTCTATTTACGAGGCTTTAATTTCCCATCATGCACTGGGAGCTCTATTTATGAGGCTTTAATTTCCCATCATGCACTGGGAGCTCTATTTATGGGGCTTTAATTTCCCATCATGCACTGGGAGCTCTATTTACGGTGCTTTAATTTCCCATCATGCACTGGGAGCTCTATTTATGAGGCTTTAATTTCCCATCATGCACTGGGAGCTCTATTTATGAGGCTTTAATTTCCCATCATGCACTGGGAGCTCTATTTATGGGGCTTTAATTTCCCATCATGCACTGCGAGCTCTATTTATGGGGCTTTAATTTCCCATCATGCACTGCGAGCTCTATTTATGGGGCTTTAATTTCCCATCATGCACTGCGAGCTCTATTTATGGTGCTTTAATTTCCCATCATGCACTGGGAGCTCTATTTAAGAAGCTTTAATTTCCCATCATGCACTGGGAGCTCTATTTATGGGGCTTTAATTTCCCATCATGCACTGGGAGCTCTATTTATGAGGCTTTAATTTCCCATCATGCACTGGGAGCTCTATTTATGGGGCTTTAATTTCCCATCATGCACTGGGAGCTCTATTTATGGGGCTTTAATTTCCCATCATGCACTGGGAGCTCTATTTATGGGGCTTTAATTTCCCATCATGCACTGGGAGCTCTATTTACGGGGCTTTAATTTCCCATCATGCACTGGGAGCTCTATTTATGGGGCTTTAATTTCCCATCATGCACTGGGAGCTCTATTTATGGGGCTTTAATTTCCCATCATGCACTGGGAGCTCTATTTATGAGGCTTTAATTTCCCATCATGCACTGGGAGCTCTATTTATGAGGCTTTAATTTCCCATCATGCACTGGGAGCTCTATTTACGGGGCTTTAATTTCCCATCATGCACTGGGAGCTCTATTTACGGGGCTTTAATTTCCCATCATGCACTGGGAGCTCTATTTATGAGGCTTTAATTTCCCATCATGCACTGGGAGCTCTATTTACGGGGCTTTAATTTCCCATCATGCACTGGGAGCTCTATTTATGAGGCTTTAATTTCCCATCATGCACTGGGAGCTCTATTTACGGGGCTTTAATTTCCCATCATGCACTGGGAGCTCTATTTACGAGGCTTTAATTTCCCATCATGCACTGGGAGCTCTATTTATGGGGCTTTAATTTCCCATCATGCACTGGGAGCTCTATTTATGAGGCTTTAATTTCCCATCATGCACTGCGAGCTCTATTTATGGGGCTTTAATTTCCCATCATGCACTGGGAGCTCTATTTATGAGGCTTTAATTTCCCATCATGCACTGGGAGCTCTATTTATGGGGCTTTAATTTCCCATCATGCACTGGGAGCTCTATTTATGGGGCTTTAATTTCCCATCATGCACTGGGAGCTCTATTTATGGGGCTTTAATTTCCCATCATGCACTGGGAGCTCTATTTATGAGGCTTTAATTTCCCATCATGCACTGGGAGCTCTATTTACGAGGCTTTAATTTCCCATCATGCACTGGGAGCTCTATTTACGAGGCTTTAATTTCCCATCATGCACTGGGAGCTCTATTTACGGGGCTTTAATTTCCCATCATGCACTGGGAGCTCTATTTATGGTGCTTTAATTTCCCATCATGCACTGGGAGCTCTATTTATGGGGCTTTAATTTCCCATCATGCACTGGGAGCTCTATTTATGGGGCTTTAATTTCCCATCATGCACTGGGAGCTCTATTTATGGGGCTTTAATTTCCCATCATGCACTGGGAGCTCTATTTATGGGGCTTTAATTTCCCATCATGCACTGGGAGCTCTATTTATGGGGCTTTAATTTCCCATCATGCTTTGTCAGTGGATTGTGCCTGTTTTGGCCCATGATTTACTGTGTGAGGCATTCGCTAGACATTCATTTCCCATAATCCTTTGGGAGGATATTTAACTCCATGAATGATGTGAAAATTGAGTTCACTAACTCTATTATTCCCCAATGTTTTAAAAAGCCCAATGTTTTGAGACCTTCATTTGCTATATATATATATATATATTTCCCATAATGCGTATCTTATTTACATGATGTCAAAATATTGCTGCAGGAAAATTGCATGTCAAATGTATCCTGCTTCTAAAATGGTCCTAGTACTTCTGCCCCACAATATTCCCCAGTATCCACCCAAATCCCCCAGTAACCACCCACAATCCCCCAGTATTCACCCATAATCCCCCACTATATCCACCCACAATGCCCCAAAATATCCACCCACAGTGCTCCCAGTACCAACCCACAATGCCCCACAATATCCACTCACAGTGCCCCCAGTACCAACCCACAATGCCCCACAATATCCACTCACAGTGCCCCCAGTACCAACCCACAATGCCCCACAATATCCACTCACAGTGCCCCCAGTACCAACCCACAATGCCCCACAATATCCACTCACAGTGCCCCCAGTACCAACCCACAATGCCCCACAATATCCACTCACAGTGCCCCCAGTACCAACCCACAATGCCCCACAATATCCACTCACAGTGCCCCCAGTATCCACCCACAATGAACACAAAGTGTCCACCCATAATCCCCCACAGTGCCCACCCACAGTAACCATGCCAAATACCCCCCAGTATCAAAACACAATCCTCCACAGTTCCCACCCACAAAGTTCCTCAGGGGCCATCCCGCCATGCTTCCCTCCAAGTGACCCTTTGTGGTCCTCCTCCTGTGGCTCGGCAGCAAATCCCATCAGCCAGCCGCTTACTGTAACTTGGCTTTCCATCCCTCTGTGCCCACCCTGGGGATAATGTGCCTAATATATTTACACATGTTCAGTTTCACTTTAATTACAGTATTTCCAGCCGCATATTTTATGTTTTAATTTAAACTCGGAGAATAAGCTCAGTAACATTTACCGCCCGGACCTCAGCAGCTGTTCGATTACATTGGTACATGATCTGCGGCACAGGAACTTATTGGGCTTGATGAAGACTTAATTACCCTTAATATCCTTCTTATAATCCACTGACCTGTGGTTCATCAGAGCTCCTGTTTCTACACCGAGCAAAACAAAAGAGAGAGAATAAAACAGCTTTTACTAAACTAATGATCGATTACTCAGAGCTCCACTCTGGGATTTCACAGAGCCAGCAAAAGGACTGTCAGCAAAAAAACAAGTTCTGGTGTATTGAAAGATTGCAGAAAGTGTAGACATTTTAAATGGAAATGTTTTAATGTAAGAAAATAAAGTTTCTTTTTGAGCCCTCTTTGCTCAGTATAGCTCTATCAGGGGATGGACATGTTGTTTAGAATCTTTGCTCTGTATAGCTCTATCAGGGGGTGGACATGTTGTTTAGAATCTTTGCTCTGTATAGCTCTATCAGGGGGTGGACATGTTGTTTAGAATCGTTGCTCTGTATAGCTCTATCAGGGGGCGGACATGTTGTTTAGAATCTTTGCTCTGTATAGCTCTATCGGGGGCGACATGTTGTTTAGAATCTTTGCTCTGTATAGCTCTATCAGCGGGAGGACATGTTGTTTACAATCTTTGCTCTGTATAGCTCTATCAGGGGGCGGACATGTTGTTTAGAATCTTTGCTCTGTATAGCTCTATCAGCGGGAGGACATGTTGTTTACAATCTTTGCTCTGTAGCCCCCAGACAAGGTCGGGGAGGGGCAATCATGACAGGGTGCTGAGAGGATATGTCAGCCTATAGTGGGAATTAGTGGGAGGAGTTGGGAGAGTATAAAAGATAGGAAGAGGAAGTTTAGGGGCCATTTTAGGAAAGTTTTTTCCCCCTACCTGTTGTCCCACCCACCCTCCCTAATTTTATGGTTAATGAGCCTTTATTTATTTATTTATTACATGTCACAGCGTTGGCGGAAGCTTGCAGGGTATCCATGAGGGTTAATGGAAGATTTGGATTGGGGAGAGTCAATCGGGACTCTGGTGGGAGGTTCGAGGGGAAAGTGGTACCTCGAACCTCAGGTATTGGGGGCATTAGGATATGCCCAGAACATGGACTTATTCGGCAGACACCTGGATACTCTTGCAAGCTTGGTTGGTTTTCCTGTATATGGAATGTTTAATGTTTATGTTTATGTTTAGTCTTTGTATTAATTATGGATATATATATATAAGTGGAATGTGTATATATATATGTGTATATGGTTGTAAATGCAATGGCTATTTAAATAAAGTGCTGTGGCCGTTGTTTTACCCCACAGTCTGGTTTTTAAGTTTGAGTTATTTCTAGGCAAATACATATCCTCAATGATAGAAAGCTACCAGGTCATGTATGGCTCTATCATGGGGCGGACATGTTGTTTAGAATATTTGCTCTGTATAGCTCTATCAGGGGGCGGACATGTTGTTTAGAATATTTGCTATGTATAGCTCTATCATGGGGCGGACATTTTGTTTAGAATATTTGCTCTGTATAGCTCTATCAGGGGGCGGACATGTTGTTTAGAATATTTGCTATGTATAGCTCTATCAGGGGGCGGACATGTTGTTTAGAATATTTGCTATGTATAGCTCTATCAGGGGGCGGACATGTTGTTTAGAATATTTGCTCTGTATAGCTCTATCAGGGGGCGGACATGTTGTTTAGAATCTTTGCTCTGTATAGCTCTATCAGGGGGCGGACATGTTGTTTAGAATATTTGCTAGGTATAGCTCTATCAGGGGCCAGACATGTTGTTTAGTATCTTTGCTCTGTATAACTCTATCAGGGGCAGACATGTTGTTTAGAATCTTTGCTCTGTATTTTACCCATTGTGGCTTTAGAAATGTGCTGGTCATTTAACAATAAATATGGGCAAAAATAAGCTTTTTGTAAGAAGTTTTTTTTCTTCTGGCGTTCAGTCTTGACTGGAACGGATGACTGGACAATTTTTGTTTTTAATTGCAGAGCAAAAATGTTCTATTATTACTAAACATTTGAATAAGCAAATTATTTATCACGGCCAGAACTATATATATTACGTTATAAAAATAAAGAATTAGTACATTTGGAAATGAGTTTAAATAGTGAGAAGTAGCAGTGATTTCATTATTCTTTTCCCCATTACTGTGATTTGGTACACAGATTATCAATTTCACCTGTTGGCTTTATTATGCCCAGTTTGGTAATAAGTATTTCTACGATTATAAGCTTTATTCATGAAAGTGGAAATTATAGGGAATTGCAAACTTAAAGGGACAGTCTAGTCCCCAAACTCACTTTGGTGCAAGATGCAGATCACTGTTTATATAGTGCACAGGCTTTTATCCCTGTGTGATTTGATGCAGGCATTCTGTATAAATCACATTCTTAATATTTGACTCAAGCCCTCCCCAGTGATTACTCTGCATGGTTACTGCAGGTGCAGCAGCACTAATTATATAGACACTGAGGATATAAAGTTTTGTTTCATGTCGTCACTTCCTGTCCTCCTCAAATTGAGTCACTTGAGTGGCCTATGAGTGACCTTGCTCTTGTACACAGTAGGATCTCTTAACAGTGCAACACATTGTCTGATGACATCACTAGAGAGACAGGATATTCCATTCATTTGAATGGCATTATTCTCATTGGTTCCTGCCAGAGGTGTCGCTAGGGGTGGGCTACTGGGGCTATAGCCCCGAGTCCCCCCTTCATAGCCCCGAATGGAGACTCTGGGGCTAAAGTATTCTTTAGCCCCGAGACTCCAGGGCTATAAATATAAAAAAAAATAATATTTTTTTCTCAGACTATGTTTTATACCCAGGCCAAGCGTCAGGGGGAGATTTTTGTTTTTCGATGCTCAAGCCTCAGAGGTGCAACATGGGAAATGTCACCTACATGGAGATGTGTAAGACATCACAACAGACCTGTCATCTGTCACGGGTACCAAGAACAGCACTGCCTGAGCGCCCATCTCACTGGCTTAAAGCATCACTAATTTCCCCGACTTTGCTGAATCCGTACAGACTCAGAAGGGTGCATCCTTCTACATTACTACTGAAATACAAAGCAGAATGCACACATCTGGGTTTATATATATATAAATTTATACAAAAAAAGAGATCAGCGCACTCACCTCAAAGCAGGTAGGAGAAAAACTCTTAAAGCTATAGGCTTCATTAAATCTATTAAAGCTACCTGTCTTTCTAAGATAACAAAATTGGAGATTTAGTCACATATTTGGCCATATTATGCTAAGCCCATCACTGCGTCAAAGTACTCCAATATTGGTGT
Organism: Pelodytes ibericus; assembly: GCA_036172795.1. Taxonomy (NCBI): domain Eukaryota; kingdom Metazoa; phylum Chordata; class Amphibia; order Anura; family Pelodytidae; genus Pelodytes; species Pelodytes ibericus. Next base: position 13,028,243 of record CM069857.1, read on the forward strand.
GTCCTAACACTAAATACTGTTGCTTGAGTACACATACATTACAAGTATTTATATACTAAATACTTTTATACTTTTTTTTAACTTCTTTTTTTTGCTAGTACGCAGGGAGCTACACACAGATCTGGACTCAATGCTTCTTATGGATATAAAACAAGAAATAGAAACAAGAAAAGAAAAACACAATGTGAGTCCATAAAACACACACCATAATAGAGCAATAGAGCAAGGCCATGCACCAAGCAGTCCAAAATAGTTTAAATAAACTGTATTCTAATAAAGTAGCTAAGGGACAACTGTCAGCAAAAATGAAGTTCAATAGAAATGTTTTTTAAAGAATACAAATAAAGTACCCTTTTGAGACCTCTTTGTGCCATATAGCTCTACCAGGAAGCTGACATATTGGGTCAGCTGAAGGAAAATCTCACTCAGGATTCTAAACAACGTCTGACCCCCTAAGTGACCCATACTGAGCAAAGACAGCAGCATGGCCGGCATTTAGATGGGTCATCTGACTCAAAATGTCATCTCCCTGATAGAGCTATATGGAACAAATATGGCTCAACATTGTTTATTTAAATTCTGTCATTACAGCACTTCTATTTACAATGCCTACACTCCGATCTTTCAATTAAACGTTCTTTTTTTTTTTTTTTCAATTAAACTTAATTTTTCTTACTTCTCATTCTCAGTAAACTTACAAATGTGTCATTTTGTTTTGAATAAATTAGATGTAAACTTTGTTTAGACTGCTTTCATTATTACCGCTAAAATAAGCCAATATTGAACTGTTTCTTCAAAATAAAGTACGATAAAATATTTAACGCGGCCCAACGCAACCGTACATTTCTGATCATGTGCCCAAAATGCAGAGGCAACACGGAGAATAGAGAGAATAAGCGAGAGGTCTAATGGAAGTCTTTATAAATAATGCATCCCCTTTTAAGACACACTGTAACTAACACACGCGGATATCCCATACATTTCGTAAATTCATTGTGATACATTGTTCTGACCCAACTAGCATCTGTCTTTACCGAGAGTCATTTTTTTTTTGTGGTTAAGGTAAAAATAGAATTCCGTAGAAGAGACCCTTAGCAAGACAAATCTCTTATCACATCTGTTGGCTTGCAAAGTCTAATTGTGATAAATGGTGTTAGAAAGTTGCACTGACAGGACTGTAAGAGCACATTGCTTCTCTATAACTAAATGCAGTCGCCAGAAGACCAATCAAGCGAAACATTTTCAACTGTTAAGTCACAGCTAACCTTTTTTTAAATATATATTTTAGCTAAGAGACCTTTCACCCCCCCCCCCCCCCTCTCTAAAGGAACTCCATATATAAATATATATATAGGGTATTTTACCAGCAGGCCGGTTCAATATTGACTTGATGCTAATGTTGGAAAAAAAAAAAAAGTTCTGTATACTTTGAAAGACTGCTTTAATGAAAGAATATAGAAACATATACTGTATTTTACGGCGTATAAGACGACTTTTTAACCCCTGAAAATCTTCTCAAAAGTTGGGGGGTCGTCTTATACGCCGGGTACTGGGATTTACTTACCTATTTTCTGCTCTGTCTCCGCTCGAGCTGTTAAGCCGGTCCGTGGCTGTGAGGGAAAGCGTTGTGAGCTCCCCTCAGGCCGCGCGGCTTCAATAAAGTCTGTTTAAACTTTTTTTTTAAACAAAACTTTATTGACCGTGCGGCTGGAGGGGAGCTCACAATGCTTCCCTCATAGCCACGGACCGTCTTAACAGCGGGAGACAGAGCAGAAAATAGGTAAATACTGGGGATTGGGGAAGGGGGGAGGAGGGTGGAAAACTCTATATTTAACCTAAAAGGTTAAAATATAGATGCGATTTTTCTGGCTTATAAGATGACTTAGTTGGGGGGTCGTCTTATACGCCCAGTCGTCTTATACGCCGGAAAATACGGTACATAGACACACAGAATGTGTCGGCAGATAAGAACCATTTGGTCCATCTAGTCTGCCCAGAAAATATATAATATAAAGCAAAGAGGCCTCAATAAGGGACTTTATTTGTATCTTTTCATCAAAGTATTTATATATAAAATGTCTACACTCGATACAATCTTTCAAATAAACAGAACTTAATGTTTGCCTGTCTTTCTACCCTGACTTACTGACATTTGTATATCCAGTTAGTTATGAGGACATACAGTTGCAAGAAAAAGTATGTGAACCCTTTGGAATGATTTGGATTTCTGAACAGATTGGTCATAAAATGTGATCTGATCTTCTCCTGACCGCTGTGCACGTCTGATCTGCTACTACAGGAAACGTTTGGTTGAAGTTATTGCTGCCAAAGGAGGTTCAACCAGTTATTAAATCCAAGGGTTCACATACTTTTTCCACCTGCACTGTGAATGTTTACATGATGTGTTCAATAAAAACATGGTAACATTTCATTCTTTGTGTGTTATTAGTTTAAGCAGACTGTGATTGTCTATTTGTGTGACTTAGATGAAGATCAGATCACATTTTATGACCAATTTGTGCAGAAATCCATATCATTCCAAAGGGTTCACATACTTTTTCTTGCAACTGTAGTCCTCCTTTTACTTCTAGTGGCCACCCTACTACCTTTGATTCGTTCAGTGGTGCCAGCTAGGTTTTTTTAATCACCCTGCCCCAGGGCTGCCATCAGGGGGTGACAGGCGATACACCTGCCTCTGGCTTTTAAAAACAAACAGAACAAAAGATCTCTCCTCGCCAGCATCTTCACTCGAGAAGGCAGCATGTTGTATGTGCAATGCACAATGATCTGACGTCAGAGCGCCAGGGTCATGTGACCTTCCAGTGCTCAATCAGATCAGTACGCAGGGAGTGCGAGAGAGAGAGAGAGAGAGAGAGAGAGAGTAAGCACCGGGGAAGGGTGAAGAGGGGGCAAATTAATGAGCATACTGACTGGTTTATTAATGAGCATACTGGCTGTGGCATATTAATGGGCATACTGTCTGGCATATTAATGGGCATACTGGCTGTGGCATATTAATGGGCATATTGACTATGGCATATTAGACCTGGATAAAATGACTTTGGGAGGGTAGGGGGGGCAAAAGGGAGATTTGGGGGTGCAGAATTTTTTTTCAGTAAGAAGTCCTGACATTTCTGATGGGTTTCCTGCCCCGCCCTATTAATAACCACACCTTGGTTCTAACAGTGATTTTTCAGTGAAGCTGGTTGGCCGACTATTGTGAGTGTTATATCTACTAGCCTGGGCATATCCAAACAGATTCCTCATCCATCCCTTCACTGAGACTCCTATCTGACCTAGCAAAGGCCCTGACACACAACTTAATAATAAAAATAATATGTTTTTTGCCGACAGTATTACTAAGTAGCGAGTCTGAACCGAGCCTGCACTGGAATGGATCATGTGGGCTAGCTGCTTTACAAGAAAAAGCAATAGAAGCAGGAAATATATAATATATATATTTATACAGCTCATTTTCCCAAGCATTTAAACTTCAGGGGTGCTCAGACAGGTCCGGCCAATTCCACTGCTCTGAGCAGCATGGCGGCATGTAATGGGGCGATTTGTGAAACCCAATTTGAAATACCACATTTTACTGCTGATTTGAACTCATAAAAATACATTTTCTCAGGTGTTTTAGAGCATTACGGGGAGATGTTTGAAGGAATTGATTTAGACCACAATATGCAGTTCCTGGTCCCTATATTTTGGGCCTATCAAGGCAACCAATATGTATACATTTAGAGCGATTATATAGATTCAAATAATAATAATAATAATTTGATGCATAATAAAGCTGGCTTATTTTAAACGTATTCCTTTTTTCACTATTTTTTGCAATACTTACCTTTAAAACTATACCTTTTGCAAGCTGACAAGATGGCTATCCACTGCAGGTGTTACCCCCAGCTAACAGCTGCTAAAGGGTGGGGGGGGTTGCTGTTAGGGTGGTCATGCTGTTAGTGTAGTCACAGTTTTTTACACCCATGCATTTGACCGATATAAGATTGGACACATCGGCCGAAATCATCTTCCCCAGGGAATCAGGCGACAACCCTCATCTTGTAGTCTATACACCAGGCCAGGCTCCTTTAACAGATAACCATTCGGCAGTTTTTGTCACTCTAGATTTCCTAACACTTAACACTGTTGAACAACATCCACAAAAATAAAAGTCTTATCCAAATTTCCAGGTACCCCACGAATCCATCCAGTGTACCTTTTATGTGTGTGATAAGGGCCACGTCAGCATTGTTGAGGTTGGAAGTAATAATCCTCCTAGTCGCTAACATTTGCGAATCTCCTAACCCTCTGAGTTACCTTCGGTTCCCCTCTCCCTCTCTGTGTGCAAGACACAAATGTATCACTAAAGGTCCAACAATAATATATAAAATGATGTATAATTAAGTGAAGTAATTAAGTGAAGTGCTTTTTTTAAAAAAATTTGTGCACCTGTATCCATTACCTTAATGGATTTAAGATTAAAAAAAAAAAGAGAAAATAAAAAATACGAGAAAAACAAAAACAAAGAGTGGATTTTTAAGGAGAAATATGATCTATCTCCTCCTTACGCATTTGAGCCGCTGCGAGCTATACAATTTGTGTGATTGCAATTATGGATCTCGGCAGGATTCTCGCGCAGTTAAGTGTCAAAGACTCGTAGTAAATGAAACGTTGTAAAGATGTTTTAAATCCGCACTTGTGCATTGAAGCTTTTTTACTTTGTTTTTTTTTTTCCCTTGTTTCTCGGTTTCTCTAGCCTCGAGTGGTGGGAAAAATGTCAGTAGAAATTTGGATTTTTTATTCCCCCTATTGTTTGAATGTAGTTCCCATTGGTGAAGAACACAAGCAATTCATCTAATTAGACGAACCGTGGGTGGGAGAAAGGCCTTCGTGCGATTCTTACGTTTTCTCTATTCATGTACTGTTCCTCGTACAAAAGGTGCAAGGTGTCTGTTCTCTTTAACTCAGGACTCATTCAGTGAGGCGCTGAGCTTAGACGAGAGACTAGAAGCTGAAATTCATACTTAGTATTACATGATATACAGCAGTTGTTTAAGGCAAACCGTAATAGGAAAGATAGACAGACAGAAAGGAATGTACAACGACAGAAAGACAAGAAATAAAGACAGGGGAGAAGTAGATACAGGTGGGCACATAGATAAATAGACAGAGAGAGAGAGAGAAAAATACAGGGGCAAAATAGATGATGTATAGAGAGAGACAAACAAAGCCAGTCAGGCAGACAAACATATAGACAGACGGACACTATAGCAAGACAGACATAAAGACATTGGGATATTTAGATAGATGATAGAGAGATAGTTGATAGACAGAGGGACAAATATATAGATAGATAGACAGACAGTAATGGTAGATAGATAGATAGACAGAGAGACAGACAGACAGACATTGGAATAATAAAATAGATGATAAATAGATAATTGGTGGTTGATAGACAGACAAACAAACATATAGATAGACAAACAGTAATGATAGATAGATATATAGATAGATAGATAGATAGATAGACACAAACAGAATGGGACATATTAATGATCATTTGAGAGGTAGACAGATAGATAGATAAGTTAGATAGATTGATTGATAGATAGACACAGACAGACAGACACATACACACTGAATGGGACATATTAATGAGCATTAGAGTGATAGATAGATAGATAGATAGATAGATAGATAGATAGATAGATAGACAGACAGACAGACACACACATACACAGAATGGGACATATTAATGATCATTAGAGTGATAGGTAGATAGACAGACAGACAGACACACACACACACACACAGAATGGGACATATTAATGATCATTAGAGTGATGGGTAGATAGATAGACAGACACACACACACAGAATGGGACATATTAATGAGCATTAGAGTGATGGGTAGATAGATAGACAGACACACACATACACACACACACACATACACAGAATGGGACATATTAATGATCATTAGAGTGATAGATAGATATAAATAGACAGACAGACAGACACATACACACACACAGAATGGGACATATTAATGATCATTAGAGTGATAGATAGGTATAAATAGACAGACAGACAGACACACACACACACACACACACAGAATGGGACATATTAATGACCATTAGAGTGATAGATAGGTATAAATAGACAGACAGACAGACTGACAGACAACATATAGGTAGACAAAAAATATAGATCAATATAGATAACTGTATACTGCCCATAACCCAGACGCCAATCACTATCCCTGTGAGTAAAGCTGACATATGCAGGCGGGTGGGATGCTGACATATGCCGGCGGGTGGGATGCTGCCAGCACTGCAACTGTTTTCAATATGCAACTTTGTTTTAATTGATTTGGACATTACAGCTAATTTTCCTCAGACATCTGCTCCAGTATATCAGCATGTGCCATCTACGGAGCCCTCCCTGTATTAACTCCACAGGGCTGGAGGAGAGGACGAGGACCGTGCTGGCAATCAAAGTGTTAACTCGAAAAATCTACCTCCCCAGCCGATCTACGCAAACCCTCCCCTGCTGCCATCAGCTAGGAATGACAAACCATGGGTTATACTGCATTGTCCCATACTGTGTGACAAACACTGAGTTCATTCATTATTCTCAACCGCAAAAGACACTGAACACGGCTTTATCTCACTGCATTGTTGTACTTACTGAAGTGTCCTTATTAAAGACAAACTCCTACTAAAAAATATATATGGGGTTTATTTTTTAATATTGCATTGCTGATTTCTGATATGTCATTTGTTTTTGTTATGTGAGTTTATTTTATGAAATATTTTTCTAAACAAGTCTGACTGGGTGCTGCCATTTTGTGAAATATAGTGTATTTGGGTGCCACCCCCCCAGTGACTTTACAGCACTAGTATCTCACTTTGGGGCTGGGGACACAGAATGCAGTCTATAAGTCAGAATTCTGACCATAGACTTGCATTGAATGGGAGGGTAATGTAACTATGACATCACAAGGGGGCGGAGTTATGATCCTGTTTGATCAGGTCAGTCTCCTCTCTGTGTTGGAAGGCAGGTAAAAAAAAGTTGTACACAGCTACCTAGTCCTGCCCAATAGTGATATACAGGAGCTTATATGAGAGCAGGGGCGTATCTTGTGACATCACCATGCAGGCTCTGCCCTTATTTGTAATGTCAGACTAGCTGGAAGATTCTGGAGAATGTTGCATCATGGGTAAATGAGCGATGAGCTGAAAATCAAAGGATCTTCTATGCTGTTCTATGATCTTCTGTGCTGTTCTATGTTCTTCTATGCTGTTCTATGTTCTATGATCTTCTATGCTGTTCTATGATCTTCTATGCTGTTCTATGATCTTCTGTGCTGTTCTATGTTCTTCTATGCTGTTCTATGTTCTATGATCTTCCATGCTGTTCTATGATCTTCCATGCTGTTCTATGATCTTCCATGCGGTTCTTTGATCTTCTGTGCTGTTCTATGATCTTCTATGCTGTTCTATGATCTATCATGCTGTTCTATGATCGTCTGTGCTGTTCTATGATCTTCCATGCTGTTCTATGATCTTCCATGCTGTTCTATGATCTTCTATGCTGTTCTATGATCTTCCATGCGGTTCTTTGATCTTCTGTGCTGTTCTATGATCTTCTATGCTGTTCTATGATCTATCATGCTGTTCTATGATCGTCTGTGCTGTTCTATGATCTTCCATGCTGTTCTATGATCTTCCATGCTGTTCTATGATCTTCTATGCTGTTCTATGATCTTCTATGCTGTTCTTTGATCTTCTATGCTGTTCTATGTTCTATGATCTTCCATGCTGTTCTATGATCTTCTATGCTGTTCTATGATCTTCTATTCTGTTCTATGTTCTATGATCTTCCGTGCTGTTCTATGATCTTCCATGCTGTTCTATGATCTTCCATGCTGTTCTCATGGTCAGTTTGGCCCGGGGTGTAAGGATCACATAGAACGTCCATATGGTTGAACAGGTTAAGAAAGGTTCCTGACTATGTTGCAAGTAAAAGTAACTCACAGTGTTGCAATTCTTCCACTCATTTATTTACACACGATGCAGATCTATTGCTGATTAATGCATGTTTTTTCCTGCAGCGCGAAGCCTCCTGATGATAAACAGGGAGAGCAGAGATACCTGAGCGACATTTATATCTGATAATCTCTCCCCTGTGTGGAGGGGATTCAGGCACATAACTCACACAAACAAAGCTTCATCCAAGGGCATCTTATTGCAGGAGTACATTATCAGCCTCCTGGAACTGAGCTAGTAAGGACTGGAAGCTCCGAAAGGAATATAATTGTTAACTGGGGGAGGGAGGGGGGGGGGGCATCCTGTGTTGCTGGGGGGCAATGTTTGGAGGTATCTGTTATCACAGGAAAATTCACTGGTAAATACAATGGCTTTATATATATATATATATATATACCGTATTTTCCGGTGTATAAGACGACTTTTTAACCCCTGAAAATCTTCTCAAAAGTTGGGGGATCGTCTTATACGCCGGGTACTGGGATTTACTTACCTATTTTCTGCTCTGTCTCCGCTCACGCTGTTAAGCCGGTCCGTGGCTGTGAGGGAAAGCCTTGTGAGCTCCCCTCCAGCCGCGCGGCTTCAATAAAGTCTGTTTAAACTTTTTTTTTAAACAAACTTTATTGACCGCGCTTTATTATTAATATAATAATGAAATATTAGTATTATACTATTAATATTATTGTAGGATTAAAGAGGTTAATCATATAGTTTACTCTGGAATACAACAAAAGCCTAAGCCATAATGTTCTTAGAGCAGATAAAGGGGGCTAGTGAATTGAGTTCGAAATTATCCATTCAGTATGTTTGATTGTCTTACTAATGTTTTTCTGCATGAATTTCAGTGTTTTTTATTATTCTTTTGTGTTTTGTTTTTTTTTTTATGTATTTTTTTAGACTCCTAGATAAAATGTGTATTTTTGGGCTTAGACCATCAGTTGGCCTTAAACTGGCCCCAGTAAAGAAAAAATCCAAATCCCCTCCTGTCCAGTGACAACATCTGCCACTGTGTGATGTCATTCCACTCAGAGACCCCTTACATGCTGAGATGCGCTAGGGTTCCCCTTCCACCAGCTATTGCCGGTAGTTCGGCCCGTGTTGTTCTCTGTACCTTTGTTTTTGTTTTTTTCGTGGTACGTCTTTCATTTTAGCGTAACTCACACATTCATATTCACGCCTGAACGTCTCCTTTACCGTTGAGCTGTTGCTAATTTCTTTTCTCGTTACACAGTTCTCGTTGTGTACTTGTGAAAAATGGGCCTGCACTTTCCAAGCCAAGAGCTTAGAAGACGGGGGAAAAAAGTCATCTGCGAAAATGTATCATCCAATCAATAATTGATACACTAGAGAGCGTTAAAGGATAATTGCCTTCGCATTACTTAGGTATTTATTTCACACTTTTGCTTTCTTTCTTTCTTTCTTTCTTTCAAAAAAAAAAAGACCAACTTATTTTTTGTCTGAGACAAGTGTGAGTTTCACCCGATCTGTGTACAAACTGGTAAGAGAATCAAGGACGAGAGTAATGGTTTCACAGGTTATTGTATTTCTTTCCTTTTAGTGGAGTCTCCTGAGGCCCATACATGATAGACTGCTTTGCTTGTGTTTGGTTGATTGTGTAGTCATTGGGCCATGTCATGATACTCAAAGCTTTTTATATATATATGTATTTTTTCTTATCATGCTACATAATACCGTTAACCTTGGGGGCTGTGTAACAATTAAATTGTATGTCAGTGGTGGCAGTGTACAGTTTGTTGGAGCTGGGACCTTATGTTCAGGGATTTATTGTTTAACACAGAGTTTGTTTTTTTATGGCCAACTTGCCTTCTTAAACCAAACAATCAACACAATCCAGTGACTTTTGGGACTTTTTAAAAAAAATGTTTTATAGCGTTTCCAATAAGGGAAGGTCAACATGAAAACTCAGCAGGGATGATAGATATCAGTTCTATCAGGGACAGGGAGCAACAGTGTCTTCTGTTTTTGAGAACTGGTTACTCGTGCCTTCTAGAAAATGTTGGAAACTCAACAGGAGAGGCTACGGGACATCACTGATGCAGACAGTCAGTTTTTAATGTTTTTTTTTTTTTTAAATTGAGACACATCATGGCATGGTTTATTAGCTTGGACATAAACCCAGAGGGGGCTGAGGTGAACATTCCATGTATACATTATGTACGGACCAACCTAGCACGTTTCCCCTGCTAGAAGAACTCAGCTGGCCATGGAACATGCAGAGAACTCTAAAGGAGGGGCAACGATTTAAAGGTAATATCAGGAAGTATTACTTTACTGAGAGGGCAGTGGATGCATGGAATAGTCTTCCAGTAGAAGTGGTAGATGTTAATACAGTGAAGGAGTTTAAGCATGCATGGGATAGGTATAAGGCTATCCTAGATATAAGATAAGGCCAGGGACTAATGAATGTATTACATTACTGAGAGGGTAGTGGATGTATGGAATAGTCTTCCAGTAGAAGTGGTAGAGGTTAATACAGTGAAGGAGTTTAAGCATGCATGGGATAGGTATAAGGCTATCCTAGATATAAGATAAGGCCAGGGACTAATGAATGTTTTACATTACTGAGAGGGTAGTGGATGTATGGAATAGTCTTCCAGTAGAAGTGGTAGAGGTTAATACAGTGAAGGAGTTTAAGCATGCGTGGGATAGGTATAAGGCTATCCTAGATATAAGATAAGGCCAGGGACTAATGAAAGGATTACTTTACTGAGAGGGTAGTGGATGTATGGAATAGTCTTCCAGTAGAAGTGGTAGAGGTTAATACAGTGAAGGAGTTTAAGCATGTGTGGGATAGGTACAAGGCTATCCTAGATATAAGATAAGGCCAGGGACTAATGATAGTATTACTTTACTGAGAGGGTAGTGGATGTATGGAATAGTCTTCCAGTAGAAGTGGTAGAGGTTAATACAGTGAAGGAGTTTAAGCATGCATGGGATAGGTATAAGGCTATCCTAGATATAAGATAAGGCCAGGGACTAATGAAAGTATTACTTTACTGAGAGGGTAGTGGATGTATGGAATAGCCTTCCAGTAGAAGTTGTAGAGGTTAATACAGTGAAGGAGTTTAAGCATGCATGGGATAGGTATAAGGCTATCCTAGATATAAGATAAGGCCAGGGACTAATGAAAGTATTACATTACTGAGAGGGTAGTGGCTGTATGGAATAGCCTTCCAGTAGAAGTGGTAGAGATTAATACAGTGAAGGGGTTTAAGCATGCGTGGGATAGGTATAAAGCTATTCTAGATATACAATAAGGCCAGGGACTAATGAAAGTATTACTTTACTGAGAGGGTAGTGGATGCATGGAACAGTCTTCCAGTAGAAGTGGTAGAGGTTAATACAGTGGAGTTTAAGCATGCGTGGGATAGGTATAAGGCTATCCTAGACATAAGATAAGGCCAGGGACTAATGAAGGTATTACTTTACTGAGAGGGTAGTGGATGCATGGAATAGTCTTCCAGCGGAAGTGGTAGAGGTTAATACAGTGGAGTTTAAGCATGCGTGGGATAGGTATAAGGCTATCCTAGATATAAGATAAGGCCAGGGACTAATGAAGGTATTACTTTACTGAGAGAGTAGTGGATGCATGGAATAGTCTTCCAGTAGAAGTGGTAGAGGTGAATACAGTGAAGGAGTTTAAGCATGCATGGGATACAAGGCTATCCTAGATATAAGATAGGGAACTGGGGACTAGTAAAACTATTTAAAAATTGGACAGACTAGATGGACCGAATGGTTCTTATCTGCCAAAACATTCTATGTTTCTAGGATAGGTCTTGGATTGAATGGCCTTTGATTTTGGTTTGTAACTATCGTATAACATAGCGCTTCACTGTAGACACAGCTCCGATATTTTGACAAGCTATCATATTGTACTTAAGGGATTCTTTCATCGAGGAGACCTCGTTTCTAATTTAATTTGCAAGCGCCCGTTGCTTGCCTGCTCCATAGGCAAAGCTCAGAGTGCTCAGTCTCACACACACACAGTGACAGTCTCACACACACACAGTGACAGTCTCACACACATACACACAGTGACGGTCGCACACACATACACACAGTGACAGTAGCACACACATACACAGTGACCGTAGCACGTAATGTGAGATGAGGGGTGACATCTTCTCAAGAGTATACAGAAGCTACCTATGTCCCTGCATTCTGTGCGCTGTACAAATAACTGAAAACCAATGTTTTCCCATTAATAAATATTATAATTCCGCACCTCAAATGGAAATTTAAATACCTCCTTAATGCATTTTCACAAAAATTATAATTAATTTGAATGCAGTGAAAGGAAAGAACACTGAATAAAAATGAATTTCAGTGTCTGCTTTCAGCCCGTTTAATGCGTACTCTTAATTTTTAAGAACGCACATTAGGTGCACACATCACCATTTTTTTCTGTAAGGGTTCGTTTAATGGCTAACACTGAGTTATAAATATGTAGGAGCCAAGTTACCCAGTTGTTTGGACATTTCCCTTGAATGATATGATACACAAGTTCCAATTATTGTTCCAGTAAAATTGATGATAAACAAATACATCTATTCTCCTCCAAGAGGATGCATTAAGCAAAACTGTAAAATCCCCTCTGGCGAATATACCTTGGAGTGATAGTATTTGCCATACCGGAAAGGAAGCTGCCCTGTTGTGGGCAAGAGCTTTGGGAGTGGTGAATAACCACTTTCCTTGCTCTATTGCAGTTGATACACTGACTCTACCTTAGGTTCTCGCCCTATAACTTACAAAAAAACCCCAGAAAACATGTGACTGTTGTCTGTTACAAATCCCATGATGAATATTAGAAGCTATTTAGATGGCTTTTTTTTCCCCGTTTGTAATTGTGTAACAGATGGTTCGGGTAAAAGTTATAAAAAGTCATTTTTAAGAAAACCAATTCTGCGTATTCAAAGTTTTTTTTTTCTTCTAGTAAATTGTAAATTACGATGAAAATAATGATTTCTTAGGAAGGCCCTTTTTATGGCGATAAAACCAGAATGTAGTATGTGTGGGTACACTGAACGAGAAAGATGAAAATTACAGCTAAACACAAAAACCACAGACGAGTAAAAACAGCCTGTGAATAAGGGGTTAAACTGTGAAACTGTGAATGTGGAGGTTTTAAAAATAAAATCTATAATTGTCTGTCTCCTGTTACAAGGCAATCACCTTGTAATTCAATATGGAAATGTGTAATTTGCATATGGGGATGCAAGATAATGTCGGTTGGTTGGAGGGGGGTGGGGCGGGGGGATAGGGGGACATGGCTCCTAAAATCCCTGCTGCCGGCTCTTAACTTTTTTGATTGCTTTGGACTCAATGGAAGTATCACCGCCCTGGCACCTAATTATTATGAAACTATATCCTGAATTGATCTGTTTGGCTGCAAAACATTTGTTCTGATTTAAGCATTTGCTTGCAACTCCCCTAACACAATGTGTAGATCATATGTTGTATCTTATCATTTACGATATAATATAATGTTTAGGAATCATTAAAAGCGGCTCTTTTAAAGCGTTACTTCCCCTTTGCATTCTTGAAAAAAAAAAAAAAAATTGTTCCACTGCAGCTGGAGGGGAAAAAAAATAGAAAAGAAAAAAAAAAAAAAAAAAAAAAAAAAGAAAGAAAAGTCCAAATCAAACTTTGCAACTTCCCAAAAGCTGTTAGAGGAGAACAAACAATGTCTAATTCAGAAGCAATTCCATCCGAGGGAGATAGGACTCTCCGCAGAAGTGCCATGTTTAACCTTCGTTAAATAAAAAATTGTCTGCTTCTTGGGCGCCACTTACAATGTTTAGTGGCTCAATTACACAAGAGGCCTTCGCAGCCGTCAGAAGCGCCTGTACATTTCCCCGGCCAACGAGTCAACGGTATCAAGATGATCAAACGCTGTGGAAGCTATTTCACAACTCATTGGGTATGTGAATAAGATGTAATGGGACTCGGAAACCTTGTTCACCAAGCTATAGGGCCCAGGTTCCGTATGTGCAGTCTTGTGAATGTGGTTATCTACTGATCATCCCCTCCGTCTAGAGTTAAATCCGTAGAGTGGTAGCCTTATCCCCTGTCCGTGTCATTAGGTTTACTATAGGCAATAATTTAGTCTAGGACTAGTCAATTACAAGATTATTTTATGGTTACCTCTCATTTAGCCTACTCCGCGGACCCTGACACTTCTGGAGATCAATAGATTAGCGAGTTGAAGCCTAAATTACTGTGAAAATAGCGTATATTATCTGTCCCATCTATGTCCCTATCTGGCCCAATATGTTTTAAGGAGTAGTTCCGACACCAGTGTACACATTTATTTTTAGTACTGTATCATAACAATTGGGGTACTGCTTTTACTATAGCAACGGCCATGCTCATCTCCCCCAATCCATTCCTTCTTGCTTTGTATTACCGCACACAGAGCTGGCTAAATCCACACCCACTGCATTCCAAGCACTGCTAGGGTCCACAGAGAGAGGCTGATTCCACAAAGATCATGAAAGCTGAACCTGGCAGCAGCAATCTGGATAGTTTGCAGGTAGTATTGGCAACTAGCCACTATTTTACCAGCAGGCCGGTAAAACAAATGACTTGAGGCCAATGATAAGTCTAGAAATCATTATAGGCTTAATTTATAATTCTCATATTCAAGTATGGTTTTTTTTGTTGCTTTCCTTCAGTTTTTGTTAATATACAACACATATTGTGTTACCCGTGTTGCTGCATCTTTGCTTGTACTGTTGTCCACGTCTTTGGTGCACAGGGTTAGTAACGAGTTTATGACCCTAATTTAGAACTCTGGCCGTATAAAGCCGCTCCCAGATAAGAACGTTACACAGTAACGTTGGATTCGATGATATAACATATTGCATTGTCCGCAGAGTGTATTTAAGAAGTGGGTCTCTGCCGTGGACTCTGTTCTTGTTCCCAGTAACCTTCCTCTGCTCGTAGAATAAAGGAATTGACCTCTTGTACATACTGCCGCAAGGCTTCTTACAAACCAGCAGTGTCTCTTACAGATATGTGAGTATTATCCCCCGTATTACATGTTTCCTGTAATGGGGAATTGCCATCCAGAGCTTAGCAATTACAATATTTTATCGTCTCCGGACTGCGAGGGATTAAGGAGGGAAAAATAAATAATCATTTTATTAAAAATAAAAAAAATAGCAGCGCGGATGCAGTTACCCTACAGCTTAATAACCTCTGACCTTTTACAAATGCTACTTTTATATTTATATAGTTTCATTATTCTGTTGGTTTTTTTTTTTATGATGTGTGTCTTTTATGTATGTGAGAAATATCAAAGGGAGTGGGAAATCCTGATGTAAATATTTATCTAGCAGAGCACGGATCTGATTATTTGGTACATGGAGTCAGCACAAGATGATTGAATTCTGTACAATAAAGGATTTCTATATGTACATTACTGGAGAGGCTCCAGAGACTATACCAGGATTGTTACAGAATGTATGCCTAATGATTAACCCTAAACATTATTGATACTGTGAATGTAGACAAAAAAATTATACATTGTGTTAGCCGAATTGCAAGCACGTGCATGGGTTAAGAAGAGCAATATATGCTTTGAAGGTCTGGTCGCCTGTTTATGACACCCCTTGTGGTTTGATATGCAAATGAGCTATGTTTAATGGGATATGTGCAATTCGATTATTAATTCAAAATGTGATGTTAAACATTCACAAAAATAATTTGTGGGGGAAAAAACTGGGTTTATGGTAGACCAAAGTTATGTTCTGAGCAATTTCTCATTTAATCGGAAGGTGTGGTAGCTGACTGCTTGGTCAGACCTCTCTTCCCCCAAGTGAGGGGAGCGAAATTAACACCAAAGGAAAATGTGATGAATAATTATATTTTGCAGAAAGAGTAGCAGATCACTGGTATGACCTTTCAGCTCCAGTTGCAAAGGGATTGAAGAATGCCTGGGATGGGCAAATGGCTATCCTGAAAAAAACAAATGTAAACTTTCATCAAGGACAAACTAGATGGGCCATTTGTTCAAAAAAGGAATTAACAAGGGAATTGCAGAATTAAGGCCAAAGTAGCCGAGCTGGAAAAATGTTCTAATTCAGCTAGCTATCCTTCATACTCTACTGTTTTTGCCTCAATGTTGCAGTTCCCTTCACAATTCCCAGTTGCGATTTCATCTTTTCCATGTCCTCATGTAATAGGTTAGTTCATTCAGGGCCAAATATCGTGAACCTATGAGGTTTCAGCCTCCTGATGTTAGCGGTATGGTGGAGTAATCAGTTTAGAAGCCCCCCCCCCCCCCCTTCTGCCAAGCGTCATTCAATAAACCTTCTATTTAACTAGTTTGGTTGATGAGGATTCACAGAACATTAGAGGTTCTAAGACAGAACACTGAATTCTTACAATGGAAAAAGGGGAAGTCCTATGAACCCGCACGGTGAGATGGAAGGGTTACGTAATGCTTATCTCTTCCAGATTTTAATTTTTCATCTTTCTGCAGAGAGGACCTCCCGGGACGTGCGCTGAAGAGAAATAAGCTGTACAGTATCATACTTTAAAGCACGGATTACTCTCTGCTATTTACACTCAAAAAAACATCAAAGAGCTGCTCTTTCATTATTACATCATCTGGATAATAAGCAGGATCTGGGAAGGTGTGTGTGTGTGTGTGTGTGTGTGTGTGTGTGTGTGTGTGGAGGGGGAAAGGGGGGTATTATAAGCCAATCCAAAATCTTATTTTCTATATTAGCATTTCTGTTACAAATTAGACAATAATGTGGGCTGTCTGTTAAAGAGCCATGAAATGTATGGGGATAAAATGGCATGTATGTTTTAAATTACCTGCCATTTTATTCTCTATTTCGGCAGCCTTCGTTCTGCACTGTGAAGCATGCAGCCTTAGTCAGTCGCCGACTGTTACTCTCTGCTAGCACAGTGATGTAACCTCATGTTTATAGTTAATCTCTATGGGGAAATTAAAGGGACAGTCTATTCCCCAATCTCACTTTGGTGCACGTACTGCTTGTATAGTGCACAGACTTTTATCTCTGTGTGATTTGATGCAGGCATTCTGTATAAATCACATTTTTTAATATTTGACTCAAGCCCTCCCGAGTGATTACTCCGCATGATTACTGCAGGTGCGGTAGCACTGATTATACAGGCACTGATTATATAAAGGTTTTTTTCATTTAGTCACTTCCTGTGTCCTTCGAATTGATTACATTGTGTGGCCTCTGAGTGACCTTGCTCTTGCAACACATCACTAGAGAGAGAGGGAATTCAATTCATTTGAATGAAATTATTCTCATTGGCTCCTGCATCAAAAATAAAAAGAAAGGAAATTACTTTTACTCAGCTAGTGTGGGCAGGCCTGGCCTCTTGCAATAATTTAGGATTTCTCAGTAGAAACAGCCAATTGGCACCTGACAGGCCCCCAACACAGATGAGAATGGTCACACGGTTTGGAAACCATTAGCACATGCCAGGAGCCAGATCAGCTCCGCCTAATCCAAGAGATAAAACGGAATCTAAATGTGGTTTGCATTAATAGGAATGAATATCAGGGTTTACACAAGAGAAGTGTCATAATATTTGTTTTACTTTCATTTCAAGCAAATGTCTTTTTGTTGTTGCTTTTTTTAAACATACCACCAATTTAAGTTGTCTGAGAAACAGTGCTTCAAGGAAAGTTGTGTGCATTCACGGAGGCCCCACACATTACAGAGCCCTTGCATTTGTCTGTGTCTTATTCTCTCTTTGCCCCCCCATGGAATGCCTACATCATTATGTCCTTAGGCGCGGGGTTTATAGTCAGAGGGCGTTTTTCTGCATATGATTCCGGAATAAACAGCAGGAACTTGACGGTGTCACATTGAGAAATGTCTTGCGTCTCATATGGATTGGCGCAGCTGGTGCATCTCTGTCGACACATAAATAACCGTTCATCTATGGGATTTCCAGATTTATGGTGTCCTCACTATCTAATGATGCCTGCGGGGCACGGATATTCAGCCAGTCACAGGACACAGCGGGGAGGGGGGGGGATTAAGCAACGGGGGCAAGGGAAACTTCTTCGGTTCTCACCAAACCTTCTAGATGTTTGCGGGAAGCTGATCAACTATAATATGGGGCCAATACCCCCCAATCTCGGTGTCTGCAACTTCCCAAAGCCGAAAGAAAGAGAAGAAAAAAAAACGCATTGCTAAATCAGTCTCGTCAGCCCGCTAGATGTCTGTCCAAATATCCTGTCTGTCCTTTGGTTGAAATGTAAGTAGGTAAATCAGTTACATGGAGAAATGGTCACTATAAAGAAAGAAGAAATGTCTGTTCATACAATCTAAAAATCTTTATACATTGGGGGTTAATGTGTAAAACGTCCTGCCCACGAATACATCGGGAAGGTAGAAACATTTTTTTTTAAAGTTGAATCGCTGTTTCCTACATATTACGGAGGTTACACTTGTTTTGTTTTTTAAACATCCAAAAACTATTGTGTGCTGGTCTGACATTTTACAATACATTTTATACAGAATATTTTACATTTAAAAATATATATAGATAGATAGATAGATAGATAGATAGATAGATAGATAGATAGATACAGTAAATAGGCAGTGTCGGTACTAAACACACTGGAGGAACCTTGGATTGTGGGAACAACACATGTAAAACTATCACCTGTCTGAGCCATGGACTAACATTACACATTGGCATACTTAGTGATAACACAACTGTTTGGCACCTGTTTTAGGCATAAACCCCTAATGTATATTTACATCTCATCCTTGGTTGCCAAAGGCATTTTCTACATTGTGTCTCTGACCTTCCTACCCTGCCTTCTCTCGTATCATTATGCCTATTTGATTTCCTCTCTCACTCTATTACACTCTCTCCTGCTCATTCCCAATCTATACTTCCCTTCACAATTCATCACCTCACTAGTTTTTGATTTATGACCACTGGGAGCATCTTGGCCCCCGAAAGCAAACACCGCAACTTGCCAGCGGAATGAGTGAATTCTCCAGTAGTCTTCAAGGCGTGTAAGAGGTTTGTACTTCTCAAGATGGTCAGATTATATTGGGATAAGATTTGTATATAATATATATATTTGTTTTTTACACCGTGGCATGTTCACGGTTTATTGCGTCGACTCATTCCACAACAAACCACTTTAGTTATCTCTTACGATGATCTTTAATCCCTGTAAAAATACACCCCACCCTTTGAGTGCCATGACGGTGGGCATTGAAATCTACCCCACTGACACACAAAGGGTCCCTGTAAATTCAAATTTTACCTGTATGCAGGTTCCAGCGGTGATCAGTGATGTCTGGCCCAAAAAAATCTGACTAGCTCTAAAAAAAAACTGGTGGACAAAAAAAAAAAAAGTGCACACCCAGGCTCCCAATGAAATACTAATCTAAGAGGTTTTCAAACCAGCCAATAGTAGGGTTGGGCCATTATTTGATGTAGGGACCACAGGCAAATGCTGGCCTGCAGCCCCTTGGGGCCATTATGTAATGAATGTAGGGACCACAGTCGTATTCTGGGCTGTGGCCCCTGGGAGCCATTATTTAATGAATGTAGGGGCCAGTCATATGCTGGGCTGTGGCCCCTGGGAGCCATTATTTAATTAAAGTAGGGGCTGCAGGCATATGCTGGCCTGCAGCCTCTGGGGGCCATTATTTAATTAATGTGGAGTCCACAGGCATTGTGCCAGCCTATGGCCTCTACATTTGTATTTAATAGACCACCAGGTGGCCGCTTGTATAATGCAATGCAGGTAGCATAGGGATATAAATGATGGCATTACCTGTGACCTGGCAAGGTTTTTCCCTCCTTTTGTACTACCTTAAAAAAGTTTGCCTCTACAGTAAAAAGGTTTGCCATCACTGGCTTGGACTATATCTCTACATGCAAATCTCCTTCTCTAAACTGACCTTTACATGAGTGATAGAGGCTGGGGCAGCTTGCCTGGGTATCCTGTGGGAGTGATAGAGGCTGGGGCAGCTTGCCTGGGTATCCTGTGGGAGTGATAGAGGCTGGGGCAGCTTGCCTGGGTATCCTGTGGGAGTGATAGAGGCTGGGGCAGCTTGCCTGGGTATCCTGTGGGAGTGATAGAGGCTGGGGCAGCTTGCCTGGGTATCCTGTGGGAGTGATAGAGCCTGGGGCAGCTTGCCTGGGTATCCTGTGGGAGTGATAGAGCCTGGGGCAGGAATCACCTGGTATCCTGTGGGAGTGATAGAGGCTGGGGCAGCTTGCCAGGGTATACTGTGGGAGTGATAGAGGCTGGGGCAGCTTGCCAGGGTATCCTGTGGGAGTGATAGAGGCTGGGGCAGCTTGCCTGGGTATCCTGTGGGAGTGATAGAGCCTGGGGCAGGAATCACCTGGTATCCTGTGGGAGTGATAGAGCCTGGGGCAGCTTGCCTGGGTATCCTGTGGGAGTGATAGAGGCTGGGGCAGCTTGCCTGGGTATCCTGTGGGAGTGATAGAGCCTGGGGCAGGAATCACCTGGTATCCTGTGGGAGTGATAGAGGCTGGGGCAGCTTGCCTTGGTATCCTGTGGGAGTGATAGAGCCTGGGGCAGCTTGCCTGGGTATCCTGTGGGAGTGATAGAGGCTGGGGCAGCTTGCCTGGGTATCCTGTGGGAGTGATAGAGGCTGGGGCAGCTTGCCAGGGTATCCTGTGGGAGTGATAGAGGCTGGGGCAGCTTGCCTGGGTATCCTGTGGGAGTGATAGAGCCTGGGGCAGGAATCACCTGGTATCCTGTGGGAGTGATAGAGGCTGGGGCAGCTTGCCTTGGTATCCTGTGGGAGTGATAGAGCCTGGGGCAGCTTGCCTGGGTATCCTGTGGGAGTGATAGAGGCTGGGGCAGCTTGCCTGGGTATCCTGTGGGAGTGATAGAGGCTGGGGCAGGAATCACTTGGTATCCTGTGGGAGTGATAGAGGCTGGGGCAGCTTGCCAGGGTATCCTGTGGGAGTGATAGAGGCTGGGGCAGCTTGCCTGGGTATCGTGTGGGAGTGATAGAGCCTGGGGCAGCTTGCCTGGGTATCCTGTGGGAGTGATAGAGGCTGGGGCAGCCAATTTGGGGGTAATCGGTATAAATGTATCTATTTTGTTCCATGTACTGATGCTGCTCTTAAATTACATCCAATTAATAGTCCTTGATCTGCAGGGTAAATGTGTGTGTGTAGAGGGGGGGGGGGGGGGGGTTATGGGGGGTTCTGCAATGCATTATGGCATTTATGAAAAACCCAAGCATACAATAAGAGGTTTATTATCTCTTACTATCTATTCTCAGAGTCTCTCAGGAAATGGCCAGCCACATAAGCACCGCCAAAAACTTTATTTACACAATGTCATGTGTGCCTTGGCTCAGCTTCAGTGCGTCTGTCAGAGACTGTCTCTGGCCCCAGCGCCTTTTGCTGAGACGGCCTTTCTACATTACTGCAAAAATAACTCTCTCATGTTCAGACAGGGAGCAGGTTGCCTTTCTCAGAAACAGTATCGCGCAGGGAATAATCTCAAGTGTTAAGCGATTTATTACAGAGCAATACCAATTAAAACACTAAAAGTTGCCATATCCCTACCCCCAAACTAACGGATTGGCCTTTACTTGTTGAATGATGATTGAAACTCAACAATGTAATATTTACCCCAAGAGCTGGCAATCCGACCATTCTTGTTTTAATTTGATTCCACCTCTGGGAGTCTAGGTTAACAATGATTGTCATGATGTTTACCATGTTTTTATATGTATATATTCCAAAATTAAGTTCTTCTCTATTGTCCCTCTTTTCTGGAAGCTCCAAATTTTGGGTTTTGTATGAGTGGATCACAGAGCTTCACAGCAATAAAGCTCACAAAAAGAATTGTGTGTAAACCCATGTAAATGTGTTATTTTATATATTGATTTGGGTAAATAAAAAACATTATTCTTATTCCAAATCATATGCATAGTTACCAATTGGCCATAAAGTCACTGAAACTGTTCCCGGGAATGCCCTGCCCCCCAGCCACACCTTCAGCCACTCCCACAAAAATAACACTCTCACAAAAATAAAAGTGTCCCTCTTTGGCCATTTTTAATGTGGGGAGGGATGCTGACAGTGTTAACGTGCGCTCAGCCAATCAGAGTATAGGCTCTAGAGTAGCCCAACTGTCCTGAGCAGCGAGAGAGAGAGAGACTTGATCTAAATATCCGCACCAGCTTCCAAGTGAACTGGCATTGCCTATATGTGAGGAAAGTGATGGGATCTCCATCGACTAACTACAATTTGATTGGCTGTCTTCTCGGAATTGAATGTATCTATTTTGTTGCTATTCTTTAAATTCTATCTATTTCCATAATAACTTTCTTGTAAATTAGCAGCTGTAAAATGTAAAATGTGAGTACATTCTCAACGGTTCCAAACGAACGCGTTGTATAGCGTCAGAATGGCATTACTGCATTCTGCAAAGTAGAATTGATTAGATCAGCTGGAGAGCTACAAACATGTGCAGACATCTAAAAACAATAGAAAAAAGTAATGGCAAAATATTAAAACTACCAATACATCATCCCTATGCCCACAGAATATGTCCACCGACTATGCCCACAAGGAGATAGTGGAGAAAGAAAAACCATGGAATTAAAGTAATTAAAAAACATAGTGCCACTGTAATTAATTTATAAAGCCCCCATGATCATCTTATAAAAATACAGAGTTACATCTACACTCCAGTAAAAGCACAAACACATTTGTTTGTAATAATGAAATATCATCGCGCTGAGGATAGGTGCCTAATCTAACAAACTATTTTTTTTTTTTTTGGAAGTTCTCTTTACCCTACACAGAAGGGATTTCTACAAATGGTCTCGCCGTTGTGGGTTTCCACACAATAAACTGCGGAAGTTGTAGGAGCGTGGACAGTAAATTTGTGCCAAGTGTTCCGTAGAGATCCACAGGAAGTTTTCAGCATCTGTCCCCGTGTCCTACTGGGAGTTGAACTAACGCGTTTCTGCAAAGTCGTCGGCCCTGGAAAATGCACTTCTCTACAAAAACCTAAACATCTTTATGCAGGCGGCGAAAAATCAAGGCATAAACAACACAATGGGAATGGCTGAGCCAATCCTGGGACATTGTACATGCCAAGATGTACCTCTGGGCGTACAGCAGGTTTACCCCCAAGAGATACAACCAGAAGGTATGAGGAAGCCACTGAATTCCAAAAATACGTGTAGCAAAATGCTGTCTTCTAATCCTTGATTTAGCTTCCCATATCTGGTATTCATGATGGTCTACAGATAACAAGTCATGCTCCTCAACCCAGGTAAAGTGATGACCAACTCAGACAGTGTTGGAATGGTTCTTTGGAGCTTGGACCTTTCCCAAGCACTGTGCCAGGCAGCAAACCTTAAATGACCTTAAATGACCGAAATCTCAAACACAATGTGTTCCTCACGACTTCTGCTGTACAGCAAAGTATCCTTGATGTCAGATGGAGCTTAGTGCTGAACATGACACAGCTATAACTACCTATGGGAACAGTTGCAAGACCTGTCTGGTCTAGCCTAAGTGGAATCGAGCTGCACTCGAGTCTCCCCGAGTTACTGAAATTGGCAACTAGAAAAAGACGAGCTAGTAGAAGGACACCTTAATATTGATCCTAATCTCACTGTTAATAACGGCATGGATTTTTCTGGGGATCTCATTATCATTAAGCCCTAGCTGGAGTAGAAAATAAGCATATTAAAACACAAAATATATGTTTTTTTTTTCTTATTTTTTAAAATACTTGCCTTGAATACTTACATTTTGCAGTATTTCTCCCAGTGACTGATCATCACACAGAGACAGCCAGAGAAAGGGCATCTCGTCGGAGACAATCAGATGGCTACTCAAAACATGCATGAGAATACCAAATGAACATGATGTCTCTGCTACTCATGCTCAGTACTTGCTCCGTTCTGTTTAATGTGTACAGCTGTATTCTCATGACTTTCAATGTGTTTCCAGGGGGGTGGGGCATGCCTATGCAAAAGCTATGCCTAAGTAAACATGCAAATAAATAGAATATGTTTAATGCAGCCTCCTTCACCAAACCAGGATTGGTGTAGAGCTCAACCTGCTAATTTAAAGTTGTCTACCACAATGTATTTCTACAAGGGCATGGCATAAATGGCATTTATATGTAATAAATAGTCATTAGTTATTATTAATTCATCTTAACAGTGCTAAAACAATAGCATTTGATATCTATCTTGCGTGCACCAATAATGTTAAAAAACATAAAACATCTTATCGCCACTCAAAAAAAAAAACTGGTCTTCATTCATGAAAGAGACAATTGCAGGTAATTAAAAAAAAAAAAGAACTTCCGATGAGTGGGAGGATTTTTCCAACCCGGCTACTTTGGCCTTAAGTTTGAGATTGCCTTGTCAATTCCCTCTCTGATGAATCAAGCGCTAAAAGTAAAACTCTTCATGCAATAAGGATTACAGTTCAATGAAACAATGTTTTCTAAAAGTACAGTCAACTTTATTTAATTCTCTCTATTTTTTTTTCCTAAGTGCTGGAATGGGTGTCATTTCCACTTATTAATATTTTATTTTATAAAAACCTCATTTAATCCTCTGGGAGATTAATCTTTTTGTTTTCTTTAAAACATTATATATATGGAAATGTACATTTTATTCCTCGAGGCTTTATTAAATCTATTGGGAAATTAATCTTGTTTCAATTTAAAATACATTTATTCTACTGAGAAATGATTTCTTTATTACGGAATATAATTTAGAAATAGGAGATAAATCTTTTATTTCCAATATCATTATCCAGCCTATTAGGAAATAAAAATCGTATTCCTTTATAATTTATACGACGAGTTCCTAATGTCTGGTAACTTAGTTTTTTTTTAATTATTTCTTTCTATCATTTTTCATTGGTCATGTCGATCGAGGCATAAAAATATACATTGAATAATAATCCCATTACAAGAAAACGTATTTACAGATGTCAATATATTAATAAATTGTGTATTATATATAATAAGTTGTTCCTTAAGATATGATCAACCTTGGAAGGAATGCCCCCTATCAAATGCTTGTATAGTTAGTTTTCATATATATATATATATATTTTTTTTTTATGGCAGGTGGAATGTTAGAGTTACAGAAATGGTTGAGAAAAATAAAGCCTTGAATTAAAGTCAGCATAATTGGTAGATGTTAATCCCTTCCATCCTGATGGGGCTTTGGTCCATAAGTTGGGTGCTCTGGAAAGACCTGTGTTTGCAATCTTTGTGTTTTGACAAGACATGTGGGTGCTATGATAGGACCTTTGGGTAAAAGCTCGAGGCAAT
Source organism: Pelodytes ibericus (assembly GCA_036172795.1). Classification (NCBI taxonomy): domain Eukaryota; kingdom Metazoa; phylum Chordata; class Amphibia; order Anura; family Pelodytidae; genus Pelodytes; species Pelodytes ibericus. The sequence goes on from CM069857.1 coordinate 13,053,656, forward strand.
ATTTGAGCTCTGGCAAGACCTGTGGGTACAAGCTAAGTGCTCTGGCAAGACACATGGATGCAAGCTGGGTGCTCTGGCAGGACCTGTGATTGCAATCTAGGTGCTCTGGCAAGACTTGTGGGTACAAGCTAAGTGCTCTGGCAAGACACATGGGTGCAAGCTGGGTACTCTGGAAGAACCTGTGATTGCAATCTAGGTGCTCTGGCAAGACTTGTGGGTACAAGCTAAGTGCTCTGGCAAGACACATGGGTGCAAGCTGGGTGCTCTGGCAGGACCTGTGATTGCAATATAGGTGCTCTGGCAAGACTTGTGGGTGCTATGGTAAGGAGAAAAGAGAGAAAGAGGGATTTGGGTGCAAAGTATGGTCTGTCCATCCTAAATAGGTACCTGGGAGGTATGGCTAGAATGAGGTCATCGACCAGGAAGTGTAATGTGGAGCTGATCTTCCTTACTGTCAATTTAATGCCATTGAAATGCTGATAGGATCTGGAAAACAATTTGATTTTGCAAGCATGCTCTTCTGACTTCTGAGTGCTACAAAGTTGATTAAATCATATATGTACAAGCCTTGCTATTTTTATGTTCATGATTGAACATGCATAAATCAAAGGGCCCAAATTGAAAAAAACGTCTATATTTAGTTGGATTTTTTTTTCACCCGGCATTTTTTTCCATTTTTATAATTTACCAAGGAAGATTGCGTTATGATATGCACAGATTAATGCACGCCCCGAGCATGTTAATCAGTCATCATCGTACATGCCCTTTATAACTGGTACGTGTTAAAGGTGTGATTGATTAAGGATTGGAACTAGAGAAAAAAAACAACTAACAAAATGGCCGCCCTTCTTTTTTTGTCTACCACCTCGCTTGAGTCAAGAAACCATGGAATGAAAAGAAACAAGAAAAACCTCTAAACGGTGAGTAACAAAGATGACCTACACAAAAAATCCATGGAGAGAGCACATGAAAAATACAGACAGCGCAAAAATTACGACTATTTCTTAGAATGTATTTTATTCAGACTGCCCCTTGTGGCCACCTATTAAATTACAAGGAAAAAAATAACTATTTTCAACCTCAATTCTTCCTAGCATTTTATTCCATGGCTGCCATCTACTGAATCTAAAGCAGGGGTTCACAACTTTTTTGAGATCATGCCTCCTTTCCCAATTTTCAAGAAAATCTAACTCCCCTCCACCTTTCTAGCCCCCTATTGCCTCTCAGTCACAAAAGACGAATGACGATCTACATACTCTGTTAGCAAAATGGCGTGAAACCGCTGTGTTTCAAATTTGTGTGGGTGGTCTCCCGGTCATGACATCACCTTGTGGCTTGATATGCAAATGACACATAATTTCTCATTGAAAAGTAGCTCATTCACATAGCACGCTACGGGTGATGTCATAAACAGATGGCTGAGCTTTAATTTATGTTTGGCTTGCAATGCTGTGAACATAATGTATAGATGGGGTTTGGCATTTTTTGATGTTATGATCAATACTTAAATCTGTTTGTGATGCTAGTAGTTATTACTAGACATGTGCAAAACTAACATTTTTGTTTCGTTTTCATCCATTCGGACGAAAATTTTTATTTATTATGTCTAAAATTAATTTCGTTCATTACTGCATTCGTTTCAGACGAAATTCGTTCATTATTTTCGTTTCGTTTTATTTGTTCGTTTTATAGAATACATGTAATACTATTGGCTTTCTATAATCCGAACGAGAGCCCCATTCATAAGAAATTCTTATGAATGGGGCTCTCGTTCGGTTCATAGAAAGGCAATACTACTATACGTTTTCTATAAGCCGAAAGTCTAGAAACCGAAGGTAGTTCGGTTTATAGACTTTCGGTTTATAGAATACATAGAATTACATGTAATTCTATGTATTCTATAAACCGAAAGTCTATAAACCGAACAACCTTCGGTTTATAGACTTTCGGCTTATAGAAAACTTGTAGTAGTATTGCCTTCTATAAACCGAACGAGAGTCCCATTCATAAGAAATTTATAGGTTTATAGAAAGCAATAGGATTACATGTATCACCATAGGCCGAAAGTCGATAAACCGAACGTTCGGTTTATAGAATAGGAATAGGATTACATGTATTCCATAAGCCGAAAGTCTATAAACCGAACTTTCGGTTTCTAGACTTTCGGCTTATGGAATACATGTAATACTATGTTCAAACGAATGAACAAAAATGCTATTTTCGTCCGAAAATGCATTCGTCCGAAAACGAATGCACATGTCTAGTTATTACCCCAAGAATATCACAATAATCTTACCAAAATAATAAAAAAAAAGTAATATTTCTATTGTGTTTGTTTTTTTAAATAAAGTTTATTAAATGATATGTTTAATATACCGCATTAAAACCATTTAAACTATTTAGTCAACCCCCTTTGCTACTGCTGGGAATCATGGAGAGTTAAAACATAATTAAACGATAGAGGGTTTCTGAGGCCAAGAGAAAGAGAGAGATAACTCAAAGAAAATTGCGCTAACTCAAAGGAACATTGCTGTCCCCAAATTAATCAGGCAGGCTTTCCAATCCTCGACTCACAGATCATTAAAATCCTTCCTTGTTTCTGATCTTCCTTCCCTTCTTTCTTGTTATTCCCTCCCCCCCCCCCCCCCCCCAACTACAAACATGAAACACAAGTGAAATATATGATCATGGGAAAAAAAAGAAGGCAATATAAATGACACAGACAGACAGTAGCATTGAGAAGACGGGCTGGGAGTTTAATTACACTGGCTGTTCCACTTTTATGTTAAAACTAATGAAAATCCTGGTGGATCGGAAAGGTTTCTGGGGAATAATAATTATCAGTCCTTTTTATTTTACGGTTGTAAGCTTAAATAAAGTTTATTTAATAAAGGAGATTGATCGTAGACAAGTGGGCTTAGTAACATCGTTAGTGATTTATCCAAATGTTGGACTGGATGTAGAGATTCGAGACCCTTTTTGAACCAGTGTGTAGGAGATCACAAATTGGCACGTTTGTACACGGTTGTGTGAAATGGAAAAAAAAAAAAAACATAAAACAATCTGTATATAACAATTTTTATGATTTTTTTTTTTTTTTTTGACGTTCTGGCTAATATTGAGCAGTGTATTCAATATAGTTCATTAGATATGTTTGGATTTCGATCACCTGAATGTCTTTAATTTTTCTTTAAAATGGTTTTATCGTGTCGCGGACTCCGAATGGCAATATCAGAGACTTTACTGTTTGCAGCCAATCAGTGATGAAATACCAACCTTGTTTAACTCTCATTGGCTGCGCAGTGTTCTAATTTAGAATGTTAAGGCAGGTCATTCTTATAATAACTGCCCAAGCCCGGGGAGCCGATGCCATACTTGGTAAACCCATGGTATCGTGGTAGGCAGTTCAATCAAACATTCTATTTAGCTACGCCACTATAAGAATATGTTATAAGGTAGTCATAATAATTGCGTCTTTTCTAAACATATGACCCCCATGCAGACAAGGGTTGTCATAAAGCGTGGATCTGCTTTCTGTATAATCTCAGGGTGATATATTTGTGAACTCCCAGCTGATAATCCATCAAGCCAACCTACGTTCCTCTTGTAGAATAGAGATTTCCTTCCAGTATTCAATAAAGGTCATTGCTTTGAAATCACACAATCATTGCCCTTATGAATCCTTCTCAGGTCTTGAAATATGACCCACAAGAGTTGAGTTACCTTGAAATAATAATGACAATAATTCATTGTTTTTACGGTAGTTCTAGAGAAACTCAATTCTGTGCAAAAGGAGCTCGAAGGAGCCAGAGATTGAGAGGAAATTGCATTCATCTAGAAAGGAATTGTTCTGTTGTGAGACTTCCCAAGCAACATAAGACAAATGCTAAACATAGCGAGACTGGCATGAAGTCGGTGAGGATCTCTGTGTACGTGCACAATATAAACATGTTTTTTTATATGTGGGTCATAAGGATGCTTATCATACTAGTGCAGTAATTACGGATCTTAGTTCACATATGAGTATAGTTTAAAATACTGATCTGTATATAGGTCATTAAAAAAAATATCTTCTATCTTAAAAAAAAAAACGTGTTTATTACAGCTGGCACTCTAAAAATGAATATGCATTTTTATATCTTCGATTTTGTAATACTTAACTTGAAAACGTACCTTCCAAATATTAGTCTAAAAAATATATATATTTATATATTTTTTTATTTGTATGACCCGTCATATTGTTCGTCCAACCTCCGATGGAGCACAGTTTGTTCAAGTCATTTTTAAGTTTAAATTTAAGATTTAAAATCAAAGATTGCACCACCATTTGGTACATACCAAGACTGGACCACACTACGACACAGAACATCGTCACACATATTGATGGATCGGCTCGGAGACCAGACCATCTAGCACACCTCCATTAGCAGATCTCGACTTGAGTAGGACAAGACAATTACAGAATCTTTGGTCCACACAAGCAGCAATTTAGCATTATCGGAACAGTAGTTAACATTACTAAAAGTAATATAAATATTCTATACATTTCCCGGAGCACTAAGAAATTGTTTCTTCATTTTATGACACATATATAACACCAAACACACACGTCCTCTCCAAGCCTAGTTAAAGCCCATTCTAAAACATATATAAAAGTACAGGCAGAAACGAACGAGTCACCTATAAGACTTTTCAGCCGCCTTCTTCAAATACCTGCTTGCCACCGCGTCTGGCCTGCTATAGAGCTCCCCAATTAAAAAGCAACCAAGTGGCAATGATAGAAAGCCACAGACAATGATGGCTATTTTTAGGCACTATGTCCCATCACTGGGATTCGGAAGGGTCCTCAGGTCATATTTCATTTCTCTGGTTCCTGATTGAATGTTTTTTTTTTTTTTTTTAAATCTGTTTCTGCCTTGCCATACCAACCATTAAATCTCGTTCTGTAGGAAGATGCATTTTGATTTAACGATGCTGAATGGTGCCCCGGGCTGCAAGGCCAGACCCCGGACGTCACATGCATTGCGGATGATCTCTCCATTGTTACCGCTCTTTGTCGACACTCTACATTATAGGGGGTTATAGGGAAGGGGAATAGAGTTCATGCCACCTTGGGTCTGTAAAACAGTAGACGCTAATCCTCATTTCACTCCACATGCTTGGTGATAATGTCAGCTGTGGGATATTACCCAGCATGGGATTTTATCTGAGCCTGTGACCTCGAATCTGCTAATAGGGAGTGTATCAAACGATGGATGAGAGATCAATCATAAAGGCTTAACTGTGACCATAGATCTCATTCCTACGGCAGTCTCTTGGCTAGCGGGATTCACAATATGGGTGGTCCAGAAATCTGAGGCTCCACAAGCAAATATCCTTGTGACGGCATCAGTATCAATGCAATACTTTGTCATGGGCATGAAGGGAACAGCTTTATATATGGGTCCTGTAGCTTGTTTATAGTTGCAAGTGTACCCAAGCATATACGAGTTGCTGTGTTCTATCGTTCTTACATTTTTATTAAAGTATACCTTAAGGCAAAAATAACTTCTGTTTAATTGTTTTAAATAGAAATGTGTTAAGGAAACAATATAAATAAAGTATCTTTTTGAGCCCTTCTGTATAGCAGGGGGGGGACATGTTGTTCAGAATCTTGGGTCAGGTCCTTCCTTCAACATGTCTGCCCCCTGTCTAGAAAATATTTTTATAAGCACTGTTTTCCTTTAAGATGTAATCACCCTATCTCTACGGCTTTAAATCGATACTGAACAGTGAAATAATTATTCTAAGCACCGTATTATAATATACGAACAGGGATGGTCAGAAAGTTACCCCGAGGAAAGTAATTTTGTTCTTCCCTTTCCCCCATTAATTATTAATTCCATATCAGCAGATTACATTTTGTATTAGATTAGTTTTTCTTTTCAATTTGATTTATCAGAGAAAACGAATCTCTGGGGGTTTTATTGTAAAATGTGTGAAGCCCCAAATAAAAAAATAAAAAAATGGTTTTGGCTCTCTTGCGAACTTTGGAAAGCAAGCTAGTTAAATAAGGTTGAAGACTCAGCTTGTTGGAACTTCCTAAAAAAAAGTGTTATCTGTTTGCTTTGTAACACTCCAGATCTTATGGGGTTAAGCCCTTTGATGGACTTGCAAATCGTTTTTGGATAATACGAGGAGTTAGATGGATTCATTCCCATCTGAGAATTAAATACATAAGTGAAATAGATTTGGAACATTAACATGTTAAACCTGTTTCTTTCTTCAGGTTTACTTAGAAATTTCTAAATGTTTGAACCTCAGTCTCTGGGATTTTACCACAGTCACATAAAATGGTCTGGATACATTCTTTGGGTGCAGGGTAGAAGTCACAGTGAGGTGGAAGACACACGGGGTCAATGGTTCTCGCATTTAAACTCTCACCTTATCCCAGCCAACTCTGAAATGATTTGGATATCGAATTTGTTATTCACCACCTCCTTTAAAGGTCATGACCCACATTACAAGACCGTCCTTACTCCAGTTTAAACAACAGGGATAGGCAAAGTGTCTGCACTAGGTCACCAGTGTCCTTTGTAAGGTGGTTGAAGGTTCCATAGAACATCGTCGAATTGTCCACAATCTCCAAGCAAATGTCCACAATGGGCAATCGGTGCTTTTCCCTGTCGGACCAGGAAGGTGGAAATTGCCAGGCCAGAAAAATAACTTAAATCCAAGTAATGTTTTTTTCCTACAAGGTCTTAACAAATCATTGCTTGCTTGAGAAGACAACTTTGACATGCAGATGGAACAACTCTTTAACTTATCCTTGAGGAGAGCTAGGCTTTCACATCATCGCAGCGTAACTCACCCTCATATTATGTTCCACAGAGAGGCTTTTAAGACCCAAGGTCTCTGTTTGCTCCGTGTCCAGGTATGAAAGTGTGTTCCTAATCTACATTTAATTAGAACGTTCCATTTCATTCCGACCAAAACATTTACACCACTTATCTTCACCTCCGAGGCGGCAGAACAGATTACGTTCCATCTATTCCTCTGAGCACATTAACGAGTGCCACAGGTCGTAAGTCCACAAAGGTCATGGTATCTATTAAATGGCAATTCAAAGGATGGAGACTGTTTTATATATGTGTAAAGAGGTGTATAGTGCGATCGTGGGGGGGGGGGGGGTCCGGTGAAATATATTTTTTTTAAATTAGAATGATTTTTATTCTAGTTTCAGCTAAATTGAAAAATAGCAGTGAATGTGAATTTGATCGAGGTGATTTGAATCCCTTGAGTCATAGATTGGTTTGCTTTGTATATTGGGGGGGGGGGGGGAATCTGTTCACAAAATAGCGAGCCGTGGGGAAATAATCAAGGATTAACCGTGGAGTTGGAATTGGAAACATGCTCCTTATTTTGGAGAATTCACCTGATTTAGCTGAATAGCTCCCATATATGTAATTGTGCTTAGAATGCTAAATGGACTCCATCACCTAAACATGTGTGTTATTGCTGTCATAACATATACATTGTATTAGCTGAGTGGCAAGCAGGTGCCAAACCCTGGCTAGGAGGAGGAGCTTAAACTCGCACCATATAATATGTGTAAAAAACAGATAAGTAAAAATGAAATATGCATTTAAAAGCTTTAATCATTAGCTTTAATAAGCATTTAAAAATAAAAGGATAGCTAGGTGACCATGCTGTCCCTTTAATTGCGGAGGTGGAAAAATAGTAAATCTCCCCTATTTTTCCAAGCCAGCTGTTTTGTCCTGTTTTGTGAGTGGCAGGATATAAGGGTGTTTATGAGCAGTAGGATGGAAGTGTGAGAGAGGTGGGCTTGCACGTTTAAGTTTGTGTACGTGAGTGGCAGGATGGGAGTGTGAGAGAGGAGGGTTTGCACATGTAAGTGTGCATGCTTGACTGGCAGGATGGGAGTGTGAGAGAGGAGGGTTTTCACATGTCAGTGTGCGTGCGTGGCAGGATGGGAGTGTGAGAGAGGAGGGTTTTCACATGTAAGTGTGCGTGCGTGGCAGGATGGGAGTGTGAGAGAGGAGGGTTTTCACATGTAAGTGTGCGTGCGTGAGTGGCAGGATGGGAGTGTGAGAGAGGAGGGATTGCACATGTAAGTGTGTGTGTGCGTGAGTGGCAGGATGGGAGTGTGATAGAAGAGGGGTTGCACGTGTTTGTCTGTGTGCGTGAGTGGCAGGATGGGAGTGTGAGAGAGGAGGGGATGCACGTGTGTGTGCGGGCATGTCTTGAATGGACATTTGCGTTCATAATACAGCCACGACCTCACCGGGTGCAAAAAAAAAATCCTGCACCCAGACGTCCATGACCCTAGGATCGGCCCTGTCCTCACGTTTAATATTACCCTCATAAGGTCAGGTTGGAGTCGCTGTTATAATTCCTTCTCTCCATGACACATTTTCATTATAAAACATACAGAGCCCCCATGCCATCAGTCTTTCTGATATGTACATTTGCAATCTTTTGATGTCTATGAATAAAGCAGGGCACCGCAGCTGAGACAGGTTTAAGTGCTATTATTTTCAGAAATAAATAAAACATCTTTCGAGGGTGACATTGCTTGCATAAGAATCCAAGCAGTACAAAGGAAATCCTGGTTTTACACATCATGCAATATGATCAGAAAGGTTTACAGGTGTGAGGGCTAGTGTCAAAGGAAATGGCGCTATATTTGGCTAATACAGACCTCCCTGGGGGGTGGAGCTTTGGTAGGTCAAGTGTCAGTGGTAACAATGCTGAGCATGTTGGATTGGGATCCTGAAACCCGCTGTGCCGCCAAATGGGACATTTGCACACTTGCCAAATCAATAGATAATGCTAGTATTAATTATTTAAAGACGGACCGAAATCTTTAAAACTTTAAAACCAGTCACTCAGGTTAGAGAGAGGCCCAGGAAACAATTGCCTCAACCACCCCACCGCCCGCCCCCCGCTCACCATGCCAGCCCTGGCTACCAGTTCTCCAGGGGGGCTTTACTGCTTCCAAATCCAATGGCTGCAGGGGTTGATGCTTTGATGATAATGTCACCAGAAAAAAAATAGGTAAAAAAATGAAATTTATGACACTAGAAAAATTGGATAAATTGGATGGCAATGCTAAAGGTTTCCTTGAAACATTCTTTTTTCCACTAGGTCCTTTTCTACCTTTAGGACCACTACTGTGCCGCCATTTTTTTTTAAAGGCATGCAGATATTCTGAACACCTATGTACTTGGTCGCTCTTTATTATAGGATTTGTTTGGATGACAAACTGGGAAATGTTAAGATCTTGGTTGAAACAGATGAATATAACATTATGATAGGTTATGGTAACATAGGTCTGTTTGCAGAGTTAGATAAAAATATTTTTCTTTTCTCCCCTTGTGGGACATTGTTTCATTTTTTTCACTATAAAATAAAATTATTTCTCCGATTCGCCCTCTTCCCCAACATTTTAATGATGCAGAGTTTATGGTCAAACATGGTAACAGTAATTTTCCATAACTATAATATTCTTCGTCATAATGGTGACATCGTCGATAAGCACAAAAAAATAGGATGCGCCATTTTATGGAGGTTTTGACATAACAAGATTCAGCCACTAGGGGTGGGCTCCTCTTACCTTGCACTATGAGATAAATCTGCGTGGTCTTGGTGTGATGCTGTGTCTGTACAGAGCAGGTGTAAGGTCCTTCATCCTGGACATCCACCTTTTGAATTCGCAGACTGTATTCGAGCACGCTTCTCTTGTCCAGTTCCACTCGGGGGTCAAGAGACCATTTGTCTTGTCCGGCGAATATGATGCCTGAACGGTTCAACCAAGCCACTTTGGAGCTCTTGTCTTCCACAAAACATCTGCGTAAGTAAAAAAAAGTAACATATTTAATAGACAGCATACCTAAAAATCATTATATAATAGTACACACTCTTTCTTATCAAACCAGACGCAACTCTACATATAGCCTTTGATATTTGTCATTTACATGAAAGTTAATTAGAGGGTCAGCTCAGGTAGCTTTGATTGTCTTTGAGAAGTAGAGAGTCGACTCTGGTAGGTCCAAGTTTGGAACCAAATTGGACCACTTTGTTGATCCGTGTAGGCCTCAAATTCAGGCTACTCCGAGACCATTGACGTGATATTAAAACTCCTTTGGAGTTTGGCTGTCAAAATGGTAGCCTGAATTTGAGTCCTCCCCCATAGACTTGTAAAGGGGGGACTTTGGCTAATATCTGGGCCATTTCCTGAGGTCCTCGGCTATTATGGAAATAGCCAAAGTCCTCCAATAGAAGCCGATGAGTGGACTTCGGCTATAGCCAAAATAGCTGTTCTCCCAAAATGGCCTGAATAAAAAAAAAAAATCAGTAAATAAAAACACGATACATTAATTAAATAGATAAAAATAAAGTAAATCAACATAAAAATGATTTTTATTAAAACTGAAAAATGCTTATATTAATTTAAATATACAATTATAATATATAACATTAATATAATATAATTGTATATAAATATTCTTATGTTATAAAATATGTTTACTTTAATTCTTCTACACTTTTTGATTATCAAGCTAAAATCTGGAGAATATTAGTGCCCAAAATCGCCAATTAACGACGATTTCAGGCCAACTTCAGGGGGGGTTCAGTCCTTTATGAGTAATGGAATATGTAGGATTTCACTGTCCGAATAAAATGTGGCTGAAATCCGGCCCGAGATCAGCCATATTGGGTAGACGAACTGTTTAATTCTCCGCAATTCAGCTTTATGCCCGATCTGGCCCGGATTTGGTCAACCCTTCTACATACTCGTATTTGTTGATCTAGAGGAGTGCAAAAAAACATTAGAGACAATTCTAAATTCTAAGTATTGATAGAAGCCTCTTCTCATAAATATCTTGTCTTACGTGAAGTATATCTCTAAAAGCCAAATTCTTAATAAGTCTTTGTCCACCTGCCAAGTTTCCTTGTGGTGATATCGGTGAATAGTATGAGAAAAATTAGTTCAAATTCATTTTCTGACAACCTGTACTTATAATAATAATAACTATTTATATTGCGCCTTTCTCCCAGTGGGTCTAATAACGCTTCTGTTGTTCTAGTGCACGCTCTCGGAATTAACCGAATTGGCAACTGAATACTTATTGGCCAATTGATGGTACTTGAGGAGTTTTAAGTGCTATTGTCATTTAGCATCAATATTGCCTCGGAGGTAGACTGTTATGCGGTATTCTAAGCCGTAATAATAACCCACTGTCTTCCTTGAAAGATCTCTAGGACATCTGCTGTGGAGCACAGGAAAAGATTTCCTAACAAACAGAAAAAGCAGCCAATCGAATAATGACTACAGAATGAGGAAACTACTCTAATTGATACAAGACATGATATTGAGAGGTGTAGAGAGAGAGTAATGGTTGGGATTCCGAAGACCAGCAATACGTTGGAGGTAGAAATTTATGACCCATAAAAAATAAATTTATGAGTCTCCTTAATTAATCGTCTTATTCTTTTTAGCGTACCATCTTCCACTAATCACTCTTTAAGCAAAATAACCAGTATGGTTTTTGTTTTGTTTTTCACTCGAGCCACTACATTTTTAAAATAACTTCTGTTTCCTTCATAGAAGTCAAACTTTTTCTTATGAAGTAATACGTAGGCCTGAAAAAAATGACCAAAGTTGTCAAACCATCAAATCCGGTTGTCACTGTTTCTATGATCTTTCTTCTACTTGGAGGGATACATTTGACAGATTTTACATCTTTGCTTTGCTGAGAGAGTCTGTCAACCTACAGTGTTGACAGTGTTGATACCCTGTATCACTTTTCGAGATGCAGATATGCCAATGGGGCATCAGTAAAATTTATCTTTTTAAAAAAAAAATGCAACCTCTGATTAGAAATATGTGCTTTAATAAAAAGGGAATATCTAGTGAATTGTCAATCATAGAAACACAATTCAGATTCCATTTAGTAAATAAAATAAAAATGTAGACTCTACTCCCTCTTTAATTCTCTACAGCTAGAACTAGACCTTACAGCTTGTCTTAAAATCATATTTTCCCTTACAGGGCAGACAATTCCCCTTTCATCAAGGGAGAAGTTAGCACATGCTTACGGTGACTACATCACCTAAACATGTTTTTAGGCAAATTAATGTATTGTTCAATAGGAAATGTGCTCAATCTGCAAATGTGACTGCAATTCTACTAAAACAATCATATTATAAAGTTTTTTTTGTTCTTTCCTTTCACAATTAAAACATTAGGTTACAGAGGCAACAAACAAACCATTGTTCAATATTAAACCATCGAAAAGCAAATTGTGTGAATGTCAATGGAACTTACAAAAAAATCTGTTTGCAGATGACATCATTATCTGTGTCCTTAACTATTGAGTAGGATGAACAACCCCCCAACCGCCCCCCCAGGCAAAAGTTTGCTTTAACTGCTATTGTTTGGATAAGCTGAGTGTCTCAGTTTCAGCTTATCGACAAGTGGGAAACGAATAATTACAGTTATTTGTTAACATCCTCCCCAGCTCTTATTAATTATAGATCAACGACCAGGACATAGATAATCCAGTGCACATCATTTATTGTATTAATCTAATTATAAGTGATTTATAACGTTTTATTTTCTTTCATCGGCGGGTCATTTCACGGTCTGGTTGCATTTTAAAATTGAACATCTTTTTTGTAAATCATATGTGAACAAATTAAAAAAAAAAAAAAAACTTTAAACTTTGCTGCCTATTGAACCTGATGGAAGTTTTATACACAACTGATTTGTAAAACAGAATCAAGAAACAAGTTTAGGGTGACCACTTGACCTTCTTATTTATGAAAAAAATGCAAATGTCTTAGAGGCATAAACATTTTAAAACAAAAACAACTTTCTAATAACTCTAGAGAATAAAAACATGAGTGTTATGTAAGTTACCGTATTTATCGGCGTATAACACACACTTTTTCTCCCTGAAAATAGGGAGCAAATGATGGGTGCGTGTTATACGCCGATCGGTGGCTGGGGAAAAAAAAAAATCTAAAACTTACCTCGTTCCTGCTGTCCCCCTGGTGCTCTGAAGGTGCGTGGCTGTGAGGGAAGCGTTGTGAGCTCCCCTCCAGCCGCGCGGTCAATAAAGTGTGTTTTTTTTAAACAAACGTTATTGACCGCGTGGCTGGAGGGGAGCTCACAACGCTTCCCTCACAGCCACGCAGCTTCAGAGCACCGGGGGACAGAGCAGGAACGAGTTAAGTACTGGGGTCTGGGGTAGGGGGGAGGAGGGTGGCATACTAAGGGGCAATATCCTGGCATATTACATGGCATGTTGGGGGCAATATCCTGGCATATTGGGGGAAATATCCTGGCATATTGGGGGCAATATCCTGGCATATTGGGGGCAATATCATGGCATATTAAATGGCATATTGGGGGCAATATCCTGGCATATTAAATGGCCTATTGGGGGCAATATCCTGGCATATTAAAATGGCATATTGGGGGCAATATCCTGGCATATTAAATGGCCTATTGGGGGCAATATCCTGGCATATTAAAATGGCATATTGGGGGCAATATCCTGGCATATTGGGGGAAATATCCTGGCATATTGGGGGCAATATCCTGGCATATTGGGGGCAATATCATGGCATATTAAATGGCATATTGGGGGCAATATCCTGGCATATTAAATGGCCTATTGGGGGCAATATCCTGGCATATTAAAATGGCATATTGGGGGCAATATCCTGGCATATTAAATTGGCATATTGGGGGCAATATCCTGGCATATTGGGGGCAATATCATGTCATATTAAATGGCATATTGGGGCAATATCCTGGCATATTAAATGGCATATTGGGCTTCAAAGTTCTTTATTTAAAATTTAAGATTTTTTTCCTGAAATTTCCTTCTTAAAATGAAGTGCGTGTTATACGCCGATAAATACGGTATGTCTTGTACTGAATAGAGATGTTTATGTTATGTTATTTTCTTCTCTTTATGTTATGAGCACATATATAAATGTCCATAATTTTGAGAATAATAGCAATAAGTGTTAAAATTTTAAATAAATAAAAGAAATAAGAAAAAAAAATCAAACCAACACGGAGGTATATAACACCTAACATGTAGGCTTGTTTTGTGGCTCCTGGAGTAGAACAGCAACTGTGTAGGAATCTATATTGATCTGCTATACGTGTTACTTTGTAAAATGAAGACCACAAACTGGTCTGTTCCAGAGCTGATGAATACATGTTTCATAAGTTTCTGTGACTTATAGAGATGTAGATGATCTTAAAATTGCTGGGATGGAAATAAAGCCAAGCTGGGTGAATTGTGGATAAGTGAATAAACCCCATCGGCATTCCAAATATAAAAATGAAAGTATAATATATGGATGATGGGCAGGTGGGCAGTCAAGGGGAAACAGCTAATACTTAGAACATGGAAAGACCCCACAAGTATAAAAGGAAAGTCAGATCTTAAGATGCTGGGACCACAGTATTAAGCTGTTCCTAATCTAACTTTCTACCACTCATAATGATCCAAAGCAATTTTTAAACAAACACATGAACCTATCTCGCATGCCTTAGTCACTTCAAATTGTCTAGCATTTTTTTGTTAGTAACCTTTATTAGCTACAGTTACCACTTGGAGATTATTCCTCCCATCTTCCTATATCAGAGGTCTAGTTTGAGTTACTATGCAAATTGCATTGAGGGTTGCAGCTCCCAGTAATGCAATTCACCAGGGCTGGACAATAGAGAGGTCAACTCAGAAGGTTTGTCCTCAACCATGTTGAGCTCAGGTCTCCATGATAATGTTCCTTTGCAATACCCTAATATGCAGGTGGTGTGGGGAGTGAATTCACAGTCTTCTGACTATGTTCTGTTTTATCTCTTGCTGCTCCTAGACACATGGTGAAATGGATGGGGTGGTATTGTGGGGTGCAAACAGTACTCCTGCAGTATGGACTAAATGTCCCCTATCAGTCTGTCTGCCTATCAATCATCATTGCATGGGTTTCAGTCCCAGGTAAGATGAATAATTTACACACACACACAAAAAAAAAAGGTTTTAAAATTCGAGCCATACATTTGAGGATCAGAACAGGATAAAGACAGAAACCTCCAAGCAAGGACGATCCAAGGAGAGCGCCAAGGTCCTGCTGCCATATAATTCACGGCTTCGTCGCTCTGCTCTTTATGGCAGAGTTATAGTTCTTTACCCCAAAAAAAAAAAAAAAAAAAGCAACTCTCTCCATAATGCAAGAAAATCATTTTGCAACATCCACAAGCCCTCGTTGCTTTGATTACGATGGTAGATTCAGAGCGTCTGCCCTGGAACAGACAAGACACTGACAGATGACCAGAGACGAGGCCATAAATCACCGTCTCGTCTTACTTACAAAATCTGAGGCACAATCAGTTTTTTTTTCTCCACTTTTCTGCTTGAGTTCTTTTGCTTTTCTTTTTTTTCCTGTTGTTTTTTTTTCTGTTGTCGGCTGCAAAGCAGACAGCATTGTTTGGATTAATTTGCCTGGGCGTGTTGTGCTTGTAATATTTTATGTTGTGTATATCTGATGTTCTCTCTCCCTTACATCGTCCGCTCTCTCATCTTGTTAATTCCGCAGGAGGGAAAAAAAAAGATGCGATAGCACCGAATCTGATAATATCCACATCAATATTTCTGTTTTCCCAAAGCAGACAGGTGAGTCTTACAAAGAAAAGCATCTGTTGACGTTTCAGTAAACTCCACAGTGAAAATATATTACCTATCGCAAGGTGACGTCTATGGAGAGGCGATCGGAATACAGTAAATGAGAAGCTTGATTTTTTTTCCACCCATACATGTAGTGGCGTTATAGTTAAAGACTTTAGCTTTGGAGGTGGCAGTTTTAAAAAAAAAACACAAACTTTCTCACCCTAATAAAGATGTCATCAATTGTATAAACAATAATATTAAATAAAGTGATGCGCAGAAAAAACAATACTTTTCAAAGCTGCTTGACCACGATGGGTATTTACCGGAAGGACCCGGCTTCATCATAGAAGTCCCGGCGGTCGTGCCGGGCGGCAGCAGGGGGTGTCTGCGCTCATCGCGCAGACATCCTCCGGCTGTTAGAGAAGGGGATCCAGGTCCCCTGCAGCTCTGCTGGGGACCTGGATCCATGTCTTATAATCTGACCTCGATTTGAGGTCAGATGATAAGACGACCTCGATTATAAGACGAGGGGTATTTTTCAGAATTTTTTTTCTGAAAAAAAACCTTGTCTTATAATCGAGCAAATACGGTATTATATGTTATATTATTATATATAATAATCTATGGTGTATGGTGCAGCATATAGGAAACATCCACTTTACTGACATCCAAATATAAAAGGCTTACTTAAAAACATGTTAAACGGGCATAAAAAATACAGATAAAAAATACAATGGCAAAGGAAGACTTGTGATGTAGCCAAAATGAAGTTGTCCAGTAAACTTCTCAGCACCTCCGAGCGATACTGAAGAAAAAAATTACGCCTGGCTTGTGGGCTGGCTATACTCGCCTCCCTTCGTCTGGTCCAGCCGACGCTTTTTGGCTGAGTGCCTTCTTTCGCGTGCTAGTTTAAATAGTCCGTAGCTCCGCCCTCTCTGTCCGAAATTGGCACAAAGGTTTCTCCCCCTTAGGCTCTCGACCAATCAGTCTCTAAGTGATGTCTTTAGTGGGGGGGGGAGTTTTAAAACTCCATACCTATTACATCTTATCAAGGATAGATCTGGATTTCACATAAAAAAACAAAGAGGGAATACATAATAAAGTAATATATATCAACTAGCAGCAATTAGTATACAGGAAAAAAAGAAATAAAACAAACTTAACATAAAGAGACCTGTGCCCAAAGCAATAACTGTGTTAACAAAATTATCCTTTGTACTTCAACCAGGCCTTTTATATAGAAAATACCATGGGGGAGTATCACGCTGGAGGCAAAGTTTTGGAACAAAAATGAGCCAAAAAAATAGAAACTAGCGATATACGTTTTGCGACATTATGTTCCCTGCTCCACTGGCCTGGAGCGGGTGACACCGAGCGCCACATCTGTCACTGAGATTCTCTCTTGGCTGTGTCTGTAATGTATCAGGGATGGTAACATCTGGTGATTTGAAAGGCCTTTATGTGTCGACTGCATGGGGTGTTCTGTGGTCTTGGAGGAGATGTAGGACTCTCGTCGACTCTTGCCGAAATCAGTTCTGCTCTTTTTTGTTTTGTTTATTTCCAAAAAGGTTAATTTGGGTTTAGAATAAAGTAACAAACCCCAAGGCTTTTTTTTTTTTTTTTTTAAGAAGTTAAGTTACGCAAAAAATGAAGTTACTTTTAAAGGAAAGATTGCATCAAGTGTCGGAATTTTGAATAGAAATGCATTCACGAACAGATACAAATAAAGTACCTTATTTAGCCCTCTTTGCTCTCTCTAGCTCTATCAGGGTGTCATATATGTTGTTTAGAATGTTGGAATGAAGGAAGGGTGGACCCATCAAGGATTGCCACCATAGACAGTAAAATTCTAACCGCATGACAACCCTAGACTCACGCAAGATCCAAGATTCTAAACAACATGTCCGCCTCCTGATGAAGCTGTACGGAACAAAGAGCACTCAACATGATTCTTTAGTTATATTCTTTTAATAAAACATTTCTATTCAAAATGCCATAACTTGATTCAATCTTTCAATTAAAAATAACTTTTTTTTGCCAATAGTTTTAGAAACTGTACTTTTCATAAATGCTCCAAAAATTCAGAAGTGGACGAGGAAAGCCTCGGGCCAGACCGTATGGATTGAAATGTTTAATATTGGCAATTATTTCGAGAGCCATTCATTAAAACATGAACTGTGGTGAACAGCAAGGGAACTGAAAAAAACCAAAACAAAACAGGCAAAGCAGGAAAGATAGGCACGTTTCTGGTTAACTAGTTAAACAAGTAAAAACCCCTCCATTTACATTGGTATGGTCTATGGGGCCAGTCCGCTTCATAATATCTATTAGGCACAGATTAAAGAAAGTTCTGGGAGACAAAATGGAAAATAAATGGAAATCATGTTGGGAAGTAGTTTCCTATAGAAATTTGATCGTGGAGAATGGCACCATCCAGTCTGATGAAAGACCCAGATTTTGAATTACAATTAGTCTCCGAGACAATATCAGCCTAATTTCAAAACTGTTCTGTATATGTAATGAATACTTCTGGCCAATTAAAGGACAACTGTCAGCCAAAAATGGAGTTATGTTTAATTGAAAGATTGCATCAAGTGCAGGCATTTTTATGAAATACTGTAATGAAAAAATACAAATAAAGTACCCGATTGGGCCCTCCTTGTTCCATATCAGGATGGAGACACGGTGGGAAGGAGATCTTCTTTCATCTGACCCAAGACCAACATGTGATGAAGCTATACAAAGAGGGCTTAATAAGAGTGGTTTATTTGTATTTTCTCCTTAAAGGGACTGTCTAGTACCCAAAATGCATCTCCCAAATATTAATGCATAGTAATGTGCTTTCAAAGTACTTTAAATGCATGTTTTACATTTTGCATTGTTTAAAATATAAAATACTTACAGCTAGAAGAAATTGTGAAATTACATCAGTTTGCAAGAATCAAGGACTGCCCACACTAGCTGAGTAAAAGTAATTTCCTTTTTTTTTTTTTGCTGCAGGAACCAATTAGAATTATGCCATTCAAATGAATGGAGTATCCTGTCTCTTTAGTGATGTCATCAGACAATGTGTTGCACTGTTCAGACATCCTACTGTGTACAAGAGCAAGGTCACTCATAGGCCACTCAATAGACTCAATTTGAGGAGGACAGGAAGTGACTATATGTAACAAAACTTTATATCCTCAGTCTCTATACAATCAGTTCTGCCGCACCTGCAGTAAACATGCAGAGTAATCACTGGGGAGGGCTTGAGTCAAAATAAAAAATATGAATTATACAGAATGCCTGCATCAAATCACACAGGGATAAAAGCCTGTGCATTATGCAAGTGGCAACCTTTCATCTTGCACCAAAGTGAGTTTGGGGACTAGACTGTCCCTTTAAGCTTAGCAATAGAAAAATAATAATAAAGTAACATACACAAGCCTAATGTTAAAATGTGTTATTTTATTTCATATACAGAATGGCATAAGCCTGTGTAATCAAATTTCTCATAATATCAATGTATCCAAATAGCCATCAATAAAGACAGACAATCAAGAGGAGCAATTATCGCCTCCAATTGCACATGATCATTCAAAAATTAAAGTGACAGTCATGTGTATTGTCACAGTACATTTATATAAATATCCTATATAGAGAAGTTAAAATCTAATAAAAGATTGGAGACTTATATTGCATCAGGAAATGTGCTTTTTTTATAGCAGACAATGGCTACCATCTTGGATCTTTACTTAGAACAGGATATTTTATACATTATAACCCTCATACTGTTATGACTTTAAATAAACACACACACACATGCACACACACACACACACACACACACACACATGCACACACACACACACATGCACACACACACACACATGAACACACACACACATGCACACACACACACACACACATGCACACACACACACATGCACACACACACACATGCACACACACACACACACACACAAAGCATTTATTCCCTCCACCATAATATTTGCAGATGGGTGACATAAAAGAAGAAATAAACATTAATATGAGAGTATGACCAAGCAAGCAAAGCTTCGAGTCAGTGGCGTGTGAAATACGTCTTCCGTAGTATTAGCATTAAATTGTAAAACAGCATGTGAAATTCAACAATGAGGCTGACCTACTAGATGTTTTCCCTCAATGGTTCCTATGGATACCAGACTCTGGTACCTTTTTAATCCCCCCTGCCCTCGTGAGATGCTCCCTTTTGACTTGATAAGTATATGTGACCTTAACGGGAGAAAATGGTTTACAGAGCATTTATTTAGTGTCTGTAATAGTCCCGGGGTCCGCACCTTGCAGAACACAAGCAGCCACTTTTTGGTTAAGTGGATGACCTCAGCTTCCATTTGAATATTGATGCGACTCTTGTAAGTACATCATTTGCAACAATGAAATGCTTGGATGATTTTATTGCAGCCGCACAAAGAACAATTTGGAAACAAAGAAAATATGATGTTATTATTGTATCAATGCATATGGTTTACGTACCACCACCCCTCTCTATACATAGCTTTTTATTTAGCTGGATGGTGGATGAAGGAAGTGGAATGTTACAAACATACCACTTTACAGAAAAGGGTAGTGGATACCTTGTGTTGCCTTCCAGAGGAACCAGCAAATCAGTTTGTAGACTTTTTTATTTTTTTATTTTACAGTGCCAACACTTATATTTACTATCATGTTTACATGGGGAGTGAGAACAAATAACTTTATTAATATTATTATTATTTTATGCATTATTTAACACTAAATTACCTACAAATGGCGAATCTCAGATGGGCATGAGTAGCTGAATGGTGCTGCCATGTCAGTAACACTATGGATGGGTGGGTTTAATGACATGCCCCTTCCTGAGGAGATTCTCTATTGGTATTCTGACCTCCAGGGCATAAATATTGGGAGGTCCACCAGTATAGACTCTGCAGAAATGCAAAGGGTTGGATTAGTTCCAACAAACAGAGTTACAAAAACTCAACACTCCATTGAAATTGATGGAATTTCCTAAGTACTACGTGTACAAGAGCAAGGTTATTTAGCTTCCACACAATGCATTCTATTCCACCAGCAGAGCAAGTGATTAATTGAAATAAAACTGATCCATGCTCAGTGCCTACACACAATGAGTGTGGCACTACCTGTAGGATAGGAAGCAGGAGAGGGCTTGAGTCGAATATAAAAAAATGTGATTTATACAGAATGCCTACATCAAATCACACAGGGACAAAAGCCTGTGCACTATACAAGCAGTGATCTTCATCTTGCACCAAAGTGAGTATGGGGACTAGACTGTCCCATTAAGCAAATTATGACACCCTGAGAATTTTTATATTTATACTTTACCTGACACAATATAACAGATCTCAAGTGTCTATTTCACCTGCTATATACAATTTATACAATTGCTGTGGGATTTCCTACTATGCTAGTATCACTCTTAACCCTGTCACCATTCCAGTGAAGTTCTGAGACTGGGTGGATACTTTTCAGAGTAAATACTAGTGCACCCTTCTAAAAGTATGATCAGCACAAACATTCCATTGGCTTCCATGCTGATTCATCCACTTTTAAAAATTAGCTGCAAAATGTGACCGTTATATACAATCGCTTTGAGGACATAATGTGGTAGTTTGTATCTGTCACAGATATGTCCTAGAGATGCTGCTCTGGCTGTGGGTACCGATTCTCCAGACAGTACAAATAAATGGTCCTCTGTAGGAAAGGTTGTCCTACAGGATCAGATATGTTGACACCGGTTTGGTGGAAGGAGAGGGGTTTACCTAGTTTACATATTCATGAGCTCATTAGGCACATGTTTATTTTGAGAGAGGAGAAGACAGTTGTAATACACAATGACACTTTGGATGCATATATATCAACCAATAGGGCCAAAGGTACAAGAGACACAACCTTGTATCTCCAGTGAAAAAATCAGCATGTAGTATATGTTCTAAAATCCTGAAATGGTACAAAAAACACAATATTGCAAACTGAGTAAATGATTAATATTAGTGAAAGCCTTAAATAACATTGATCATCCATCTTAATAGCAACATTTTTTTTTGTTGTTGCCAACACCAGAAAAATAAAATTAATTCTAGCAGAAGCGCCAGGGATATGGGTTATATACTGTACATTAATATTCTGCATTTATCTCAATTTGGAGACCCGCGGAACGGGCCATTAGCAAGAACTCAAATTTCACAGCCCGCTATCGTTCTTCTGCTAGAGACTAGTGATACGAGATTAGTGTTTATCCTGCAAATGCAAAACGCCAGAAAACGCTAATTAATTACCGCTGACATCCGCAAAGAATCATGCTACTTTTATCAGCGAAATCACCTGTGAAGTCTTCTAGACATATATCCCCAGGAGCGCAAGGAGATTAAAAAAAAAAAAAATGCTGAGCGGACAGACGGTTAAAGATGGGGACAAGACACCGAGAAAACAGACGGTATCAAATGGAAACCA
The DNA here is from genome assembly GCA_036172795.1 of Pelodytes ibericus. NCBI lineage: Eukaryota > Metazoa > Chordata > Amphibia > Anura > Pelodytidae > Pelodytes > Pelodytes ibericus. Next base: position 13,075,846 of record CM069857.1, read on the forward strand.
GTTAAAGAGACAGATTTGCAATGCAAAGAAGGAACTTTATAAAAGAGGCAGTGAGAGGAGCGGGCGCACTTGTTAAAGGGAACTTCAAAGAGGTTGTTGCTTGATGCTACAGACGTAAGAGATCAATGGCGGAATGAAATGTGTGGGGGGTGTAGGGAGAATGTAACAAGATCACAGAGAGGGGACCAGAACAGGTAAGGAATAAGAAATAATAAAAAAAAAAAACCAGTCCTGACACTGGTTACACAACTAGCAGATCAGGGCTCAAAGCCCCACAAGCATAGCTGCCAGCAGTCCTGGATTTTCTGATGTGGGTATATCCCATTTGGCAGTGTAACCACATTCTGGCACTTAATATTTCCAATTTAGCAGGTTTGCAAAAAAGTAATTTCGAATTATTTAAAAAAAATTTTTAAATCCGTCCAATGTGCAATGGCACTCAATCTATGTTTAAAAAAAGGAGCTCACATAAAAATAAATAAAAAAAAAAAAAAATAAAAAAAAAGGTTTCTAATCCCTAAATCCAAGCTAAAGTAGATGAGTTGCAAAAATATTTTCCAGCTTGTGTGTTCTTCAGGGATGTGCGTAAGGCAAAGAGAGCTTTTAAATAGCCAAAGAGGGCATTGCCATACTGTAAATCATTGATGATAAGATTAGGAGGTAGGAGCAAAGTGTTGGTTCTTTAGAGAGCTCTGTATATAGTAATTACAGTGAGAATACAGAGCATAACAATACATGTGGTGTGTTGGAAGCATATGCACAGATTAATGGATGCTTAGCATTTGTCTGTGCTGTCTACTTTCTATGACATCACCTTGAGGCACTGTATGCAAATCGGAAATTAATTATTCTCTGCTACTGTAGGTCGTTACATATGCACCACAGTCAATTATTCTTATTTATGCAAGTGACAGTTCTCTTGAGCCATGCATTTGCTTGCCATTTTGCAAAGGTATTAAACTTTTTATATCGGTTAAATGCAAACTCCATTCAATGCTTGGGTGACCTGACCCCTTTAACCATATCTTACATTATTTCCAGATTTGCAAGGTAAACATCATCACATGGTGGTCTATTCCTTAAGCAGTGAACTGTGGTATTGATTAGCAATCCTTATTTATTTTCCCATGCAATTCTATCTGGAAATTCTATTAATTGCTGTCAACTTAACTCCACCCAATCACTGTTCTCCTTTTAAACTAGTTTGATACTCAAGAACGGGCTTTGATACTGAAAGTACTTTGATTGGCTGGAGAAAATTATCAGGAAGTGACATTTGGCTCTTCCGCTGGCAAACTGACAGTTAGCTTTCACAGGGAGTTCCTGTCTGTAAAAAAATTGATTTTGATGTAAAGGAAGGGAGTTCTGTTTTTGTAAGTGCTTTATATATATATAATTAAGGTGGGGATTCTGCAACATTTGAATGTTTTCTTTTTTAATGATGGAGACTCCATCGTTATTTAAGAGAGACCTTTATTTACCCCCCCCCCCCCCCCCCCCGGCACTGTAAGGGCAAATATGGAGGTTTGGCAAAACTGGCAATTACCTCACAGGGATTTAATGTCAATGGGAAAAAATCAACGGGACAAAAAATTGTGCCTGGTAATTTAACACAAAAAAATAAATAAAACAAGACTTAAATTAAAATTAAGATGAATCCTTTAGGAATAACACGTGGTATTTAAACTTTCACTTTTGCCGGTGTTCTGACAAAAAACTCGAGTGAATTCTACTGCACAGGCTCAGTAGAATTCACACATCGCGCACCACAGCGCATGCGCACAAAGTTACAGCTGTCATTCAGCCGTAACTTTGCCAGAAGAGCGCATGCGCGAGGGACACACACCACCCCACGCCCCCTTCGGATCAGCTACAGTGACAGGTAAAGTATAAGCGTATTACTTATTATTTTCACTTGCTAGCGTAGCAATCACTGTATAGTTGCTAAAACTTCTATCAGTGACATTCTACGCTAGTAAGTGGAAGTCATACACGGGGGACAAATTTGATGCCTTTTTTTTTTTCAAGTGGTTTTTACTTGTGACTGATGTCTTAATAAATTGATTTGCTTTTATAGCTTGATTTTTGACCACGGTATTTAGGCCCGGCTTGTTATTTTTGGCCAAGAGGATGTAAACATGTTTGTTTTCTATCACAGGTAAGAATGCCTCCCAAAAAAATTGTAAAGATTACGCTTGGCTGGTGTAATATTTAATTAGCTAAGCCTTAAATTCGCATAAATACTTTTGTTTTTCCAGTTTCCTGCTATTCAATCTAACGCCTTAAAAGTACCTCCGTCTTTTTTAAAAAATGGCCCCCATGTGAAGTCTTCTATTTGAAAACAAGTTCTTTTATTCTCCTGTAAATGTAATTAGTCTCCTGCTTAATCCATTGCGATACCGGGGCGTAATAATATTATACAAATAAATCAATGCCCTGGAAATCAGGGGGGGAGGGGGAAAAGAGACATTTTGTTGTTTTTTTACATAAAAGTCTGCTAATTATTTTCATGCTAATGTAAGCCTTCTTTATTCCAGGCTGTGGATTAAAGATTTGGCACCTTCATTCCCAGCCCCAAATGCAGAACATGATTTATCTCATTTTTCATTTGGAACTGGCTTAGGCTTCTTAGAATCCCTGAATAAAAGCAAAATAATACTCGGATGTGGATGTCTTATAACGTATAACTTTATTTTTTCCATGGACAATGGAGTTGCCAGGTTCTGGATGCCCCCCACAAGAGTGCGCCATTGGATCTTTCGGATCATTGACTATAACCCCACCCATGTTCAAAAACCACTGTGTGCAAGAAATTAACTTATGTTTAATTAAGGTGTCAATGTTTTAAATATTTTCTCAATATAGCTCTATCAGACGGCAGACGTTGTTTAGAATCTTGGCTCTGTATAGTGTTATCAGGGGGCAGACATGTTTAGAATCTTGGCTCTGTATAGCTCTATCAGGGGGCGGACATGTTATTTAGAATCTTTGCTCTGTATAGCTCTATCAGGGGGCAGACACTTTGTTTAGAATCTTGGCTCTGTATAGCTCTATCAGGGGGTGGACTTGTTGTTTAGAATCTTGGCTCTGTATAGTGCTATCAGGGGGCGGACATGTTGTTTATAATATTTGCTCTGTATAGCTCTATCAGGGGGCAGACATGTTGTTTAGAATCTTTTCTCTGTATAGCTCTATCAGGGGGCAGATATGTTGATTAGAATCTTTGCTCTGTATAGCTCTATCAGGGGGCGGACATGTTGTTTGGAATCTTGTCTCTTTTGAAGGAAGATCTCACCCAACATGTCCTCCCGCTGATAGAGCTAAACGGAGCAAAGAGGCTCAATAAGGTACTTTATTTATATTCTTTCATTAAAGCATATCTATGTAAAATGCCTACACTTCAGCCAATCTTTCAATTAAGCATTGTTATTTTATTTTTTTTTACATTTATTTAATCAAAGTACAAAATGCAATAAATACATAATTTTCCCCATTTGAAGTCCTTTAATTCACAGGTAGGTAGCTGAGCAGAGCTGTAGTTCAGTTAACTTGCTTGCAGCACTTTCCATATGTTACTTATGCTGGAAAACATTTTAGGGGAAACTTTGAATGAAACTCCAAGGAATTCCCAGGAGTCTTGATCAGCCAAACATATGGTACCTCACAAAAACAGGGAATTTATGGGCCGGCAAGGTATGCTGCTGTTACCTAATGTGGATTGTGCTGGCAGGGAGAGCAGGATGATGTATTTAGGATGATAAATGAACCACGTGCAATTAACTGGGAGAGCCATCCTGCGAATGTTATCTGTAGAGGACAAAGGGGCCCAAACAGCTCTGACTCTGATTTATAAAGGTTTGGTTACGGATTCTCTAGATCTGCTTGTAGGTTAATAAGACTCTTACTCCAGACAAAGTGTTTACCAAACAGCTGGCACTGTTTGTATTGGAAGAAAAGACAGGTAAAAAACAAAAATCAGAGCAAGAACACGTGAAAAAAAATCCCAAAATGCCTCCTGGAGAAATGGGATATTATAAATTCTAACGTTACCCCTGACTCTACATGGATTATGAACAAGGGTCAATGTGGATGAAGTGTCCTATGGTTACCATAAGGACTGTGTGCCATGTGGAGGCCACTGTGGCACCTGATGACACTGTGGATACCTAGTGAAGCACATTTCTTGATGTCAGACACATTTAAGGGTACCGGGGCATGATGCTTTCACCTCAGGACACTACTGCCAAAACCACACTCTCCGAGTACTAACTTTGACCTTGAGGTGGGCCATAGGGTGCATTCCAGAGAAATTACATCCATGCCTCATGGGAAAAAAAAGGTTAAAAAGAGGGATTAACCAGGATATCCAACCAGGGGTGGTAGGAGAGATCCTTCTAAAAATGAGCAATCAACAAGTATCGAGAATCAACTCTTCCCCCAAGGTCGTGTCTGCCTAGGTCGACTAGACCTGGGGTGGCAAACTGGAGAGAGTGACAGCAAAGTCAACCCTACTCTTGTTGGTGGTACATCCACTCCGAGTGCCTTGTGCTGCCTGCACAGACATCTATTTGCCCCCACATAAACACCAGGGAGCATACCGGTGCTGTGCAAATGAATGTTGGGGCAATAAGACACAGAGGAAAGGAATGTGGTGGGCACCACTGCCCAAGGTCAATCATCTTTTTTCCATTTCCCCGATTAACTTGTTCAGCTTCACAGATTTTTCGCTAAGCGCTTTATATTGAAAAGCGAGCATGATAAGGGAAGAGGGAGGAAAGGCTGAGCGCATAAAAAGCATCACAAAAAGAAGAGAGACCAGGACAAGAAAAGAACATTTGCTACAGTTCATTAAACATTCATATCATTTGGAGCAGCCTTTCCAAGGGAGAGCAGAACTAAAGGAAAGGGGAATCTGACAGCTGCTTTCCAAAATAGAGTCGAACATTAGTTTAGGATTTACAGGCACACTTTCTCATTAATAACCAGAGCTGTCTGTGGGATGCCTTCTCCAAACAGCCAACAAGAGACACATATCTCCGGTTTCATTAGAATATGCCTTCTTTTGTAATGTTTGGAACGGGGATTTGCTTCACAAGCGTAATCCCCCAAATGGCTACAAAGGATTCTATGGGGGCTCTGAAGGGTTCATGTAAGTCAACTCTTTAGTATGTTGGAAATGGTTCTTTAGAGTTGTATCCGAACCTTTGGAGAGTGATACGGGAACCAAATAGAACCTTCAAGCTACAAGATAGTCATGTGAAGCCCTTATTGTACCAGTGAGATAAATCAGCGGACTGATGCACCATCAGGAGGATCTGTTTCAGTCCTAAGGGTTTGTAGGTTCAATTCTTGGTACTTAGCTTGTCATCCTTTCAAGGTAGGTACAATGACTACCAAAAATTGGGTAATAGCAACAACCATGGATGTTTGAGAGAAGTTATATTCCCAGAGAGTAACCTGAACTCGGTAAAATACTTGTCATTGTCTACTTTTCCAAATCCATTAATGGTGTCTCACATTTTGTCGAACTGCAAGTTAACCAAGAAGATACAAATTCTCAAAAAATAAAAATATCTCTTAAATCGTCTACTTTTTAATGATCACCATTTTGAAAATGATATTAATAAATTAAGAAAAACCCACATCATTACACACTAGCTTATTGGTGGCATTAATGCTGCCACCTGGCATATATTTTAGAGCAGGTTTGATATTTTTTTGGGACAATACGTGGGAAGACAACTGTGGACCACAATTATGAGACAACAAAACACAGAGAAGGGCCAACAGAAAATAAACAAAAGTTATACCATGAAGTGTTTTTTATTTTTTTAAGGATCGTCCTTTCTCTTATTTTCTCTAATATAATGGATCTCATAGACATAACAGGGGAAAAAAATGGATTTTAGTAAAAGGTTTCATATAATGACTTGATGGGCTAGTTTATCCATTGACTGTAGGAAAAGTAGCAGCCATTTATTGAATAAAGGAAAGTCCTTTGAAGACACATGACGTCTGCACCTTCTTGGGTTTATTGACTATTGTAATGGATTTTTATATGGATTAGTTCATCTCTAGCTCCAGCCCAAGAAGTGCACTGGAAAATTGTTGGCTACATTTTATGTTAATTCCAACAAGAGTCGAACTGAGTTCTGAAACATATGTCTAATTGTTCCAGAGCAGGAATTATCGCCACCCTCCCTGCTTCCAAAAGTTTTTGTTAAAAATAAAATGAACCTGTTTTTTTTTACAAAAAAAAAAGGAAAAATGGAGCTGGCACTCTGGATAAGCGGTGTGAGTAACTAATTTAATGGCAAAAAAATAAACATAAATACAGCAATAAAGTGTATTGGGGGGGGGGGGTCGCACTTGACGCGTTTCGCGTGACTAGCACGCTTAATAATAATCTTGACTTATGATAATCATGACTTATGATTAAGCGTGCTAGTCACGCGAAACGCGTCAAGTGCGACCCCCCCAACTACACTTTATTGCTTTATTTATGTTTATTTTTTTTCCATTAAATTAGTTACTCACACCGCTTATCCAGAGTGCCAGCTCCATTTTTCCTTTTTTTTTTCTATTTATACTATGCTGGGTCAGCATGTTTGGAGGCACCTGGTTTGAAGCACACACACAGTCCACACCCTTCCAGAGCTGGACTATTCCTTCTTAGCCTCGGTTGAAGCCCGGCGGATCTCTTTGTGCAGATTTTTCCTCTTTCTTCTTTGTTTTCTTTTACAGAAAAATGTATATTTGAAAAGCCACCTATCCCCCCCCCCCCCTCCCATTTATGTTTTCCATAATAATTATGCTGTAATTACTAATAAGTTTGAGAAACCTAAACATTGTGGTGGCTTTATAGGATCTAGGATACTTGTCCCAGGATGGTGGGATCTCAGGTTGAATGTCAAAGTGTCCAAGTAAAATGAACAGGTGGGGGGGTGGGGAGTAATGCTAAAAAGTCATGTGAATAATTTTTAAAATTTGTGTTCCATTTTTCATTTTTTTATTTATTGCATCATTTCTCCTTTATTATTATTATTATTATTATTATTATTATTATTATTTTACATCTTCTTCAAAATAGACCGCAACTGGCTCTGAACAGACTTGGAAAATGGCGTTGTAATTCCAAGACGGACACCTCCCCTCTGAAAGGCAGTCAGACATTTAAAGGGTACTTACAGTTACTCTTGCAACGGGATGATTACAAGAATATGAAGTTAGAAGGGCAGAGAATGTTCTTTGACACTGGTTCATGCACAGACATTTGTTACGCAACTGTTTTAAGTCATAGTCAAGGGTTAAAGAACATTCCCTCAAGGCTGTCTCCTTGGCATATACATAAAATAGGTGATGTATTCCTCCAAGCAAAACCCATGTAAATAACTTGCTCTTGTACGGTGAACATAAAAAGATCTACAAGCACGGAAGACAAAGGTTCCTGGGAATTTACACAAATCTCTTGTAATAAGATTGCAAATAAGATAATAAATATACACGGAGTGACAGAGCACTTCAGAAAGTACGAGAGCCCCATGAAGAGTTACTGTGATCTTCCGTGGCACACCATGAGTCAAACCGGCGCGTTCCGCTGCTCAACACACAGAAGCTCTGTGGGCGCCATAATAAATAAACCCTTCTCAGGTGATTATCTCGAATGTCTCGTTTCTTCTTGTTCACTCAACACAAACAGTCATGAGAAATGTCACAATATTTACCTAATTACATATGCAAATGTAATTAAGACCCATTATCAAACTCCCAACCTTTTTTTCCCCCTCCTATTGTTCTTCATTGCTCCACAGATTTCCAGCGACCAAGCTTACAGAGCTCCAGTGGATCCCACTGTTAACTAAACAATGGTGAATCACTAAATCCTCCTCCCCCCCCCCCCACCCCCTTAGAGGATTTCAGGAATTTAACAAAGAGGAAAAAATAAAAAAGACTAAGCGAAAGCATTTAAAAAGTGGATGCTTGCTTCTTAAAGGAACATTAAACGTTGTTTAACCCTTGTTTCCTTGAAGCACAAGTGAAAAAAAAAAACATTTACTGTCCCTTTAAATTAATTTCCACATATTAGGGAGAGGGATTTCTTTGGAGTCCATTTTTTATACCTAACCATTTGTGTACTGTATACAATTTAGAAATAAAATAGAAAGAAAAGTGTTTTGTGTGTGTGACTTTTTTGAGACACATTATATCTCTCTCCTCAAAATCAAAGTGTGTCAGTGAGAGAGAGATGATTTTGACAACCCAGCGTTGATAGAACACTAATTGTCATGTATGGCATTTGCATGTATTACATGGGATCACTGTAATTGATTTTCACAAAAATAATGGTTGATCCCTGGCCTGCTTAACTCTTAAGGCCACTAGGATCAATCCCACTCACCCCAATGTGGGGGTGGATTGCAGTGAATTGCGACCAGACCCTGGGCTTGTCAAAATCCTCTCTGCATTTGCAGGCTAAGTCTACTTGCCTCTATCCAGAAGAATCATTTCCTTCATGTTTATTAAGATATCACACAGCATGACAGCAGTGAAACTCAAAGCAGCATGTGTAAGCCATAGTAAATGTGTATGTACATACATATTAGTTGTGTGTAAATAAAATACTTTATTCTTGTTCTAAAAGACTTACCAAATTACATAAATAGCTATCAATTGATCACTTAAGACTTCCCAGTTAAGCCCCACTCATAGCCACACATTAAAACACTCCCCCAAAACAAAAGTATCCCTCTTTGGTCATTTGAAATGTTGGGAGGTATGGAATGTTTCTTACATCACTTTTAGAACTATGCCCCAGAAATCACATTTACACATAACGCCCAATGCATCAATCATAGTTAGATCATGGTTTGGATAGTTATATATATATAATCTCAGGTAACATGGATTACCAACCTTGGGTAGATACAACATAGCTTGCATTAGAACTCTATAGGCTATGCTCCTGCTATGTACATATACTATATTGAGTTTATAATAAACACACTGCAGGAATGGAATAAAGTAGCTTAAATTGCAAGTTTTAAATCATTACATAATTCTGTTAGTGGCCTTGCCTTCCTTAATTAAAAGCATTGTTAAAAATTGATACATTCTTTTATTTTAAGCATAATGGTTATAATTAGTGTTTAGCGAACCCGAACCACACTGTTCGGGTTCGTACCGGACATTACGGTGTCCGTGCCACGAACCCGAACACGGACATTTCACTGTATGTCCGTGTTGGAGTTCGAGGTTCGGCTATAAACCGAAAGTCTTTAAACCCAAAGTCATTCGGTTTATAGACTTTCGGTTTATAGAATAGCCAATAGCATTATATGTATTCTATAAGCCGAAAGTCTATAAACCGAAAGTCATTCTGTTTATAGACTTTCGGTTTATAGAATAGCCAAAAGCATTACATGTATTCTATAAGCCAAAAGTCTATAAACCGAAAGTCATTCAGCTTATAGACTTTCGGTTTATAGAATAGCCAATAGCATTACATGTATTCTATAAGCCAAAAGTCTATAAGCTGAAAGTCATTCTGTTTATAGACTTTCGGTTTATAGAATAGCCAAAAGCATTACATGTATTCTATAAGCCAAAAGTCTATAAACCGAAAGTCCTTCAGCTTATAGACTTTCGGTTTATAGAATAGCCAATAGCATTACATGTATTCTATAAGCTGAAAGTCTATAAACCGAAAGACATTCGGTTTATAGACTTTCGGTTTATAGAATACCTGTAATGGTATTGGCTATTCTATAAACCGTAAGTCTATAAACCGAACGACATTCGGTTTATAGACTTTCTTTTTAAAGAATAGCAGTAGCATTACATGTATTCTATAAAACGAAAGTCTATAAACCGAATGTCTTTCGGTTTATAGACTTTCGGTTTATGGAATACATGTAATGCTATTGCTATTCTATAAACTGAAATAGAGTCCTCATTCATAAGAATATGAATCCCCATTCAATTGACCTATTCTTATGAATGGGGACTCTATTTTGGTTTATAGAATAGCAATAGCATTACATGTATTACATCTGAGAGTCAAATAGAACCGTCAAATACTGTGCTTACAGCGCACTTTGAAAAATTATAATAGTTTTGGGTGGTAAATAGTACATTTATGTCTTGCAGTGCACTTCATATCTGAGAGTCAAATGGCCCGTCAAATACTGTGCTTACAGCGCACTTTGAAAAATTCTAATAGTTTTGGGTGGTAAATAGTACATTTGCATCTTGCGGTGCACTTCATATCTGAGAGTCAAATAGAACAGTCCAATACTGTGCTTACAGCGCACTTTGAAAAATTCTGGCTACCTCCTCCTCCTCCTCCTCCAGCGCCGCTTCCACCTACACCGCCACGGTCACCGCCTCCTCAACCTATGGGTCACTTAGTATAAACTGAAAGAGAATACCCTGCACTCCAACCCTCTCTCAAATGGATAATTCTGTTGATCCTTCTGGCAGCCATGCTTTAGATTTAGATTTATGTTCTTCCAAAGCTAAAATCAAAGATTCCATCTAGTGCTATTTTATGGCTCAGCTGTATTTGTAATTTGTATGTATTTTATGTTATTTGAAGTTATTTCCCTATCCATATTTGTTTGCAGGGCACTTGTCCTACTCTTACCCACATTTTAATTCCTTTTGCAGCCCTCTAGCCCTGTCCAGGACTTTTTTAGAGGCATTTTAGTGGCCAAAAGTCCGTGTCCCCATTGACTTCAATGGGGTTCAGGTTCGGGGTCAAGTTCGGGCGCGGACCCGGACTTTTTTCCGAAGTTCGGTCGAACTTCTCAAACCCGAACATCCAGGTGTCCGCTCAACTCTAGTTATAATTCATACCTCTGACTCACACCAACTTACAAGACCAGACTAATATAGTGTCCTGTTTATTATCCATATCTCTGGCTTGCACCAGCTGATATCATTATTGCCCAACTAATCTACTCCCCCAGTTCTTATTCATACCCTAGGCATCGCTCCCTAATAACCACACTTTCTAAATAAGGGCCACAAAATTGATAAGGCGGTTGGAGGATCTTAGTTATGAAGAGAGACTAAAAAAGTTGCATTTATATACGCTAGAAAAAAGGCGTCTCAGAGGGGATATGATCATTATATAAATATGTGCAGGGCCAATATAAAGAGCTCTCCAGGGACCTGTTCATTAACAGAAATGTACATAGAACAAAGAGGTCACCCCCTCAGACTGGAAGAGCAAAGATTTCATAGACAGCAAAGGAAGGGATTCTTTACGGTAAGGACAATAAAGTTATGGAACTCACTGCCAAGAGAGGTAGTGCTATCAACCACAATAGATGCATTTAAACATGGTCTGCAGAACATACAGGGCTATTAATGAAAGAATAAGCATTAATAATAGAGCTTCTTGATCCAAGGAGAAATCTGATTGTCTTTTTGAGTCAAGAAGGAATTTTTCTCCCCTAAGTGGCAACATTCAAAATAGTTTACCTTTTGGATCAAAATCAGGAATGATAGGTAGAAGGATTAAACTTGATGGCCTTAAGTCTTTTTTCAACCTAAATTACTATGTTACTATGTAATATTTGAAGTAATCTGATTAGATCTTCCTTTCACTCCACCCAATAAATCTGATTCCAGGTGTACAGCTGTTTGCCAGGTGGACACGCCTGTGGGTATGTCTTACGTGATGCATGCCCACATTGCAAGTTCAGTTTAAAGACCATTTGACTGTTGCTTCTTTGTTTTTAATTTCCTCCCAGGCACCAGCGAAGTGCTGGGTAGCAGAGTGAGAGGTTCAGTAGAAACTACAAACTTGAATTAAACAATATAGATATGCAAAATGTAATAAATATACATCCTTTCTTGACCTTTAAAATGCCTTTACATATGGCCATTTTGGTGTGGATGTTGTATAGTTATTTCACAGCACCATTAATGAGCGAGAAAAAGTTAAGAAACCCCCCCCAAAAAAAAAAATATTCTGCTGCTTGTCAACAAACTGTAACCAGCACCTTCTCCAAATTGCCGTGTACCTCTGAGGAAGAGGGTATTCTTGCAGCCTGGCATGTTTTATTATAACTGTAATCATAGGTATAATTACACGCCATTATCATGCGCTCGGTATGATTTGTTCGCTGGTTTTGTACATGACAATCGGAAGGTCACTGGCCCATGACGTCAGACAATAAATGTCTTGCAGTTTTAAATACCGAGTGGCTGCCTTTTATTTCCAAGATTACTGAATGTGTTTTTAATGTTCCTTGTCTGAAGATAAGACAGAAATGCCCTTTGCCACACACACAAAAAAAAAGCTTTAATTGCCCAAGGACGGCCAGCACAATTTTTCATATTTTTTTTTTTGTATTTCCTTGGAGAACTGGTTCCTCTTGGCGTGACAAAACAAGCTATTTCAGTGCCAGGGGGCATGCGCTGTCTCAGTTCTCCTTATTTATCAGAAATCCCCAATACTTTTGTATTGTTTTTGTCTGATTACTTAACAGTGACACAAGCCCAACACTGGTTTCTTCGGCTTAATGTGGGGGACAGAAATCTTTGGCAGAGCCATAGAAGTTTGTGTGACTATACAGAAATTGAGCCCCAACCTACCTGGTCAAGGTAGTGGGCGTCATATGTCCCACATAAACTGCTTTTGGAGAAAGGCAACCGGGACAGACCTACATTTGATGGGAGGGAAGGACCAACCATGGGAATTCAGGAGACAGAAGAGCAAGGTGTAACTATGTCTGTGGATGATGAGGGTTATATTACAATTACAGAGGGAAAAACGCTGGATAATTATAGGCTGGTGTGGCTGTCTCAGGATGATATGGATTGCAGTATGACAGGGTAAACCAGCACTTATGGGGCGCCCCAGCAACAATTCCCATCGAGGGGTGAAGTTTTGGGGTTCCACTTGGGATGTTACAGACTGCAGGGATGATCTATGCTGAAGGACAGATTATTTTCCACATGATCACCATCCTTCTAGCTTCTCACCAGCTCCACATGTGTCAGGTTTGAGGGAAGACCACGGTATTTTCTTGACAGTTTTATCCATGGGAGGAAGCGCGACAGCACCAGGGGGGTAATACCGTACCATTTCAATATGCATGCTCACACGCAAAGCAAAGTACTCCGAGGGAGCTCTGCGGCTCTGCGGTTATTTTCTGCATATATTTTTTTTTTCTCCAAAAAAAAAAAAGAGTAAATAAAATTGTTTTGTGTTGTAGAAACCCCATACATTTCTCACTCTCCATCTCCCTCAACATCAGTAGCGGAACAAGACCATTAAGGATCATTTCTGAGACCTACAGGGCCAATATGCCCGAATGTGGCACGGATACTGGACAGTGTGTCTGCCATGGACCCATTTAAAGGACAGGCCCAGGTGTATTGCATCTGATGCACCCCCTATCATTCCACCCCTGCTCAGTATATATGCATACATCCCAACTGTCCCTATTTAGGGGGTACAGTCCCTATTTTTAACCAGAATCCCACTTTTATTCTCTAGCGTCCCTGTTTTCTAGGAGCTCAGAAGGGTTGAATTGTATGAACGTAGCACAGAGCTCCACGGCAACACAACCAACATGTTTTTAAAGTGCAGGGAATATGTTTGTTGGCTATAATGTCACTCACAACTTTCTGATTTGGCCCCGCACATAGCCCCCCCCCCCCCCACATCAATAGCACCCCTCTTTAGCCATCGGAAGTGCCGAGAGATATGTATATGCACATTATATGAGTGTGTATACTTCTACTAGTTATCTCGAGAACCCACTAGCCCAGTATGAGGCGGATGTCAATTCTTGGACTAGAATGCTTTATGGCTGCTGCAAACTAGGACTTCCATCGCACGCCTGTGTTTTGAACTGCAGTAAATAAGTGATATGTCTAACTGGAGGACATTGTGTGGAATATAAATAACCAGGTGGAATGTGAAGTGTTTGTATCATTTAATTCATGGAATAAACATTCATGTTTCTAAGTCATAGAAACATATAATGTGTCGGCAGATGAGAACCATTCATCCCAACTAACCTTCGTATCTTTTTATTGTTAGATAAAAGCCACACTCCCCAACGTATATTTAAAAGAAGAAAAACTACCACAACTAGAGGACATAGACTAAAATTAGAGGGGCAACCATTTAAAAGTAATATCAAGAAGTAGAAGTGGTAGAGGTAAATACAGTGAAGGAGTTTAAGCATGCATGGGATAGGTATAAGGCTATCCTAGATATAAGATAAGGCCAGGGACTAATGAAAGTATTACTTTACTGAGAGGGTAGTGGATGTATGGAATAGTCTTCCAGCAGAAGTGGTAGAGGTTAATACAGTGAAGGAGTTTAAGCATGCATGGGATAGGTATAAGGCTATCCTAGATATAAGATAAGGCCAGGGACTAATGAAAGTATTACTTTACTGAGAGGGTAGTGGATGTATGGAATAGTCTTCCAGCAGAAGTGGTAGAGGTTAATACAGGGAAGGAGTTTAAGCATGCGTGGGATAGGTATAAGGCTATACTAGATATAAGATAAGGCCAGGGACTAATGAAAGTATTACTTTACTGAGAGGGTAGTGGATGTATGGAATAGTCTTCCAGTAGAAGTGGTAGAGGTTAATACAGTGAAGGAGTTTAAGCATGCGTGGGAGAGGTATAAGGCTATCCTAGATATAAGATAAGGCCAGGGACTAATGAAAGTATTACTTTACTGAGAGGGTAGTGGATGTATGGAATAGTCTTCCAGTAGAAGTGGTAGAGGTTAATACAGTGAAGGAGTTTAAGCATGCGTGGGATAGGTATAAGGCTATCCTAGATATAAGATAAGGCCAGGGACTAATGAACGTATTACATTACTGAGAGGGTAGTGGATGCATGGAATAGACTTCTAGCAGAAGTGGTAGAGGTTAATACAGTGAAGGAGTTTAAGCATGCATGGGATAGGTATAAGGCTATCCTAGATATAAGATAAGGTCAGGGACTAATGAAAGGATTACATTACTGAGAGGGTAGTGGATGTATGGAATAGTCTTCCAGTAGAAGTGGTAGAGGTTAATACAGTGAAGGAGTTTAAGCATGCGTGGGAGAGGTATAAGGCTATCCTAGATATAAGATAAGGCCAGGGACTAATGAAAGTATTACTTTACTGAGAGGGTAGTGGATGTATGGAATAGTCTTCCAGTAGAAGTGGTAGAGGTTAATACAGTGAAGGAGTTTAAGCATGCGTGGGATAGGTATAAGGCTATCCTAGATATAAGATAAGGCCAGGGACTAATGATAGTATTACTTTACTGAGAGGTTAGTGGATGTATGGAATAGCCTTCTAGCAGAAGTGGTAGAGGTTAATACAGTGAAGGAGTTTAAGCATGCATGGGATAGGTATAAGGCTATCCTAGATATAAGATAAGGTCAGGGACTAATGAAAGGATTACATTACTGAGAGGGTAGTGGATGTATGGAATAGTCTTCCAGTAGAAGTGGTAGAGGTTAATACAGTGTTTATAGAGTTTAAGCAGGGCCGGCCTTAAGTGTTCCGGCGCCCTGTGCGGGCTTCCCCCGTGGCGCCCCCCCCCCGTCTCTTTCACCCCCTATGTTTGTGTCTCTCTCCCTTCCCATGTTTTGCCTTTCCTCTTCCTTGCCATCTCTCTCTCTCTCTCCCTCCCTCTGTTCTGTCTCTTTCCCCCCGTCCCCTATTCTGTCTCTCTCCCCCCCGTCCCCTGTTCTGTCTCTCTCCCCCCCGTCCCCTGTTCTGTCTCTCTCCCCCCGTCCCCTGTTCTGTCTCTCTCCCCCCGTCCCCTGTTCTGTCTCTCTCCCCCCGTCCCCTGTTCTGTCTCTCTCCCCCCCGTCCCCTGTTCTGTCTCTCTCCCCCCGTCCCCTGTTCTGTCTTTCTCCCCCGTCCCCTGTTCTGTCTCTCTTCCCCGTCCCCTGTTCTGTCTCTCTCTCTCCCCCAGTTCTGTCTCTACCCCCTGCCCCTTTTCTGTCTGTCTCTCTCCCACCCCTCCCCTGTTCTGTCTCTCCCCCCTCCCCCTTTTCTCTCTCTCCCCCCTCCCCCTGTTCTGTCTCTCCCCCCTAACCCCTGTTCAGTCTCTCCCCCCTAACCCCTGTTCTGTCTGTCTCTCTCTCCCGTCCCCCTGTTCTGTCGGTCTCTCCCCCCTGCCCCTGTTCTGTCTCTCTCCCCTCCCCCTGTTCTGTCTGTCTCTCTCTCCCCTCCCCCTGTTCTGTCTCTCCCCCCTAACCCCTGTTCTGTCGGTCTCTCTCCCCCCCCCTGTTCTGTCGGTCTCTCCCCCCCCCCCTGTTCTGTCTGTCTCTCTCTCCCCCCCCTGTTCTGTCTGTCTCTCTCTCCCCTCCCCCTGTTCTGTCTGTCTCTCTCTCCCCTCCCCCTGTTCTCTCTCTCCCTCCTAACCCCTGTTCTGTCTGTCTCTCTCTCCCCTCCCCCTGTTCTGTCTGTCTCTCTCTCCCCTCCCCCTGTTCTCTCTCTCCCTCCTAACCCCTGTTCTGTCTGTCTCTCTCTCCCCTCCCCCTGTTCTGTCTGTCTCTCTCCCCCCCCCCCGTTCTGTCTGTCTCTCTCCCCCCCCCGTTCTGTCTGTCTCTCTCCCCCCCCCCTGTTATGTCTGTCTCTCTCCCCCCCCCTGTTATGTCTGTCTCTCTCCCCCCCCCTTACCTTTGCCTGAAGGGGTGGCTTCAGGGAGGGGGCGGAGCTAACCGGCACAGCGGTGTAGCTCCGCCCCCACCCCGGGAAGCAGAGCACAGTCTGCATTACGGGGAGCCATGGGCAACAAGAGAAGGTGCTGCTCGGCTCCATGCTTAATGCAGGCTCCATGCTTAATGCAGGCTCCATGCTTAATGCAGGCTCCATGCTTAATGCAGGCTCCCCATGCTTAATGCAGGCTCCATGCTTAATGCAGGCTCCATGCTTAATGCAGGCTCCCCATGCTTAATGCAGGCTCCATGCTTAATGCAGGCTCCATGCTTAATGCAGGCTCCATGCTTAATGCAGGCTCCCCATGCTTAGTGCAGGCTCCATGCTTAATGCAGGCTCCCCATGCTTAATGCAGGCTCCATGCTTAATGGAGGCTCCCCATGCTTAATGCAGACATGGGGAGCCGAGCAGCACTATCTCATGCTGCCCGGGGCTCCCCGTGAAGCAGACGCTGCTCTGCTTCCCGGGGTGGGGGCGGAGCTACACCGCTGTGCCGGTTAGCTCCGCCCCCTCCCTGGACCAAGCAGAGAATGCCGAGCAGAGGGCTGGTGAGGGGGGATCTTTTGATCTCCCCCAGCCAGTGCCTCTACCGGCTTTTTTTTTTTTTTTTTACCGGCCGGGCGGGCGCCCCTTGGGGTGTTGCGCCCTGTGCGCTCGCACAGGTCGCACACCCCTAAGGCCGGCCCTGAGTTTAAGCATGCATGGGATAGGTATAAGGCTATCCTAGATATAAGATAAGGCCAGGGACTAATGAAAGTATTACTTTACTGAGAGGGTAGTGGATGTAAGGAATAGTCTTTCAGTAGAAGTGGTAGAGGTTAATACAGTGAAGGAGTTTAAGCATGCATGGGATAGGTATAAGGCAATCCTAGATATAAGATAAGGTCAGGGACTATTGAAAGTATTACTTTACTGAGAGGGTAGTGGATGTATGGAATAGTCTTCCAGTAGAAGTGGTAGAGGTTAATACAGTGAAGGAGTTTAAGCATGCATGGGATAGGTATAAGGCTATCCTAGATATAAGATAAGGCCAGGGACTAATGATAGTATTACATTACTGAGAGGGTAGTGGATGCATGGAATAGTCTTCCAGTAGAAGTGGTAGAGGTTAATACAGTGAAGGAGTTTAAGCATGCATGGGATAGGTATAAGGCTATCCTAGATATAAGATAGGGAACTGGGGACTAATAAAAGTATTTAGAATATTGGGCAGATTAGATGGACTGAATGGTTCTTATCTGCCGACACATTCTAACTTCTGCCTAACTGGAAAAAAAAAAATAACTCCTAAGAGACAGGAAAGGTTTAGTACTTAAGCTGCTGCTGACCTCAGCTCCCACCAAGCTCAGCAGTGGCTTTAAAAACAAACCAAAAAGATAACTGGTCTTTTGCAAATCACAAAGCACATATTTATTTGAACTGTTAGTGAGGAGGACCACTATTAAAGCTCTACTCAGGGGTCCCCAAGATGCAAGTCTGATTTATTATAATAATAATAATAAAAATAATAAGAGCTGAGCACTAATGTCTAGATGCTCTGCCTGCAGATTTCAGCTGCATTGTAACCTCTTCCATGCTGTTGCCTCTAGGAGTCTACAAGCGATTACAAGGGAGGAAGAATCACAGAGCCTAATTCATGCTTCAATTATGAGGATGCTTTCTGCAAGAAGACAGATTGGCAGCATCCTTTACTCCTCCCTCCTCCCCAAAACCAGGATCTTCTCACTCTCCTTCCCCAGCAGCCCCAAGAACACGTGACAGGCCCTGGTAATTTGATGGATAACATATGAAGTGCACCATACCAGCCATATGCTGCAGTAGTTCCCATTATGTTATTTACTCTGAGCAGCTAATATCAGCGATTATAAAGCTTTCCTATGTGCTGGAGGTCCAGGACCTGCATTGTCCTATTGGGTGGGGACCCGTAAATCTGATGTTAGGTCCAGGGATGATGGGTGTAGGTTTGAGTGCAAATAAATGGGCTATAAGACAAGACTCCCCTAGATAGAGGGGCTTTTGGGAAGTGTTGTTTTTTTAAATCTGTGTCTTGGTTTATGAAGCAGAAGAAAGCAGATAGCACTAGTATTTTATTATCTACAAGACATGTAAAAGGAGCAGTTAAACCTTTTTATTATTTATTTGTATAATATGCAGCATTTTCCATGTGCCAGTGCTTCCTCACCCATCATGGGCCCGTCATGGTTCAGGGGTTAGTATTAGGGGTTAGTATTGGGGTTCGGGGTTAGTATTAAGGTCAGGGGTTAGCTTTAGGGTTGGTATTAGGGCTCGGGTTAGTTTCGGGGGGGGGGGGGGTGTTACTATATTTGTAAGTGCTTACACCGCTGCGATGAAACGGACGCCCTTTTATACACCTCTGATAGTACAGCGCTCAAACGGCCGCACTGAACTCTCAGCGATGAACTGTCCTAGGCCAGGTTACATAGAAACATAGAAACATACAATGTGTCGGCAGATAAGAACCATTCGGTCCATCTAGTCTGCCCAATAGTTGGAGAATGTTTCCGCTAATAATGTTTATTTTTTTATTTTTTTTACAGTGTACTGATCCAGCAGGATAGCCCAAGTCCTTCTTTTACATCTTCTGCTGGAAGGCTATTCCATGCACCCACTATCCTCACAGTAAAGTAATATATCATGATATCACTTTTTAAGCCTTGATGACAAATCCACTCTGACCGTCGGCAGAATCCTTAGTTGAACTATAGTTAGCCCCTGTGTAATTGCTCCTGTTGCCTTGCAGAATAGATAGCCCTGCTAAGTCAAAACCCAAATCTCAGTCAATATTCTAGATGACACATTCTCTGCATGACACACAAAAAGCAGCATGGGGAGGGGGGGGGGGGGGGTTTGAGGTGAAGAGGTTGCAACGCAAGGCTTGTTTTGGATATATGTTTCCAGTTGCATTAAGATTCCTGTTAAAGGCAGACCTTGGGTAGACGTCAAGATGTCAGGCTCCGAAATGTACTTCTTCCCAGTTAAAAGCCGACCATAAGTGGCGTGATTTACTTGTGACCTTTTATTAAAACGATGCCTTATAACACATTCTCACCTGCAACTTAAAATGCATCAAGGCTCTCCAAGAATCATTTTACCAATTACATAATCACATCGTTCAGGTGCGCGGCAGCTTAAAAGCCGCGAGTCGAGAACCATTTTCATCTGTTAAGCATTAGCGTTAATGCCTGAGATGACATTCATTCAAATTGCGATCATTAGTCAGTGACTAATTATAGTAGCGCCTAATAAATTAGGGGACCTGAAAATTCCCTGCTGCATGCCAATCCAGGATGCCCCATGCCCCTCGGCCATGTCACATCAAGTATTATTTATGCCTAGTAGAGAAACGCCAGACGCCAGTGCTGTGCAAGGAAAAAAAAAACATCAACTTTGTGCAGTATCTTAAAAGGTTCCCTATCTGCTAGCAAATCTCCATACCTCCTGTATCAGTCGGTTCTTGGTCATCCTACTTAGTACGTGGTCTCTCTCCATACTCTGTACCAAGCGCTATGTCGATTGTTGGCCCTATATAAGTAAACCAGTTAGTTACACCTCCTGCGCTAATATAGGTTTTGGAAGGTGAAACGGTTTCCTTTTAACTAACATTTTGCGGTGAAAAAAGCGGACTGAACTTTATCTGTTTCCTGCCTTTTCCATTGTATGTTATTTTTCTTTCCTTTTCTGTTTTGACTTTTATTTGATTTGGTGCAATTTAGATTTTTTTCCATTTTTATTCTGCAAAGAAAGTGTTTGACAAATGATGGGGGTAGAAGATTTCGTGCAGACTGACGTCGCACGCAAGACCTGGACAGAAAGACTTCAAGTGAAGACCCCCAAATTCTCAGAATAATAATAAAAAAAATATATATTCTAAAGTACTTGGACTTAGGGCCACTAATCCACCGCTTCTAACACTTTGTAATCCTCTGCTATCCCTCTCCATAAACGTCATAAATTATTGGCACTGTATAAATTAAGGTTACTGTAAAGTAATATACAAAGTGATTACTTTAATAATTACATTTATAGCATTGTTATTATTTATAAAATAATTAATACATTGGAAGGCAGACCCTCTGTTGTTTGAGGCGCTGTTCATAATAATCTGTAATATACAACGTAATTAAAAATTCCATATAAATATACAAAGTTATTGTGTATGTATAGAATTGCTAATAAAAATATATATATATACACATAGCTCACAAGAGATATCCTAATTTTCACCTGCCAGATTGTTGCTAGAGACACAAACTCACAGTGCTTGTTATAAATCCAATATATAGAAGTTTATTTAGAGGTGACTGACGTTTTGGACCATTATCAAGACCACAAACTAATACTAACAGTGTGCAATCTGAACAGAGACAAAGTGCCACGAACCACCATAACCAAGGGAGCAGCATCATGACCACTCTGGGAATCCAGATCTTCTGATATATATATATATATATATATATATATGTCAATTGATACATTGGAAGGCATCCCTTATAATGCTCAGAGATGCATCACTTTGGAATCTCCCTTATTATGCATGCTTATTCATTTATTTGAACTCTTATATCTCAACATTTGAATGAAGAAGTAACATTAATGAGCCGGGGCGTCAGCTCACTGGGCCATTTTGGGAAATCACGGGTATAATACAAACTCAATGGACGCCCAGCGCTCGATCCAAACGTGAGAACGTTATTGGTCAGACTCCGGCAGTGCTGGGCAAGTTGGGGTTTTTAGAGTTCCGTGAACCTGGCAGAAGCTGAGTTCTTGAGATAATTGTGAGTTTGAAATTTGGGGTACCATAGCATGGTGAGAAGAATCATTCCCAAACAGATGTTTGTTTTCACCTGTGTCTCAATATGCATATTAAGTACTTTCCAAGTTGAATGAGTCATTAATAATTGAAGTCAAAAGCTCATAAACAGGAGACAACAGACATGTTTAAAACATTTATTTAGATCCATGCATTTGCTTGCACAATGTATAGATCACTCATAATATAAATATATATATATATATATATATATATATATATATATATATATATATATATATATATTTGTGTAAGGGCCAATATAGCCGTATATGGAGTAGGTTCAAGTGAGAACGTAAGATAGTACAAACGAGCAAAGTCGGTTGTGGTGTGCCGATACAGATGATACGGTAGGCCTGTAAATAAAGAGGGCCCGCCAAGAAGAAATAACGTAAGATAGAATTGAAAAAAGGAAAGTGTTGAAAGAGAGGAGTGGGTGGGAGGGTCATTCAGACGCTGACCTTGAACGGTGTGAAGACAGGTAAGGTTGTACCTTATATAGGGGAGTGAATTAATTCCAGCCCCTTCCACAAATACAGGGCAAACGGCCTTAACACATATAAAAAAAAACTCCACTCTCACATTATAACAGTGTTTGGGTTGAGTCCCTTCAGGCCTGTTTGTTTAATGTGATTTTCCATTATTGAAATAAAATCCTAAAAAATGGTAACACAAAGAATAACTAACACAAAGGGGAAAAACTCAAACAAAGCATTGAAATGAGATCCTGTATCAGCAGCTGACACCACTGGCCACGTGCAGACATGTGCTGACACCACTGGCCCCGTGCAGACATGTGCTGACACCACTGGCCCCGTGCAGACATGTGCTGACACCACTGGCCCCATGCAGACATGTGCTGACACCACTGGATCCGTGCAGACGTGCTGACACCACTGGCCCCGTGCAGACATGTGCTGACACCACTGGCCCCGTGCAGACATGTGCTGACACCACTGGCCCCGTGCAGACATGTGCTGACACCACTGGATCCGTGCAGACATGTGCTGACACCACTGGCCCCGTGTAGACATGTGCTGACACCACTGGCCACGTGCAGACATGTGCTGACACCACTGGCAACGTGCAGACATGTCCTGACACCACTGGCCACGTGCAGACATGTGCTGACACCACTGGCCACGTGCAGACATGTGCTGACACCACTGGCCCCGTGCAGACATGTGCTGACACCACTGGCCACGTGCAGACATGTGCTGACACCACTGGCCCCGTGCAGACATGTGCTGACACCACTGGCCCCGTGCAGACATGTGCTGACACCACTGGATCCGTGCAGACATGTGCTGACACCACTGGCCCCGTGCAGACATGTGCTGACACCACTGGCCCCGTGCAGACATGTGCTGACACCACTGGCCCCGTGCAAGCCATCAGATATGAGGTCTCTTTAATGGAACCATTAGCCATTTTGCTGAATGAATTAGCCTTCCTAATGACAAACACATGGCTGTCTGTTCTAACAAGCATCCTATGAAAGCCGAGATGCTGGTAATGAAGGCGGCTGGCTTTGATGTGACAGATCACATGCTAAATCGAGTAAATGGGAAATGAGAATCCAACGTCTAACTAGCTAGAAAATAACATAACAATAATGAGAAAACACAAAGGAAAGGTCAGCATGGGAAACAGCATGAGACGATGAATTGTTACATCCCATTAATATTGCTGTAGTTATACAGTTGCATGTATCTATATGTCTATTTGTCCCTCTAAATGTCTGTAATCTACCTATCTATAAGAATCGATCTAGCTATATATTTATCTATCTGTCTATCTGTTGGTATCTATATATCTGCCTATCTGTTGGTATCTATATATCTGCCTATCTGTTGGTATCTATATATCTGCCTATCTGTTGGTATCTATATATCTGCCTATCTATCGGAATCTATATATCTGCCTATCTGTTGGTATCTATATATCTGCCTATCTGTTGGTATCTATATATCTGCCTATCTGTTGGTATCTATATATCTGCCTATCTGTTGGTATCTATATATCTGCCTATCTATTGGAATCTATATATCTGCCTATCTGTTGGTATCTTTATATCTGCCTATCTGTTGGTATCTATATATCTGCCTATCTGTTGGTATCTATATATCTGCCTATCTGTTGGTATCTTTATATCTGCCTATCTATCGGAATCTATATATCTGCCTATCTGTTGGTATCTATATATCTGCCTATCTGTTGGTATCTATATATCTGCCTATCTGTTGGTATCTATATATCTGCCTATCTATTGGAATCTATATATCTGCCTATCTATTGGAATCTATATATCTGCCTATCTGTTGGTATCTATATATCTGCCTATCTATCGGAATCTATATATCTGCCTATCTGTTGGTATCTATATATCTGCCTATCTATCGGAATCTATATATCTGCCTATCTATCTGCTTATCTATGGGTATCTATGTATCTGCCTATCCATTGGTATCTATCTATCAGTCTATCTATCTATCAATTATCAATGTATCTATTTATCAATTATCTATCTATCTATCTATCTATCTATCTATCTATCTATCTATCTATCTATCTTTCTTCTATCTATCTCGTGTCTATCTCTCTTCATCTCCCTGGTAGCAGTATCCTAGCACAGTGCCCATCATGCACATCCATCCCGGCATTATACAGTGCTTATCATGCACATCCATCCCGGCATTATACAGTGCTTATCATGCACATCCATCCCGGCATTATACAGTGTGTGGCTCAGTACAGTGCTTATCATGCACATCCATCCCGGCATTATACAGTGCTTATCATGCACATCCATCTCGGCATTGTACAGTGCTTATCATGCACATCCATCCCGGCATTATACAGTGCTTATCATGCACATCCATCCCGGCATTATACAGTGCTTATCATGCACATCCATCCCGGCATTATACAGTGTGTGGCTCAGTACAGTGCTTATCATGCACATCCATCCCGGCATTATACAGTGCTTATCATGCACATCCATCCCGGCATTATACAGTATATGGCTCAGTATTTGCACAGTTGGCATACACAGAGTTAAGGTGTAGATGATAAATCTGGCAGTCGCTCTCTCGCCTCCCAGCTCCAGCCTGTACCTGCTAATATGATGGACACAATCATACTGCATAAATCACACGTCAGATCTCCCAGCACTGTCTAAAGGGCGTCATTGAACAGAGGAGAGTTTTGCAGGAGTCTGAAAAACACATCTTCAGGTTTCTCAGGCCGAGACAGGCAGGGAAGAGTCCGGGCACAGCATACCCTGGAACAGGGGCAAGAGAATGACCTAAATATACTTCTAAATGAAGTCCCAATTATAGGGGCTGTGTCACCTAAACATTGCATTTACTGTGCCTGTAGTGAATACAAAATGGTTGAAAATTATATTTACATTGTATTAGCAGAATTGCCAGCAAATCCCTAAATTAGGGAAATGTGTGTTTTACATGTGTCTGTGGAGTCTCTTGCTTATGACATCACCTGTGGCATGGTATGCAAATTAACTGTTTTTAAAGGCAAATGTGTAATTTGCATACCGTGCCACAGGTGATGTCATAAACCAACATAAAACACGTTTCTGCTACTTTAAGCATTTGCTTGTAATTCTGCCAACACAATGTATAGATCATTTTCAATATGTTTTTATTCTTTACATGCACAGTAAAAACAATGTTTAGGTGATACAGTACTGTGTACAAGTAAAGTCTCACCAGTGCTCTGTACAATGGCACAAGCACATCCCTTTTTCTACAGCTAATCCCTCTCCCTATACAACCAAGCATTCTGCTAATACCTCTCCCTATACAACCAAGCATTTTGCTAATACCTCTCCCTATGCAACCAAGCATTGTGCTAATACCTCTCCCTATACAACCAAGCATTCTGCTAATACCTCTCCCTATACAACCAAGCATTCTGCTAATACCTCTCCCTATACAACCAAGCATTCTGCTAATACCTCTCCCTATACAACCAAGCATTCTGCTAATACCTCTCCCTATACAACCAAGCATTCTGCTAATACCTCTCCCTATACAACCAAGCATTCAGCTAATACCTCTCCCTATATATCCAAGCATTCTGCTAATACCTCTCCCTATGCAACCAAGCATTCTGCTAATACCTCTCCCTATGCAACCAAGCATTCTTCTAATACCTCTCCCTATACAACCAAGCATTCTGCTAATACCTCTCCCTATACAACCAAGCATTCTGCTAATACCTCTCCCTATACAACCAAGCATTCTGCTAATACCTCTCCCTATACAACCAAGCATTCAGCTAATACCTCTCCCTATATATCCAAGCATTCTGCTAATACCTCTCCCTATGCAACCAAGCATTCTGCTAATACCTCTCCCTATGCAACCAAGCATTCTTCTAATACCTCTCCCTATTCAACCAAGCATTCTGCTAATACCTCTCCTTATACAACCAAGCTTTCTGCTAATATCTCTCCCTATACAACCAAGCATTCTGCTAATACCTCTCCCTATACAACCAAGCATTCTGCTAATACCTCTCCCTATACAACCAAGCATTCAGCTAATACCTCTCCCTATATATCCAAGCATTCTGCTAATACCTCTCCCTATGCAACCAAGCATTCTGCTAATACCTTTCCCTATGCAACCAAGCATTCTTCTAATACCTCTCCCTATTCAACCAAGCATTCTGCTAATACCTCTCCTTATACAACCAAGCTTTCTGCTAATATCTCTCCCTATACAACCAAGCATTCTGCTAATACCTCTCCATATACAACCAATAATTCTGCTAATACCTCTCCCTATACAACCACGCATTCTGCTAATACCTCTCCCTATACAACCAAGCATTCCGCTAAAACCTCTCCCTATACAACCAAGCATTCTGCTAATACCTCTCCCTATGCAACCAGGCATTCTGCTAATACCTCTCCCTATACAACCAAGCATTCTGCTATTACCTTTCCCTATACAACCAAGCATTCTGCTGATACCTCTCCCTATACAACCAAGCATTCTGCTAATACCTCTCCCTATGCAACCAAGCATTCTGCTAGCATTTCCTGCTGCTCTATTGCATTGCCTACCTACCTTCAAGTCCTCTGAAATTATTACTCCTAAATCCCTTTCCTCAGATGTTGAGATTAGGACTGTACCAAATAGTCTATATTCTGCTTTTGGGTTTTTACGGCCATGAGGTCCTGCGCTGTTCTCTCGTACAGACTAGAGGAAGATCACACCATGGTTTCCAACGTCCATTCCTCTTGGTCCATCAATCCCACGGCACACAGCCAATCACAGCTGAGGAGATGATACTCTCCTGCCCTGCTGGCGATGTCTAACATGCCGGAAGCCAAGTGAATGCCACCAGGTTAGAAATCCACAGGAGCATCCTTTACAATCAGACAGAAGCTACCTACTGTCTGATATATATATATATATAGTAGCATCCTCATGCCATGCTCTCGATAATCCTGTGACGCTAGGCATGGCACTAGCGGATGTTTGGGAACTAAATATCCCACAATGCACAGTCAGTCATAGCATTGCAGTGCCAAGGTTAGCCATCACTGTCTTAAGGGATTTGAGGATTCGCTGTTGTGTTTCATGATCTGCAAGCGTGCTGGAACCTGTCTGAGTTTGGCTCGCTTCTGTAATTGGTTCATCGTCTTCTCTGCTCCCAGTTTGATCTGCTAAAAGCAGCTTGGATTGTCAGTCGATGATACAGTACAGTAGACTCAGCACTTAGAGAGGGTAATGGAAAGGATGTCTTGCAAGGTATTGTCAAGGGCTATACAGCTGCATTACAATGTGCTCCAAATAAAAACAATAGATAATTATATACATAGCACCCTCTAATGCAGCAGTGTGGTTCTTGACTATTATATAGAAAATACTATGTATATATATAATACATGTAAACCAATATATTGTATCCGCTTGTTAAAGTCACCTAAACATTGTTTGTAATGTCGATGTTGAGAACAAAACAAATGATCTATACAGCGTCCAGCTTATCACATCCCCGTATGGCTTGCCATGCAAATGAATCCCTTCCTATTGAAAGTAGCTAATTTGCATACTAAGCTCAAAGAAACATTAAATATATACAGGTTGGGTATCCCTATCCAGAAATCCCTTATACAAAACAATCCCTTATACAAAACGATCCCTTATACAAACAGTTTTTTTTTTTTTAGATTTTTGCCACCAGTTGCCAATTCCAGAATGCAAACGCACAGCAATGTATTCAGTGTGCAGCCCCCTAAAGCCGTGATATAGCCTTTCCATGCATGTTCAGATTCCCCCACAAAAGGTAATACAATGACACGTGTGCAGACCTGACACGCCAACGGCAGGTTCCCAACGATGCCTCACATCCAGTGCTGTATCTTGGTTTTGTGCTGCACTAGGCAGACAATATTCGGGCACCCCCCCCCCCCCCCATCCAAGTTGCACACCTACGACATGCCCCATCACCTACATTGCACACACATTAAATGCCCAATCACCCCCATCACCCTCATTGCACACATACTAAATGCCCCATCACCCCATTACATGCCACCATCACCCACATTACATACCCCCGCCATGTCCATTACATGCCCCCACCACCCTCATTACATGCCCCCATCACCGCAAATTAATTGGAAGAAGCTAAAGCTTGCTAAACGGTGGGGGAGGGAGCAAAAAATTTTGAAGCACCAGAAGTGTGCTTTAACACCCTCTGGCAAAGTGCCGCCCCAGGCGAGTGCCTTGTGGAAGATACACTACTGCTCACATCACAGCTACATCACAGTAACAGTGATGATTAATTTGCTCTATACAGTATTTACATTGATATTACTGTATTACATGGGAGCTGAGAGGCTTTAAGATATCTTACTGGTTACATATCGGTTTTACGACGCAGAAATAGGGATTGCCTCTTTTTTCAACTTCTTCTTCTTCAAAAAAATACTGGTCCATGTTATTGCCTCCACAGAGTTAACATTGGCCCCAGGCTGGCATGCAATAAAATACCGGCTGGGTGATACTATATTCTCTCCTCCATAAAAACACGAAAACAGGATATTGTTTCAATGCATTGCACTACTTCTTCTAACATAGACTATTGACCTAGGTCACATGTTCATATAACGTTATCTCCTCCCGGCACTTGGACTAGCTCACGTGTTCATATAACTTTATCGCCTTCCGTTCTAACAATGCCTTCAAACAGTGCTCAGAGTGATCATAAAACTTTTTACGGTCTCAGAGACAGAGGAGGCAGGGGAGATCCCATCTGGTGGAACAATAGCTCGCTCAACGAAACAAACAAACTAAAGTTCTACCACTTAAATTCTTGAGTCAGATGAAGGTCTATTTGACCAGTCTGACCCAAGATTCTAAACAACATGTCTACCCTCTGATAGAACTACACCAAGCTAATAGAGCTGAATAAGATACTTTATTTTGTATTTTTTAATGATAGCATGTTGAAAATATCTACACTTGATGCAATCTGCCCATTAAGCATATGTCTATTTTTTTTTTTTTTTTACAGTTTTGAGCATAGAATATTATCCTGTTTTACCAGAACACGATGGCAAATTAATTTACAAACTCTGACCCTTCTACATATATATCAGATGTACAAGAGCAATGAAAGCATAAATGAGCTATAAATTCCTTTGCGCCTCAACCTGTGTCCCGGGTTACTACTCTGCTCCTACAATGAATGGATTACTTTATGTGCTGTGCAAAGCTAATTAAGTCGCAAAGGTTTCTTTACACAATCAAGAGGAAGATAAATAATGTGTGATAGAAACTCAACAATGGTGGACTGCAAACAAGTGGCGTTCAACAAGTTTGGAACTTTTGCACCCCCACAAAGCCGAGAAACTCCGTTTCTAATCAAGCGCCTTTCTGTAAGCGCCATTGGAACCCAAGTTTAAAGAATTGGTGTTTGATGAGTGTCGGAGAACCGTGTCAGTTGTGAGCTCCTGGAAGGGTGTTTGGTTAAAACGAACCAAAAAAGAATAAAATGTATTATTTTATATGCCTTTAATGTTTGAGTGTAATAAGACATAATTCCATCAATAAGTGATTTGTTGACCTACCTAGTATTCCAAGATGTACTTTCTGGGGTACAGTGTGAGATTCGCCCATGTTCAAAATCAATGAGGTTCTCTCCTGAACCCAACTGAAATGGTTAAAAGCCAGCGAAAAAGGGCTTTCACGTCTGTTACAGGTGCATTAAATATGAAATTATTAATAATCACATGGTAATAATCCCGAGGCTCATGTTTGAACTGGATCAGTATGAAATGGGGTTTGCTGTACGTTTATGAACGTTTCGATAAATTGTGCAGGAATTTAATAAACTATGGCTGCCAAACAGAGACAAATAATGGATATGAAAACTTCATCAATCTGTATTATTTCTACTAGAGTATAAAACATGTTTGTCGTAGGGGGAAACAAATAACAGAAGTGTGACTGTCGATGTATTCTATTTTTTTTTTTTTTTTTGTGCTTGTGTGTTGTTTGTTGGTTTGTAATAAAATCTGTGCAATTGTGTGAGAGCTAAATAAAAATATAGTGTGGTCCTGGCATTGATCTGCTAGGAGCAGAACACGTACCATGGGACTCAAGAGAGAAGGGAAAGGAGGCTGGACTGACAGAATTAACAGGAACACCATACTGTAATGAGAGAGGGATGACAAAAATTGTACAACTTAATTGGTTACCCCTGTTTTCGTGACTGTTTTTCCATCAAGTTTCCTTTAGAAGATGTGACTAGATAAGCAAAGGTAAAAAAAAAAACTAAGCACTAGGAGATCTGTGCAAGTGATCTGTGCGTGGTCTTTAAGCTTACAGGCCATTGTTAATTGAACCAGCTCGGACTTGACTTAAAGCACACCTCCTGGCTTCTGCCCCCAGTATTTTTTTGAGTCTCATGGTACGGTATATACAACACAGACATATTCAGGTAATGGCTTACAATGAGTACTATATTATGTGCAGTATAGATTTACTAGTTCAACTAACTCTTATTTATATTATAATAATTGAAAAAAAAATTAAGAAAGAATAGTTGGAGAGAAAGTAAGAAGGGAGAAGAAGGCTATCGTATTTGCACAGTTAGGTTAGCTTTCTAAATTGGAAGTACAGAAGGTATAGCCAGCTTAAAGAAAAGTTGAATATTAAAATAGAATAACTAGAGTATTTAAAAAAAAAAAAAAAAAAAAAGGAGGGAAGAATAGAGGAAAGACAAGAGATATGGAGCACAGTTGGCTGTTAGCGAATGTCCGTCCACTGAGGCTACAAGATGCGGGACAAAGACAGGATGAATAATCCCAGTGGCTGCTTCACAGATTTGCTCTGTTGGTGTTTGAATGGATTTTTTGCACTATTTCAGACCGGCAGTTGCCCGCAGTTGTAAGTTACAGTCCAACAAAACTCCAGCTGTTTTAATAACAAAAAAAGATGTAGGAGACAAAAAAAAAAAACCTACTATAAAATTGGCCAGCGACATCTGGGAAATACATGTCTGTCCTTGATAGGTGACCTCCCAGGGGGGTGTGCAGTTTTTATTCCAGATTAAACCTTATGATATCATAAAAGCTGGTATTTTCCAGGCAATTAGAAATTTGGCAGCATTGTTCCTTCTGACAGGGACCACCAACAGACTATTTAATTAACCACCTTTTCCCAATTCTTCTTCGGCTTTCCAATTTGACTTTTTACGGGGTGGGTTTAACGACAGCAAAACACTTAGATCTTGTTTTTTGTGTTGTCAGCTCGCCGTCTAATAATACTGCATGGATGTCACACTTTTATTTGTCGACTGACCCCAGTAATCGAAAGCAGGGAAGCCTTCCAATGACTCAGTTATACAAAGGTAAAAAAAACAACTGAACTACCGTAGTGCTTACAGAACAACTGTTGGCAACATATTAGGTCCTTTTTAATTGAAAGATTGCACGACGTGTAGGCATTTAAAATAGTAATGAAAGAATACAAATAAAGTACCTCTTTGCTCTGTATATCTCTTTCATGGGACGGCCATTTTTGTTTAGAATCTTGGGTCACATGGTTAGATTTTCCATCATCTGACCTATGATTCTAAACAACAGGTCTGCTAACAGACCGATATGGAGCAAAGAGGGCTCAATACGGTGGTCTATTTGTACATGTGTTTAAAGTAGACTTTGACACATATGAATGGGGACTCTATTTCAGTTTATAGAAAGCCAATAGCATTACATGTATTCCATAAACCGAAAGTCTATAAACCGAAATACATTCGGTTTATAGACTTTCGGTTTATGGAATACATGTAATGCTATCGCTATTCTATAAACCGAAAGTCTATAAACCGAATGTCTTTCGGTTTATAGACTTTCGGTTTATGGAATACATGTAATGCTATTGGCTTTACATATTGGCTAAGAAATTTTTATGAATGGGGACTCTATTTCGGTTTATAGAAAGCCAATAGCATTATATACAATGTAATCGCCGAACCCCGAACTCCAACACAGACATACAGTGAAATGTCCGTGTTCGGGTCCGGGGTCCAAAAACCGTAATGTTCGGTACCAACCCGAACAGTGCGGTTCGGGTTCGCTCAACACTAGTAATGGTAAGTTTAATAGCAAATCTTTGGATCTAATATTCTTAAATTGGGATGGGAATAAAATAATATTTGTTTTCCAAAATAAAAGTTTTGCATCGGATTGAAGCTGCGGTGGGCAGATCATCAAATCAATATCGTAAAGCAACGATCAACAAAAGCCAAGTTCCCCTGGTAATATTTTATTAACTCTGCGGTAATGCCAAGACAGTAGTGAATGGCTCTAAGGTTAAACATACTTAATTCAATACCTTGAGAGACTACATCATTTTATGGACATGAGGAATCAGGAGAAGAAAGTCATTTACATCAATCCCCGTGTGAACTCAATCATATTTAATACGTTAGAACAGCCGAGGCTTGACAATATCCCATCAATAAATCAATGGATTAAACTTTCGGAGGAGGTTAAAATAATAGTTATTGGAATTTACGGCAAGGTGAATGCAAATTTGCAAGCGCTTTCCAGTCTTTTATTTTGAAAGTAATGTGCAGATATACATATATATTGTCTGTGTTTGCAAAAAAAAAAATCCCGTTTCTTGTCGGAGAACAAAAGTATCTTTATTCTAAGGATGAGTAAGCGGTTGCACACAGGTTTTTTTTTTTTTTTTTCCCCCCCCCCGAGAAAAGTGGCTCGTCAGCAAGTTCGGTGGAAACCAAATGAGAAAAAATGTAATTGTCTCATAAATGTGTCTCAAATAAACTGGAATAGATGAATTAGCGTGCAAACGTTCATTTAAAGGGGAAATTGAATCTACAGTGTCCGGAAATTTTTTTTTTAGATAAGTACAGCCTAGTGTAAAGTAAAGAAAATGACCTGTTTTATCAGTTCTTTTCAGCCTGTCTCCTAAATAATGTGATAGAGCTACTGATGTTGCTATAGTAACAGTCCCTGCCTCTTTCTCGAAAGCCCCTCCTTATTGGAATGTCACTGAATTCAGAAAGCCCCGGTGAAATTATTTCCAAAGTAAAATCATAGTAAACTGTGCCGTTTAACTGATTCGGGAGCAATGTAAATTAGCAAATATCCTGGACCATAATAAAAATAATAGTGGGTAGCAGTAGAAAAGTATTAGCAACCTCCTTGTTCTGTGTGTGATTCTCTGGCACTAAATATAACTAATAATGCTATAATTGATTTTTTTTGTCCAATTCCAAATCATCACAAATATAGATTGTCTCTACTAATCTCTATCAGTGTTTATAAAACCTGCATGCTAGTCATTAGATCTGTATCCCTTTAAAAACTTTGAAGTATGTATCTCCAAAGATGTGAGAATGCTGATAAATGAAGTATTTTAACAAGGCAGGCTCTTAACCAGTCAGCGCCCCATCTGGTCTGGAGAGTGATATACCTGGCTAGATTACGTAGGGGGGCTGGGACAAGTCTGCCTGTGTTCCGAAAGGAGATCCCGGAGGCTGGCACTACAGGCGGGTGAGGATACCACTGAGATCCTCACTATGAGGGAGCATCTCTCCCGGCATGGCCACTGTTCGCCCTCGAACGTTTTCTCCAAGATTTGCTCTGATAGCCAGGGTGCCACCTCATCATCGGCCCCAGTGAAATGGAGTTTATAATGAAAATGTCAGTCTTTTGAAGGCTTACGTCTCTTATTAGCGCCGAGGATGTTTCATACTGTAACTGAACTCGGGGAAATGTCACACTTTCAGAGGTTGTTGTAACCTAATTAAATTTTGTTGCAAGCTAAGACTTCCTCCTGAACCACATGAAGTACTTTACGAATGCTGCATCAGCTCTGGCATGCGCTACGTGAACTGATAAACAAAGTAAACAATTCTGCAGACTTTACCAGTCAAGCTTTGTAATCAGGATTGTATCAGTATACTGGCTTCGTTTCACCACAGCATTACATTCCTCAGCACAGGAGCCAGACATCAAAGTAGGTCTTATCAAGCAATGGGGTCTATGTCAAGATGGCATGGAACCCCGAGTCCCCGAGTTAAAAGAGTTGTGGTGCAGTATTTTGAGACACAGGGCCTAGTGCAGGATAACCGCACTCCACTGGAAGCTTAAGGGCCCCAGGTTGGTGTGGCCACATACCAGGGCTCTGTGGAAGCAGCTGCTGTATCCAGTATAACCAAGACGGAAACTGGAGAAACCTTACAGACTTCATGGAAAACAACAACTTTAACAGGAAAGTAGGATGTCGCTGGCTGGGACAGGTAGACGACCCAGAGCGAAATAGCAGAATGCAAGCTAAGGCAGAACTTAATAGACAGAGTGCACGGCCAAGAAGAGAATGGAGCAGGTGCTGCTCTGTGTCCGGACTGGGGAAGGTACAAGTTACTAGAATACATGAATTTAAAGAAAAGGCAGGAACCAGCATAAATCATAAACAAGCGAGTAAAGCAAAAAGGATACAGAAATAACTTGGATATAGCCTGGATTAGTCTGCACATGGGTTGACCCATGACATGTCTATTCAATGATGCACTGCTCTGAATTAACTTGCATTAAACTACTACGATGGTATGAGAATAACGACACATGGAGACCAGGAGTGCAACAGATATGTTTTTCCTTCCACGGCCAAGTAAATTTCTGAGAGTAGAAACGGCAAACTTGATATTTGTAAATAAATTAAACATATTTCCCATACAGACATCCACATTTTAATAACTTCATACATTTTTACAATGATAAAACTTTGATACGCTTTAAAAAAAAAAAAAAAAAAAACGAATGTCATTTTTCAAGTCTTGTGACTACACTAAAGCTAGGCCCATGCAAATATTCTCCAGACTTTAAAGACCTCGCTTTCTCTAGTTTATAACAGTTAACCCCTCCAGACACCTCTTTCTATACTTTAGTTTATATACTATACTTGAGTTTTCTTTTGTTGGGGAGTTTGCTCCCATTCCATGCAACGTTTAGCTTTTTTTTCGAACATAAGGGGGAGCAAAAAAAAAAATCCATTCATGTGTATTGTGTAATAGGCTTCATAATATACACTGAGGAATCCTATTGATTCCCACTTTGTGGTTTGAAGGACCTTCTTCGTTTTTATTTATTGTGGTTACATAATGCACCCATTGTTCTAACTAGCATGGGAAGAGCAATTATATACTGGACACATAAAACAAAAAACAAGAGAGCACTAGAGATCAATAAAAACTCAATTGACTGTATCTGGTTTAATCATTTGACTTTAAATACATGGTGCTGACCTTGTTTATTTTTGTAGTTCAAAGACTATTAAAAACAGGATTTCCCTATGGCAATCTTGCTTTCGATATTGACGCGTAGTTTTCGCACACTTGTGAAACTCAAATCTTTATTCTCATACCGTATAGAATAAATAAAAACTTGCAAAGTATCTGATTCAAAGTGACCCTGATATCTCAAAAATGCCGTGAATACCCAATATACATAGCGCAGTGTTTGGTCGCAAACATATATCATACCATAAAATAAATCGTGGTTGTCAAATCATCTTTACTGGGATTTAATTTTCAAATAAAAATGTAGATATAATCTAAGATAGAAATGATATGTTTATTATATAGTTAGAAAGCTGTGTAATAAAAACAGTTATAAGTACAGTAGATAACCTTTAACCTACAATACCCTCCAAAAGCTGATCCCACTCATTAACCGATACTAACCTGCATGATCTCTGCATTCCTCAAATGGACTATAGCGCTCCTCCAACCTCAACATCTCTTCCCACTCACGCTTCCAAGATTTTGCCTGATCTGCTCTCTCTCTCTCTCTCTGGAACTCCCTTCTGCCAAGCACCCAGCACTCTCCCTCTTTAAAAAGTTCCTCAAAGCTTGCCTCTTTATCCCCTTCATGACGCATGATGCTTGCGTCCCAAACGACGCAAGCACCTTAATAGACCCTGTGGGTCCCTGCCAAAAAATCGCGAGACCTGGGACGTGACGTCCCAGGTCTCGCGATTTTTTGGCAGGGACCCACAGGGTCTATTAAGGTGCTTGCGTCGTTTGGGACGCAAGCATCATGTGTGACGTCCCGGAGGCGTGCCCGAATCCGGAAGTTCGGGCACAGCACGATTTAGCAAAATGTAACCGGTGCTCGCTTTGAGTACCGGCTACATTTTCCCTGTCAGACTGAGGCCATCTGACAAGCGGGATCCTGCTGTAAGTGCCTGCAGCGGGATCCGAAAACAGCTCATCGCGGGGAGCCGCGATGAGCTGTTTAGTACAGGACGTACTATGCCGTCCTAACGACTTTAAGGCACTTAAAGTCAGGACGGCATAGTACGTCCTAACGTCACAAAGGGGTTAAGGAAGCTTAGTACTAATCCCATTAGAATACCTGTTAATTAACCTCTGGTTAATCCCACCAGCTCTCACTGTCATCAAACACTGATAGGATCTGGTATCTTACAACTCATCTAGAATACACACAATGAATCTGGCCAAGTGCCACCCATCAACAAATCTGATACTACCACCAGCTTCCCATTGACCTCGTCACTCCTTTACTTGTCTCATGTACCCCAGTCCCTCTAGATTGTAAGCTCTGTGAGCAAGGTTCTCTACCTCATGTCTGTTCTTGTTCGTCTAACTTAGTATGTAGTCCCCCTAGTGCTAAGTAAAATGTTGGTGCTATATAAATCAATGGTAATATTTAATGTAGATTAATTCAGGAAAACTGCTTTTGTATGAATAGTATACTCTTTAAAATCTTTTTTCCCCACCCATTCACCAGTATAATAGAAACATACAATGTTTCAGCAGATAAGAACTTATTATTATTATTGTAAATGAATAAATGTATATAAAATTCCACTAAAAAAACACTTTTGGTCTTGGTATGTGTAAAAAAAAAAAAGACATTAACTTTCTTTTCGAATTTCTAAAATCTAACGATAATGACATCATATCCATCAAATCTAACCCCTCGTCTCCTTCCCCAATTGATCCTACTGCCTTTTGTTATAATTTTGTATACTCAAAAAATGCTGTATAATCATCTCTTTTCAGTGTTTGAAATCCAAACGTAACAAACAAAATAGCAAAAAATAAAAGAAAAAAATGTAAAAAAAAAAAAAAAAAAAAATACCAAAATGCACTTCTGTCAGGAAAAACGAGCATTTTATTCACCCACCACACACATGAAATGAACCATTTGCATAATTTTATTATAATAGGTTCTTCAGTTAGTGACACTGTTCGTGATTATCACTACAAAACATTTCAGGCACCCTGCAGTCAGCCGGAACTTAACTTGCCAATCACAGAATCAGCCTTGTTCTTTTTTCTTTTCTTTCTTATACTAGGTTTGTGAGGCAGTCTCTGGGCGCTAGTGATTCACCTGTCATATATGGAGTAAGTAATATAGAGTTGGCACTTTATTTGATTGTGGCGAACTCAAAAAATTTTGGATTTTTTTCTTTTGCATGAATTTATTTGAGTACAATTTTCTTTATATATATATATATATATATATACATATATATTATTTTTTTTTGCACATGTCTTCATAAGATAAACATTGTTTGTTCAGTAACTGTGGAGCAATTAAGAGAACAATGAAAGGGACAATATAGTATCCAAGTTACCTTCTTGTGTATTTTTATGGCTTGTTCTTGTGAAACTGGCAGGATTTCCTAGCCAATCAGATTGAGAAGGAAGTTACATCACAAACGCAGGGAAATTAACTTATAAAGTGCCTGGGAAAGGATACATTTTTTTTCGATTCCTCCAGCACTTAAAAAAATTGCAGAATCCCATCCGCAACAGGATATTACACAAACGGATAACTGCCGTCTTTCACAGCAAAACATAGACTTGGAGAGAGAATGGCAACTTCCCAAAATGTGTTGCCGGGGACAGAGCTTGGGAGGTCAATTGTCAGTGCCACAATGGGGTCACTGGAACTCACAGAGCTACTGCGCATGCACACCTGGCTGGTTTCTTTCCAGCCAGTCTCAGCCTTACTTTCAATATCACAGTGGGTCTTTAAGTACCACATTGATTTTAAATGAGAACAATAATAAAGTGGAGTTTACTCCAAAAAAATTAAACAGTAGGGGGGCGGCTAATGGGCAAGCAGTTGTGTTCGTTCACACTTGTGCAAGGTCTGGGTATTTTTTTTGTTAGGGTACGTTACATCAAGGCTTGACAAGCGTTACACATTTACATAGTCGTTTGGTTTGAAATAAGACTTGTGTCCATCAAGTTCAACCCTTTTCCTATGCCTTGTTTATCGCTGTTGATCCAAAATAATTTTCGAAATTCTGTTTTCGATGGGGAAAAAAAAAATCCAGGAACACAGTGTTTCTATAGTGTTCTATGTAACCAATACAAAAATGTTACGAGCCACAAATATGGAATTTAGACTTACTTGTCCCTGGGTTTGTCAAGGCTCCAAGGCCAACTTCATTCTTTTTAACCCCCCTCCCCCTGGGCCAACAGTTGCCTGAACTACCCAGATTTTCCATAAATTCCATAATTACATAGCATTTTAGTTTCTGTTTATCAAACATTTTTGATGGACACCTACGATCACTACCTAGGCTCATCTAGAACCTAGAAGGTGCATATATGGTTCCTACCTAGGGTCACCTAGAATGTAAATCTGGCCCTGTCCCCTACCCTTATAGTGACATATTCATAGATCTACCCATATTTCTAACTGAAAAGCCATCAACGTATCACTCCCTCCCCATAGTGTCAAATCTTTCAAAATAGTATGGAGGAAAAAATATTGCAATTAACAACAATGAACCAGCAGAGTGATTCTACCAAAACATTGCGCATCAGGTAGGAAAGTAATAATGTTTTAGCTGAGATTCAGCATTTAATGAGCCTAAATGTAGTTAATTGCTATGTATACAACACAGAGAACAAGATTATCCTTTAATTAAATGTAATTTTTAGTTAGGAGAAGCACACAGTGCTATTTAGCAGTTCCGTATGCTATACGCAACCTCCAGCATTTTTTTTTTTCTTAAACTCTGTCCCCCTCGCTATGATTTTATCCAGCCGCTGTTTTGAACAAATGAAAATCCTGTATGATCTTCAGGCAATTAATGGGATATTTAATTAAAAAAAAATCACGTACACAACTTCCCCCCCCCCCTACTCTTATTATAAGTCTTATTTGGCATAAATAGGTATAGAAAGCTGGGATGAGCATCACAGTACTTGGAAATAAGCATATACAATATGATAAACTTCACACGATCGAGGGTAAGAGCAGAACCCAAAAACCAAGAGAATACTTTATCCCCTTAGTGACAGAGTTCTATGCTGCATGTGATGTGCCTTGAAGACCAGAATTCCGTTACTTTTGTCATACATTTGCTTAACTGGGATTTTTGTTCTTTGTGTTCAATCCACACACACAAATTATATATCATTTTTTAAAGGGCAGATGGGGATTTCTTTTAATACTATTATTTTCATCATATGATATAATTTACTATTAAAATAATATCAAATATTGCAAAAAAACACCACTTTTTCTAATATTGACCTGATTTTTTTTTAAACACAATTACAATAGGTAAAAAAAGACCCCATCTATATAGTTTCTAATATTTGTCCTGAGTTTAGAAATACCAGTGATTCCACTTTTTTTTTTTCAAGTAATAGGGCAATAACCGAAAGTAGTGTTTTTTTGTTTACCAACCATTTTCTCCTCTCCTACAGTGACATTTTGACCCCAACCTTAACCCTAAATTTAACCCTAACCCTAAATCTACCCCACCCCTTAATCTAACCCTTGTACTAACTCTAATTCTAACCCTAGACCACCTATAACCTTAACCCTAATTGTAACCCTAACCCTAGATATAGTGTTTGCGTTTTCCTTTTTTTTTTTTTACACTGTAATGTTGCTGACTGCCTCTAGGGGCAGTCAAGCAACAGTCTGAGTGACAGAATATATATATTTTTTTTATCACTTCCATCGCTCTCTGCTGGGCATGCCATATTGGAGGTGCCCTGGGGGGCAAAAACGGGTGTTGCACGATGCCTCGATTGAGGCATCATTGTAACACCTTTAATGCATGGGCAGTGATAGCTGATCACTGCCTATGGAAGTTTGAACGCATACGATCACATTCGCTACATTAAAACTCAGGATATATATATACACCCTCATGGTCCTCAATTATCATGATTTGCAGGACGTATATATATATACATCCAGATGGCTTAAGGGGTTAAGTCAGAGTCGAAGCTGCAAGTGTTGTTTTTTTGAGGAAAAATATGATTATGTTGTTGTTAAAACCTTGGTGGAAAATTAAAAATATGCTAAGCGGGTGATATTTTGAAAGGGGCAGTTCCATCGAGCTTAAAGAACTAAAAAGGAAAGACATAGGGTGATATCTATAGTAAATGGAAGAAAAACAGGCTTCTACTAGGAACTTTTCCTTTAAAAAAAAAAAAAACGTAACATCTTCATGAGAAACTAAAACGGCTCGATATAAAAATTAAGAACAAACGGGTTTTGTCCAGGGACCTACGATTAAATGCACGAAATGCGTTAGGCGATCATCCTCAAATCCTGATACTGCTTGCGAGCGTATCTTTCACTCATGTCAATGTGTGGACAGAATATCATGAGGAGTGAGTGGCGGATACAATGTGTACATTTTTCTGATGTGGAACCTTGTGTTTGTATTTCTGCAGTGAGTGACATCTAATATGGGGAGCTCCAGGTCAGAAGATAAGGTCCAGCTAGACCTTTTATTTGTCGTATAATGTGTTACACAAAAAACATCCTTCTATTAGGAAAGCAGCGCAATATAGAAACATATAGAAACATAGAATGTGTCGGCAGATAAGAACCATTCGGTCCATCTAGTCTGCCCAATTTTTTTGAGTACTTTTATTAGTCCCCCGTTCCCAGTCTTATAGCTAGGATAGCCTTGTGTCTATCCCACACATGTTTAAAATCCTTGACTGTTTTTACCTTTACCACTTCTGCTGGAAGGCTATTCCATACATCCACTACCCTCTCAGTAAAGTAATACTTCCTGATATTACTTTTAAATCGTTGCCCCTCTAATTTTAGACTATGTCCTCTAGTTGTGGTAGTTTTTCTTCCTTTAAATATACTCTCTTCCGTTACTGTGTTGATTCCCTTTATGTATATAAATGTTTCTATCATATCCCCCCTGTTACGTCTTTCCTCCAAGCTATACATGTTAAGATGCTTTAACCTTTCCTGGTAAGTTTTATCCTTCAACCCATGAACCAGTTTAGTAGCCCTTCTCTGAACTCTCTCCAAAGTATCAATATCCTTCTGGAGATATGGTCTCCAGTACTGCGTACAATACTCCAAGTGAGGTCTCACCAGTGCTGTGTACAATACTCCAAGTGAGGTCTCACCAGTGCTCTGTACAATACTCCAAGTGAGGTCTCACCAGTGCTATGTACAATGGCATGAGCACTTCCCTTTTTCTACTGCTAATTTCTGTTACCAGCCCGGTAAAACAGTAGCTTCCACTTTTCTAAAACATCTCACCAAGTCTCTGCACCTCTCTCTCACTGTATCTAAGTTAAAAAAAATGTTTCTCATATATTCATCAAATCTATGGTTTAGGATGAAAGGTTTCCAGACAGTTCAGAGTTTTGGGACTTCTCTAATTAGCACATAATTAATTTTGTTCTCTATATCAGAACTGTCTAACCAGTCTTTCGAGCTTCCCAGGTCCTGACAGACTTATAAGCTTCCTTTAGTTATACGTCAGTTTACCCACTCATTTTGAGGTGTGTATATAACACCGAGAGCTGCCCCATAGGTAAGACCAATGCACAAACTGCAAAACCAGTTCCTCGCCACTGCAAGGACAAGCGAGCATCTTATTTGAGGCTATTTGCAGGACTTATGTTGGGAGATTTTGGGAACCGTATTGTAAATGACCCCCACTGCACCCTCTTTTGGCTCTATGCACACCAAGTCCCCAGGATCTGTTTTTTGGGATGTTGAAAAGTATTCAGTCATTAAAAATCCAACATTTCACGCTTGTATAATGAGAACTTTCTGTACTGTCATAATCTATTTTTGTATAACACCAAAGGGCTCCATCTCCTCACACAGTAAATATGTTAAAAGCACAACGATTGAGCAAAGGAGAAAATAATTTGCATTTCTGGGATGTTGTATTAGGCCAAAGACACATGGCTGAAAGATAAAGTGATCTAGACTGAGCCAAGCGTTGGTGCCATGTCAAGCACTTCAAAAACTCAACCTAATTACTTCCTCTCCATTTGCATAATAGGCTTGGCTCTGACAGGCGTAAACTGGGGATGCACGGTGAAGATTAAAAAGTGGCAGCGTGGTAAGCGGGTCTGTTGCGGGCACAAGAACACAGAGCTGCCGGGGCAGTCACTGGATCATCCGCTGTCTAATCTTATTCGAGAGGCTTAGGCAGGATTTAAACAATTTAAACAGCCCGTCCCTACTGCTCACTGGTCAGAATGACTTAACCCTGTGACGCCTACATCACTAATCAAAGTAGCTAACCCGGACGTCATTCAGATTATCATCGAAGACCCATTAGGCGCGAAGGATGTTGGTTGCAGAGACACTTTTCTACCTCCTGGACCACCAGGGAACAAAGCCAAGTTAAAGTGAAGGATTCCTCACCCCGAATACATTTTTGAATACACTTATGGGCCTGGGCTATAGGGGGATATACGAGTGGTGTGTTAAATATGAAGTTGTATTGCTAAATTATTAATCTTAAGAAAAAAAAGTTAAGAATACTGGATCCCCACAGCCAATCAAAACTTTGGGGTCTTTAAAGAAGCACAATCTCTGTAACACCGTAACACAGCTTCTCCTCGAGGTGGAAAAAACTGCTTTATGCTCATACATAGACCCCCCCCCCCCCCCCCCACACCCCCCAAATCATGAATTATTTCCATTTTAAGATGTTGATATTTCTGGATCTCTTCTAGTGGAACTCTTCTCTGTGTCTCTATTCATCCTTGGACCACGTGGTGCCCACAACTTGCCATTAATAAAAAAAAATTATCAGCATTTTGGAGCAGAAAAGATACAATAAAAGCAGTGCTGTTTGGGGCCTTGGTATCAATTAAAATCCTGACGAGCATCCTGGACAGTTGGATTCAATTAATGGGTAAATTGTTACCTCTCATTAAACACGTCTTTCCTGTCTCTGTTGTGGTCCGAATGACATGG
Organism: Pelodytes ibericus; assembly: GCA_036172795.1. NCBI lineage: Eukaryota > Metazoa > Chordata > Amphibia > Anura > Pelodytidae > Pelodytes > Pelodytes ibericus. Next base: position 13,119,160 of record CM069857.1, read on the forward strand.
GAACTGTACAACAACACTAGGAATTATTTGGGTTTAATTGCCCCCCCCCCCAAAAACAAACAAAAAAAAACTAATGTTGTATTTTGAACATTGGATGATTTCTGGAATCTGCATCACTTTTCTTTATTGTTTCTTCTCAATGTTTCTACAGAGCCTAACAAGTATCTCTTTCTATTCATAAAATAATCAACATATTCTACAGTACACTGGTCACACACAAAATACAAATGTAGCTCCGCCCGGGAAAAGAGTCCTATATATCCATATTCCTTTATGTAGCTATAGGAGTCAATCCCCCCATTAATAGTACATCCCATTTGTGATACCCACTACTTAGTAAATACCCCTATGCTTCTTTGGAGGGTTGTAAAGTTCAGTTAAAGTAGAGGACCCCAAATTCTTTCTACCATGTCACCAACTTAACTGGGACTTGAGTGCCGCCAAAATGTTCAGTTTGTCCAAATGTATTCGCCCATATCAATTTTTCAGGTTCATCTAAACCGAACCCATTGATGCATTCGTTTTCGGATGAAATTTGTCCATTATTTTATTTTCGTGAATTCCTTTCAGAATTGCACCAAAGTTCATTTCAGAAAAATAATTTGTCTGAAATGGAAATGCCCAAGTCTGGTTAGGGGTTAGGTGCATTAGTGAGTGTGTTTGTGTGTAGTGGTGTGTGTTACATGTGAGAGTGTGCTTGTGTATTAGCTTGAATTAGAGTGTGTGTATTAATGGGAGCGTGCATTAGTGAGTGTGTTTGTGTGTAGTAGTGAGTGTTACGTGTGAGAGTGTGTGTATTAGTGTGAGCATGCATTAGTGAGTGTGTTTGTGTGTAGTAGTGAGTGTTACGTGTGAGAGTGTGTTTGTGTATTAGCTTGAATTAGTGTGTGTGTGTGTGTATTAATGGGAGCGTGCATTAGTGAGTGTGTTTGTGTGTAGTCGCGACTGTTACGTGTGAGAGTGTGTGTATTAGTGTGAGCATGCATTAGTGAGTGTGTTTGTGTGTAGTAGTGAGTGTTACGTGTGAGAGTGTGTTTGTGTATTAGTGTGAGCGTGCATTAGTGAGTGTGTTTGTGTGTAGTATTGCATGTGTATTAGTGTGTGTGTGTATTATTGTTATATTTGTTATGCCAACATGAGGAGTAAATGGTCTCCTAATAAACAAATGGGCAAATGAACAAATTACATTTTTGGTCACTGGGCATTCATTCAGCTTTACATTCAGAATTCAGACGAGAGAACGAAAGCCGATTTTACCAGAAAAGGAATTTGTCTGAAAGCGAATGACCAAGTCTACTCGAGATACTGTAGGGCAGCAGAGTTTCATCAGATGCGCCATGAAGTCTGAGTATCCAATGGAGATAGGATGAGGTGTCCTCAAAGTTAGTCATAAAATAACACCATAAATTGGGCTCCTAATTTGCTTCAGGTGTTTAGGGAACAACCAGGATTCCCTGCACCTGTGACTTATCCCCTGTTGAAATTACTGAAAACAAAATGTGCAGTTCCATAAACAACCCTAATTTTAAAAGAAGAGCTTTTGGTAGCCAACATCATTTCTTGGAAAAAGTATACTAGTTGCATTGCATATGTTACATAGTCTTCTCCAGCCAAGTTGGTGGTGCACCCAAGACAAGATCCTTGCCACTTGAGATTCAGTAGAACCCCAGGAGATACCTGGGTTAACGAAAGGTATGTTAATAAAATGCCCTATTTATAAATACAGCACAACTAACATGTCTCATTTAAAAAATAAAAATAAAAAAAAACACCATATTGGAAACCTCTGAATAAAGATAAACTTCTCTAAAATGGAGTTGTGCCTTTATCAGAATTGTATACTTTTTTAATGGAGAGTTAGACGGCACAGAAGAAGTCAAAGCAGAATGACGTACACACCTAAGCTACAACAATAAATGGTAATATAACATGTTTAGCAGAAAAGGTTTAGTCACACACGAGGTGAAAGTGTGATGGGTTGCGGTAACCCATGCATGGTTGTGTATCCATAGCGGGAGATAGATTATCAGCTGTATAGTTGATATTTAACAACACATATTATCTATCAATCCAATCACACAGCCAGTAGCAGAACGGTACACCATCGTTCATCATTTAGTCAGGCAGATGTTGTCTCACGGCCAATTAAAAGATCATCTTGAAGGTCAAGTGTAACTGCAGAGGCTGACTGAGGATTGTGGAGTTTTAAGTGGAGTTTTCCTACCCCTGCCCTGAAAGTATATTAAAAAACACATTAGCATTTCTTAACATGTTACTGGAGCAAAAATATTCTGCGTTTTAGAGAAGATGGGAGCGAGTTCATGCGAGAGACGCAGGAGAAGAATGAATAACTACGTTCTGATTGGCTTCTTTGTGTTCTGCACCATTTAGAACACGGCTAGGATTCAAATTGTGGTCAGTGACGACTACGTATTGTACAGGAGAGAATAAACTAATGGCAGGTAATTGCAAATAGGAAAGTGTCAATATTGTCTCCAGTGGAATGGGACGCTGTTTCTAAAACACTATAGGAATTTGGAACTTGCCCTTTAACTTTCACCAAACAGACAATGGAACAGAAACAATGTATTTCAATTGTTTGAAAATAGTTTTTTTTCAACAGTTGAAGTGATGCAGATCAGTATGTATGGGAAATTGTGCTTGTCTAAAGAGCATTCCTTAAAACAAACAGGAACAAAAATATGTTTCTAGCAAGTAGAAGAGCTACAAAACTAATCTTTTATTCAGGTGAGCCTTAATAATGAATAGTGCAGCTTTTTCCACACAATGCAAATCCTTGTGAATATGATTACAACAATACAGGTTTTGTATTGGCAGCAATCCCAATAGGTCTGTTTTAATTAGGCAGAAGGCTCCTTGTGTGCATCATTCAAATTCTCAGTTGGAAGTCTAACCAAATATTTCCTCCTGGCTGCCATTTGACAGAGCACAGCTCCGTGAGCAGCAGTTTGTCAAGCAGTTGCATATTCCTATTACTTTCCCATTTGATGTGGCAACTAGTTTGCCACGATGAGTCACAGTACTTCTGTATAGGAGCCTTAGTGTGGACACGCCTGCTCCCAAGCCACAGTTCCAGTGGGGCATACCACGTTGGGAGATATGGGATCAGTCCTATCATTGGTGTGTGGGTGGGCCAATCGTGCATCTCACACAACCCGTAGCTGCGAGGAGATAAGCTAAAAGTTCAGTTTGGCAAGTAACATGGCGGACCCACCAACAGATGAGGAAGCTGACATAGCGCCTAGAAGTCTTCCATTTCAGTTCACCATGCCGAGCCACATTGTGGGAATGGTGCCTATTAGGAGCACTGTTCAATAGGTGTTTTATTCAGGCAGAAGTGGCCTTCTGTCTGATTAAAACTGGAATATTGTGTTGCTTTTACTTTTACATGCACTATGAGGATGATTGTGCAATTTGTATCTTTATTAAAAAGCAATCTATTCCTTATACCTTGCTCTCTTTCACTGCTAACTCTTGGGATTAAATTGGGAACCAGGCAATGGAAATAAAAACTTGTCCACCAGCACTTGACAAAAATAAGAAAGAAAAAAACCCTTCCACCTTCATTAAAAATCTAACCCACACGTTTCCTTCAGCTTTTGATGAATTAAGTGTCTGATGTGGCTGACCGCTGACCCTCTTAGTGCCGTAGCTTTGCATGTCATCCAGATCCTGCACGCCGGCTTTCATGCCCCTCTAGCGTGGCAACTTGTAGCCCACTGCTGGCTGCAGATCAGACGCGAAAGCGTAGGGGACCCATGTGGAGACATAGTTTACCATTGTGCCCTTGTCTGAGATCTTATGAATAATGTAGATAGTGTCCTAACAAAAAAAAAAAAAAAAAAACTCTTTATAGCAGTAGGGATTAACAGCACATAATATCCAGAATTCCTCCAGGTGGTTTTTGGTTCAAACCGGATTTCATACATATCCTACATTTCTTACGGCCAGAACGGAAGGCCATGTCTCCTTTGTATTCTGGCTTCCAGTAGGCCCCTCATAACTAATACGATTTCGCTGCTGATACGGACTTACTAGCTGGATGTGTTAATCTTAAACTATCACTGCCATTTACGTAATACATTACTCAGGAACTTGACAGCAGTGAGAGATTATCATTGGGCTCCGGAACCTCCGATGGATGAAGTCGGACACAAGGTCAACCCAACGGTAATCTCGGCCAATTTAATTAACAGCAATGAGACGTCTTGTGCTGCGAGAGCGAAATAACTAAAGTACAAACAGGGTCCTGCGAAAAAGGAACTATAGAGCCTTGCCCGGGGCCTGCCAAGAGCTGTCCACCCAGACATCGTAAATTCAGCCACAGTGGTCAAAAGCTAACAATGGTCTTAAGGTGGCAACTAAAAATATGTCCATGAATGTCCAGGAAAATGTAATGACACCATTCTTCCACTAGTCTACAGAGAATTATGCTGTGCTGCACCAAGAATTGTAACTTATCCAAGGAAGTAGTATTGCTTATGCGAACAACGTGCGGTGAGCACCAAGAGTGGAATTCTTGTTGCTACTCTCTACGTGTATATGTGAATCCCGCTTGGCATGTAACATGTCTGACACTAATACCTTCACATGCACCGTGTTATGTACACTGGAGTGCTCGACGCCTCCGCTGTATGAGTGTTTAAATATGCAATAACCAGCATTAAACTCCCTGCACCTCTGCTCCAGCTGGGCACGATCCTTCATTTCATGCAGTCACGGTCCCTCTCCTTAACCTTACGCTAAACACATTTATCCTTTTTTTTTCCCAACAATTAAAAATCTCCCCCTTAAGCAGCAGAATGTGAAAAAAAAAAACCCACACGTTTTAATTATATGTATTTCCATTTTTCACCGTTCATTTACATATTTATCTTTCCAATTTGAAAAGCGATGGAGATGGGACGTAGATGTAAATTAGAATTATTCATGGAGGCACTTGAGGTGCAAGTTAATCATTAAAAAGCTCACTTCTTCGCACAGGTTTGGGTATCAGATAAGGCAAGCTTTGATTTCTTATTTTGCATGGGGAAGTTGTCGATTAATACGGCTGTGATACAAATACGAATGCACCCGTCGTTTATAGTTCTCTACCAATGGGAGGGAAGGAAAATTAATTAGCAGCAAGAACCATAATGTCAAGTCTTTGATTAGAGGGCCGATTCTGAAAGAGGGCTCATGGGTTGGGGCTTTGATTGGTTAGGATTTTCGACCAATGGGAGGGGAGGAAAAAAAAAATCACATAACATAACATAAATTTCCAAAACATAACTCTTTCAGTTGAGTTCAAATAAACATAACAGCAAAAACATTTTGTCAAGTCTTCTATGTCAGGCCTCTTCTGACCAATGTGCAGAAGTGAATCGGAATTCAGAAGCAGTATTAGCATCAGAAAATGGTACCCGAACCCTACTTGTTATATATGTGTCTTATGCCTGTATATTGTTAGGATTTTTTATAAATCTTATGAAATAGTCACAACAATCTATTTTATTGTAATTTATATTTTGGTCATTTTTTAATAAAGAAAAAAAAAATAATAATTTCAGCCCATTGACGCACAGAACTGTCCCATGGATTACCGAGGACAATGCACACATAGCAGACAACAAACGCATTTCGCCGACTTAAAATTAGCTTGCTCATAATTTGACCAGGACATGTAAGCAAAGCATTATATTATACTGAATTAGTTAAAGGTAAGCAGTATTTGCATTGTGTGATATAATATTCTAGATATTGTATGAGCACTATTGCAATTTACATGTTTGAAGAACAGTTTATATAGGCAATTGTATAATAATGTTATTTGTTGGCAATTCCATTAGCACAATGAATATCTCAATCAGTAAAGCAGAGTAACATTGTGCATTCCAAACCAGAAGGTTTAATCCAAGAGTGGCTCAGTTTAATCACATATGGCTTTTATTTCTTCTCTGCACCATCGGGATTATTGCATGGAACAGGAGCTCTGAGACGTACTGCTACAAGGAGTGCAATCACCATGGAAACCAATGGAATGTTTAATTTAAAAAAAAAAAAAATTGGGAACTTTTGGGCAAGAATTGCTCTTTGATTGACATTGATTCATTGTGAGATTTTCGGTGGGAAAAAATACATAAGAGGCACACAATAGCAGGGGTACGTTAGAAAAGAAAGGGTAGAGTCACTGATTGCGCCATTCTTTTATTGTACCTTCGCGGTAGCGCTAACCTTCGACTGCTGGCCCTGTGTCCCGTATCATCGTGCAATAAAGTTGAGAGGTATGGGATAGAACTTCCTCCAAAACGTTTTAATCCCTAAACTTTTACATATGGGTTACGCCAGCGCTCAACGCACCTGAGCAACCTGGAAGTCCGGGACCGACGCAGTCCGCATGATAGACATAGCCTCAACATGGGACTAGTGCCAGTAATAGACACTATGCTGGTGTGTGATTCCTTTATACACTCCATGAGATTCCAGCTCTATGTTCTATCTAGGTTTTTGGAACTGTACCCCGAGCCTGAATCTCGGTAATTACGTTTAGCATGCTGATAAATGACTGTCCTTTTAAAATGTCAAATATCAAACAAACCCTCAACTTTACTGCAAACTTGCCGGTTCCAGGAGTAAGGAGCAGAGAATGTTTTTTGTTTTTTTTTTAAACCCCAATAATCGACTGCAAGATGATGAAATGGTCAGAGTACAGAAAAAAAAGAAAAAAAAAAGAAAACTAAAGTGTTGTTTGTAATAAATCTCCCTGCCGAGCAGTGATTTGAGAGGTAGTGTTGTGGAATAGCAGCAGCTTCCTGCGGTGTTAGCATGGGGCCCTGTAAGAATAGAGTAACACTTTGTGACTCTGATTATCTCAGACTCATTTACATGCTCACACTGAGAATTCTCAGCTCACCACTGAGTTCTTCACAATTTTGGTTACAAAGAATAACTTTCTTATATTTATCACAGGCTTATATCCTAGCAGCCACACCATCTGCACACTGAGTATGACAATCAGGGGGATGACGGAGGAGAAATCACCCTGCTAAATTAATGGCTCCTTCATGCCAGACCCCTCCACTGTGTAAAGCTGAGAATTTATCACAAATGTCTTCTTATTTCCTGACCCCTAGTCTGACATTGACCAGGTTTCTCATAGTTTGGTATGCCACATTGCTCCAGGTTTCTCATAGTTTGGTATGCCACATTGCTCCAGGTCTCTCATAGCTTGGTATGCCACATTGCTCCAGGTTTCCCATAGTTTGGTATGCCACATTGCTCCAGGTTTCTCATAGCTTGGTATGCCACATTGCTCCAGGTTTCTCATAGTTTGGTATGCCACATTGCTCCAGGTTTCCCATAGTTTGGTATGCCACATTGCTCCAGGTTTCTCATAGTTTGGTATGCCACATTGCTCCAGGTTTCTCATAGTTTGGTATGCCACATTGCTCCAGGTTGCCCATAGCCTGCCACATTGCCCCAGACTTCCCGTAGCATGGCATTCAAGATTCACCCAGTTTTCCCATAGTGTGGCATGCCACATTCCCCATGCTTCCCATAGTTTAATATGCCACATTCCCCCATGCTTCCCATAGTTTAATATGCCACATTGCTCCAGGTTTCCCATAGTTTAGAATGCCACATTGCTCCAGGTTTCTCGTAGTTTGGTATGCCACATTGCTCCAGGTTTCCCATAGTTTGGAATCCCCCACTGTTCCAGTTTTCCCGTAGTTTAGTATGCCACATTGCTCCAGGTTTCTCATAGCTTGGTATGGCTCATTGCTCCAGGTTTCTCATAGCTTGGTATGGCTCATTGCTCCAGGTTTCCCATAGTTTATTATGGCACATTGCTCCAGGTTTCTCATAGCTTGGTGTGCCTCATTGCTCCAGGATTCTCATAGTTTGGTATGCCACATTGCTCCAGGTTTCTCATAGTTTGGTATGCCACATTGCTCCAGGTTTCCCATAGTTTGGTATGCCACATTGCTCCAGGTTTCTCATAGTTTGGTATGCCACATTGCTCCAGGTTTCCCATAGTTTAGTGTTGCACATTGCTCCAGGTTTGTCATAGCTTGGTATGCCACATTGCTCCAGGTTTTCCATAGTTTAGTGTTGCACATTGCTCCAGGTTTGTCATAGCTTGGTATGCCTCATTGCGCCAGGCTTCTCATAGTTTCGTATGCTTCATTGCTCCAGGTTTCACATAGTTTAGTATGGAACATTGATCCAGGTTTCTCATAGCTTGGTATGCCTCATTGCTCCAGGTTTCCCATAGTTTAGTATGGCACATTGCTCCAGGTTTCTCATAGCTTGGTAGGCCTCATTGCTCCAGGTTACTCATAGTTTGGTATGCCACATTGCTCCAGGTTTCCCATAGTTTGGTATGCCACATTGCTCCAGGTTTCTCATAGTTTGGTATGCCACATTGCTCCAGGTTTCCCATAGTTTACTATGGCACATTGCTCCAGGTTTGTCATAGCTTGGTATGCCTCATTGCTCCAGGTTTCAAATAGCCAGGCATGTCAGATTGCCTCTGTTTTCCCATAGTCTGGCATGCCACATTGCCACAGACTTCCCATAGCCTGGCATTCCAGAATTCTCCCAGTGTTCCCATAGTGTGGCATGCCACATTGCCCCAGATTTCCCATTGCCTGGAATGTCACATTGCCTAAGGTTTGACGTAGTGCTCCCTGCTGTCTTTAATTTCTCAATGTATACTTATGGAGTATATTTATGACTACATTCCCCCTATCTTAGGTCCATGTACGGTACATTGGGTTCCTTCAATGCACTGGGAACTGGCCCAACCCATGTATGTGCCACATACAAGTATCTAGATATTGAAATAATGTGCATTAAGCATTATCGATTATATACTGCCAATTGCTTACCCCCCCCCCCCCTTTCTTTAAATCTTGCTTACACTTTTAACCCCCATTTTGGTTATTTTTAGTACGTATTGCATGTTAACTGAATTGTAGTTATTACTATGTTTTATGTTCTTTCACAGATTGCCTTACATTTCCAAATCCAATCAATCTACTGCCCCCCCTGGTGGTGAGTTTGCTTCAGTGCTTCCCATGCGCTGAAAAAATCTCTTGCCAATCTCTTTAGAATCTATCTGTATTCAGCCTATATTTTCCTTCTCCCGTCATTTCTAATCTGTCTTTCACCATTCCCCCCGATCCCCGCTAACCCCTCCCTTCAATTCTGTTTAACTGAAGGCAATTCATCTCATTTTAATTAATTCTTACTAGCTGCCTTATCGCCCGCCAGTAGAAAAAGCAAAAGTGTTTTTTTTTTTTTTTCCCTTCCTTAATTATAAAGCTCATGGCATTAATTACCAGTACAGTAAATGTATCAGCAAACAAGAGCGGATTGAGGCTCAGTGAACCTTTACGGAGGATCTAGGAGCGACAACCGGGGACAATCACGCACTTTTTGGCGGCTTTTCCGGTCAGATGTGGGGCAGAGGGGAAACCTTGGAAATAAAGGCGCTGGAAGCAACAAATTATACTTAAGATGCCGTGTAACAAGCAAAATCAGCTTTAACGCACCCTAAGTAGATATTCGGAGCGTTTTAACGCCACTCCTTACCTGAAGAAAACCAAACTTGTTAATTCTTTGTTTTCAATATCTTCGAAATTAAAGGAGCCATTTTAGCTGGCTAATTTTCTGTATGTTGTACGTGTGTTCAAATATAAGTGAAATGTCCCTCTTTCTTTACAAGAAGTTACAGTTCTCCTGTAGTTTTATTTAGAAAATATAATTTAAACCGGGACTTCTAAATTCAGTGAACATCCAATAAGGAAGAGTTTGGTGAGATAGGCGGGACTGTTACTGTAGCAACAGGAAGACATCTATAACACTTAGTGTTCAGAAAGAGCTGATAAATAAAAATGGATAACAAAGATCTGTTTCTTTTCTTTCTTTCTTTTTTTTTACTTTAAAGGATTCAGTACTTACCTATAAAAATATATGGTCACGGTAGGTAGAACTACTGGCCCTTTAAGCCTCTGTAAACCAGCAACCAACCATGCCTACCCACTCGCAGAGAAGGGGCGGATCTGTGGCGTGATTCAAGGTATTTCCCGAATCGTTTTCGGAAATGAGTGTATAGGGCACTGTAGAAGTCTAGACGTTGAACAGATTCCCATTATTTTGATTGGACTTGATAGCCAGCCTTGTGGGCTGGTAACCGCTTAGGTGCATCTCACATAGACGGAAAATATTACACAAGTGCATGCTAGCTTTTGGGCAGACTAGATGGGTCGAAGGGTTTCTAGTAACACTGCTATAAATGGCGTGGGAATTGGTCTCTGGAAAATAACTCAAGAAAGCCTATGCAGTTGGGTCATTGAAGGATGTTCTATTGATCTTCACTGACCTTGCTACAGACACCGTTGACCTTGTATAGACACCTTGGCTACTCCTGCCCTGAATGTACATTTCAACGTATCTGTGAGTTTTGGCCCCCTAGGCCCAGTGGATTTCCACTTCAGAATAGACCCCTTCCTCTTATAAAAAGCCAAACAAGTCAGATATTATTAAGACAAGCTCTATGATGCATGGCCAGACTGGCTGGTTGGATAATGTCCAGGTGGGTACACCTATACTTTAAATTAACCAGGGATAGGATAAAAGTCTCTACAAGGACACCGGTATCCAGGTTAAGGACTATAAAGGATCCACAGAGCATTATTAAATTGTCCAAATTAAAGTGTCCTCAGTTTATAACAAAAGCATTGAATTAAAGCAAAACATTACTTAATTAACATGTACAATACGACGACAATTCAAAATGGAGGCTTTTTTTTTAGGTGCAGACCAAAAAGAAATGACGTAGAAGCTTAGAAAAAAATAAAAATAACCCTTTGCACATAACTGTAACAAAAAAGGTGCATCGTTTTGTCTTAAATTCTCTGATCATGATCCTTTGTGTGCCCTTTCTATGTGAATGCAAACTTTTTAGGGTTACATTTCAGATCGGTTTTGGACTAGTGGATATTAAGGTAGGTTCTCCCTCCCAGACTGAAATGCAAAGAATCACACAGCTCAGAGAGAGATGACAGACGTTGCCAAGCAAAAAAAGCTAAACAGACTTGCAGAAAAGTTGATTAAAGAAATATGTTCTATAATTATTATTATTACTCCTAATCACAAGCTCTAATCGTTAAACATATGCAGCTACAAATACTGATTAAACCCTTCATGGCCTTTTTTTTTTTTTTTCTTTTTAGAATTTTGATTTATTGGAGATAACTTATTTCATGAATTAAAAATACATTACCCTGCTGGTATTTAGAAAGGTAATAGGAAAAAAAAGACTATTTAAAAATACAAAGCTGTTAGTGAAACAGGATAATGAGAGAGATAGTTTATTTCACACCAGGTTACAGAAGCTTTTCTGCCAAAGACATATATAAAATAATTTGCCAGTCACAGTTGGGAAGGAACAATACAGTCTGTGACTTCAGCTTAGATACATGGCTAGATCAATGATTAAAGCAACTGCTTTGTAATAGGCCACAATCGATATTCTGTGGGCAGGAAAAAGTATATGCAATGCATAGCCAGAGAAGAAGTGCATGAACAACCACATAATGCAGAGCCAGCATGCAACTGAAAAATGCAGGGCCGGCATCCAACTGCACAATGATGACCCAGCATCCAAATGCACAATGAAAAGCCAACATCCGACTGTACAATGTAGAGTCAGTATCCAACAGTACAATGCAGAGCCACCATCCAACTGCAGAATGCAGTCAACATCTAACTGCTTAATGCAGAGCCAACATGCAACTGAAAAATGCAGAGTCAGCATCCAACTGCACAATGCAGAGCCAACATCCAACTGGATAATGAAGAGCCAGCATCCAACTGCATTATGCAGAGCCAACATCCAACTGGATAATGAAGAGCCAGCATCCAACTGCATTATGCAGAGCCAACATCCATATGTGCAATGCGGATCCAACTAGACAATATCGATCACACATACCCACACAAAACTACAGAGCTAATTTCCAGGTACACAAAACAGAGAGTAACAGGAAGCAAAGACACAGATACACAATGTAGAGATAACACCAAATTACGCAATGCAAAGGTGGTTATGTAAAGCATATAGTCAGCAATACAATGCTGTCGGAAATCCAGTTATAAAATACTGACATAGCAGCCAAGTAGACAAAACAGAGCCAACATGCAACACATTACACAATGCTGGCACAACAAAAAGAACTATACATGTAATAAAGATGAACTAACTACACAATAAAGAGTTAATAAGCAAGGGGAAATAAAATGAGGTTATATCCTTCTGAATTAATAGTACCGGTAATAGGGTAAGAATTAGGGTTACATGAAGGGTTAGGGTTAAATTGATCATCGAGGTTAGGGTCAAAAGGTAATTGTAGGAGGACATTTTTAAGGGGAAAAAAACACGCTACTTTAGGTTATTGCCCTATAACTTGCAAAAAAGGTCAAAGTTCCAAAAAAGTGTTTTTTTATTTTACATTTTTCATCATATTTTATGATTTTTCATAAATTATATATGAGGGAAATTAAAGTATCTAAAGAAATCCCTTCTTTTGGTGATAAGAACAGTATATAATGGATGGATAGACTAAAGGAAAAAAATGAACCGAATGGTTCTTATCTGCCGACACATTCTATGTTTCTATGTTTCTATGAATAATTACAGCTAAACACGAAAACCGCAAACATGTAAAGACAGCCTCTGTCACTAATCGGTAAAGCTATGTGCACTTGACTCTGCCTGTTTTTGATGCATACTTTTTTCTCACCGACAGAGGATGGCAGTTGACACTGACTACAGCGGCATAAGTAATTACATTTTTAACTAGCGTTCCACTGAACTCCCCCTATCCCACTTCTTCTACCATAAAAAAAAATAAGAGAAAATTTATATTTTTTAAATTCAGTGTGTTCATAGTTTTCTATAATTACTGTCCATCTTTAGAGATAAAAAGAGAGGCAAACAAAAAAAAGGGGGGGTGAAGACAACACATTTTTTAGATGAAAGGCAACTTATTAAAAAGGTTTGTTATTTTTGAAGCTAAAAAAAAAAAAGAATAACTTTTAGCACTACCCAGGAGAACCAGGCGCTCTTCTGTCTGTCTTTGTACCCCAGATCCTAACTATAGCAGAACTTTGAAAAATCCCATGATGCTCGCTGTGCCGGCAAAAAAAAACCCATCTCTTGCTTTCCAGTGGACAAGACCAGATTTCCCCAGGAGTTAATTAAATCTGATTCAAAATAGCAGCTCTATTTTAATCAGCTCTCATCAACTCTAACTAACGAAGCCTGCTTCTTTCACTTGATCACATAGTCATTCTAGTCATATCCAACTGGAATTTCTTTGGAGTATTTTTTATTCTGACGTTATCAGGGCTGAAGAAGGAAATTTCAATACAGCAAACATCTGATTTTTTTTTTTTTAAATACACATTTCTTTTAATTGGCTCATTCACCGTTCTCCTTTAAGTAAGAGCAATAGAAGGGCTGTTGTTATAGCCACAGCGATACTTCTATTACACTATTTTGTCTTTTTTGTTGTTGATTTTATAAAAAAACTGATATTACAGATTTGTTTGAGTCAAGGGACTGTCTGGTTCCCAAAATGCAACTTCCAAATATTAATGTGCTTTCAAAGTACTTTACAATGCATGTCTTACATTTTGCATTGCTTAAACTATAAAATACTTACAGCTAGAAGAAATTGTGAAATTACAGCAGTTTGCAAGAAACAAGGACTGCCCACACCAGCTGAGTAAAAGTAATTTCCTTTTTTTTTTTGCTGCAGGAACCAATGAGAATAATGCCATTCAAATGAAAGGAATAGCCTGTCTATCTAGGGATGTCATCAGGCAATGTGTTGCACTGTTAAGAGATCCTACTGTGTACAAGATCAAGGTCACTCATAGGCCACTCAATAGACTAAATTTGAGGAGGACAGGAAGTGACTATATTAAACAAAACTTTATATCCACAGTGTCTATATAATCAGTGCTGCCGCACCTGCAGTAAACATACAGAGTACTCACTGGGGAGGGCTTGAGTCAAATATTAAACATGTGATTTATAAAGAATGCCTGCATCAAATAACACAGGGATAAAAGCCTGTGCACTATACAAGCAGTGATCTTCATCTTGCACCAAAGTGAGTTTGGGGACTAGACTGTCCCTTTAAGTGTGAAATTCCCCTTGTCGACCCTTGTCGACTCCCTCTTTCAGGAATACAATCCCCAGCCAATCAGGTTTTTACATTCAGCAATAAAATAGAAATATTATTTTATTTTAATTTCTTCTAGACAAAAAAAAAAGCGCTGGACGAACCCCAAAGTTGTTCCAACATATTTAATAAATGTTAATCTGATGACCTTTTTAATATTCATGCATTTTTGTACCCTGCAGTGCTCAATTTAAATAGAGTGCACAGCAAGAAATGTGCCTGAGCTTCATATGTCCTAAAAATAAAAATAAAAAGGAATCTGCTTATGGTTCTAGCTCCCCATCTACTTCTTAACGATGATGATATTATGGACTACAACTGCCATCAATCTCAGCAAGCCTCATGGGGACAAAGACTTTCCATTAATCAGGAGAGTAGAAACAGATTACTATTATGTTAATATGTCTTTAAATGGTTTTATTGTACTGTAATGTATTTTTAATAATATCGGCTATGGAATATATTATGCTAATGCCGGGTTTTATCTTATTTGCATTGATTAGTATTCGGCATTATATGTGTCACTACTGTTTTTTTTTACTACTACACTTATTCTATTAAGATATATCGTCCGTAAGTTAGAGTCTGGTCAGCATTAAAGTGCTAGTAAAGTGGTATATATCCCACGTGTATCTATGTAGGGGGGCTATGACTTGTGCACAGGGACTGTACCCCTTAAACATTGTTTTTACTCTAAATGTAGAGAATAATAAAAAAAAAAATTAAAAATCTATTGAAAAGGATCTATACATTGTGTTAGCAAAATTGCAAGTATGTATCCAGGGACTATCCTGTTAAACTTGGGATTGTTGGCAACTATGGCACCGATGGAGTAGGGGCTTGTGCTGGGAAGGACTGGCAGATGATTGGTTACTGGGATGGAATGGGAGCGCTTACTTTCTGTCTATTTAAATTGGTGTCTCCATTCTCCTAATTATATCCTTGATATTAATGTCTGGTTAGGTGTTTCTGTTATTTATCACTCACCTACAATATATTTCATAATGACTGTCTATGGATTTCAAGGATAAATCTGAAGAATTGTTCATTAAGTTGTCACACAGAATGCTTTCAGTGTTATCTTTCACCACATACACTACATTTTTCTGAACATTTTTTTTTTTAAATTCCATTTGCTATCCAAACACATTACCATACGTGATTATGCATTAGTGAGATTATATATGGTAAATATTATAAGAGCTGAGGAAACCAACCAACCGCACCAAAACCAATTAAAAACAATTGACATGTTCCATTTTGCAGCCAGCCTAGTTTTATTTTATTTCTTTTTCTACCCATCTTTCCACTCCCTGCAGTGTAACAATATACACTAAGGGGGCCTGCAATCTAAATATATATATATATCATTTTTTTAAAAATATAAGCATATGTTTCCATACCCCCCAACTGTCCCAATTTGGGGTGGTCTGGCTTGATGTCCCACCGAACTCTACTTCTATAGATCCGCCCCCTGGCTTCCCGATTCCCCAGGGGAAGAAGTTGAGAGGTATGCGTCCACTTATATGTAGACATTTTCAATTCAAATGCTTTAATGAAAGAATACAGATAAAGTATAGTATTAAATCGTATAGGTCTATCAATTGGCGGACATGTTGTTTAGGATCTTGGGCCAGATTCAGATCTTCCTTCATCTGACCCAAGATGTCTGCCCCCTGATAGCGCCATACAGAGCAAACAAGCCTCAATAAGCTACTTTGTTCATATTCTTTTATGAAAGTGTTTGTATGTAAAATGTCCACACTTGATGCAATCTTTAATAGTGATTTTTTTGCTGACCCCGTCCTTTAAAATTGTACTCACGCAGACCGCGTAAACCTCCCTAAATGGGTAAATAAATAAATCATTAAAGGACAATAATTCCTACCAATTCAATTTAAAGGCACAGGATGCAAAAGATATATATTTTTATTTTTTCCTCATACTGAATTCCGTTATACTCTGGAATTTTACTGCATCTGTTGGTACTTAATCTATAAAAAAAAAAGAGAAAAAAAAAATAAGAAGAGGATTATGAATGTTTGTTTTATAGGACAGGTATTTTAATGAATTTAACATGGGATTTTTGGATGCTGAATACAGAGTCGGAATTATAAAAGAAAACATGGCGTTTGTGTTCTCAAAAGGTTTGTTGTTGTTTTTTTTATTTACTTATTTGTTTTACAAGGGACACACAATCTTAAATTTCGTTTCTCTCCGAAAATTCACCGGCACGTAGACCGACTTGAAAAGCAACACAGGAATAAAAAAAATAAAATAAAAAAAAAAGTACACACACACACCTACAATTTATGTGATGGGATATGAATAAATACATAAATAAATAAATAAAGACAGTCTGTGATCTCCACAAAGAGTGAAGAAAGATTTAGTAATAAAAAACGGAAAAGGGAAAAAAAAAAAAAAAGGACCGGCACAGATGAATGATTTTAATTAGGCCAGCCCGAGCGGAAAGAGGCTTATGCTAATGAGCGAGTGCTTTTAAGGAGCTTATTAAAAAATAAAATAAAAAAAAATAAAGCGCACATCATTTTCATAAAAGTCAGAAAAATGGTAATTATTTGAGAAGAATTAGGAGGAACATTGAGGACTTAATATGACTGCCAAAGCCAGTGCTCTAATGGAGGTCAGCTTGGTCACTGGGATTAGGAGGAAGCCTGGACAAAATAAATGGATTTTTAGCAATAAGTACAAATATGGAAAAATACTATCGTTTCTGTAACAGGGACTTAAATGATGATGGCAGTGGGAATGTAGACTATGTGAAATGATCGACCAAATACATGGGGCTAGTGGGACAGGAAGCAAATGCGCAGATTTAGGGCAACTCATGTTTTAATTGCTTCTCGGTTGTCTCCTGTTTATGACATCACCTTGTGGCTTGATATGCAAATAAACAACTTAGAGTACCCCATTGAAAGAGGGCTTATAGCTGGTTTCCTATTGAAAGGGGAACTTGGGGCAGTTGGTCACAGGGCCACTCTTCTCGATTTGGCCAGGGCTTCACCAATTTTCACTTTTAAATGGACCCAGGAAGAGGTACCTAGGCCTCCTCCTCAGATGATGTGGCTAGGTTCAATAGGATAGGATCCAAAGCCACAAGGTCATGTCGACTGCCATCACATGCACACATAAGAAGAAAAAAAAAAAGAGTCTATACGTTGCTTTTGGATTTAGATATATGGATCTGGGGACCAACCGCTGCTCCATTGGACTTCCTATTCAATTGACTTGCATATTGATCAGTCTCTCTACCTTATCCATCAACATATATGTGTCTAGCCCTGGGCCTTAAACTGCCAACGCTCCCCTGATCGCTGCCAAGATAAAGTCCTGACACTGTCCCTCCCGAGCCACACCCACCAGTGCCGCTAGCGGGGGACATGTTGACCTCCTGGGACCACACCCAATCTTATGTCACTAGGTACGGAAGCCCCCTATAATAGCCGCCTGAGTGATGCCAATCATTCCAAGATGTAAGAAAAGACAGTCGAAGAGGATACTCGAATTAATTCTCTACTGAAATCAATAGCACTCATAAAAATATAGAGAAGCGTTGAGATAGTACGAGTAAAACTCGCCGGATGGCTGAAATCGTTAATGTTGCTATGGATTTTTTTTTTCTTTTTCCCCAGCTTTAATTTTTTTCGTATTTTGCTTCTTGTCAGCGGCGGATATGGTCCGTCAGCTCTCGAAGCTTAAAACAAGAAAAAGAAAATGAGTTCGAAATTGCACTTTAGAATCCCGAGTGAGTACATTCTGGAGTCTCCGGTGCCAGCGTGTGATGCTGCCAGCAGAGTGTACACCGCTGACAGTCTGTAAATGCACGGCATTCGTTGCCTATGTCATCCCAACAGAGCATTATATATATATGTTCATTTCCAATGTTTTCTCACCAGACTATCTTATAATGGCCCTCTTCTTAAAGACATTCAGTATCTTAATGATCTTTCCACCACGTTCTGTTTAGACTTAACACCTTCACGATGATCAGACATTCTATGGTGTCCATAGTGACAGGGCTCAAACAACGGTACGACGGCATAGAACATCATTAGTTTAACAGCTCATCACAGCCTCTTGCACCCTCGACATTCTAACAAACCAATATGGGGTGCGTCCATCCCTGACAGTCCACACCCACTAGCAGGGTTTACGAAAGTTGCCTGGTGTTTGGTTTCTTCCCCTGCTTTGCCAATAGCATCTTCTAAATGACTCATTATATGAAAATAGGAAAGAAATATTACAGAATGTAAAAAAACAAAATAATAAAATCTGTGACACGGGGTCAATTTATTGGTTTTCTCAATAAAGAGAGACTTGAGACAGGAATTTAATGCTGAAGGGCAAAGTAGTCAAGTTGGAAAAAAATTCTCCCATTCAGCTGCATTGGAGAATTTTTCCAACTCGGTTACATTGGCCTACAGTTTGAAATTCCCATCTCAATTCCCTGCAATTTATTGAGTAGATCCTTAAGTGTTTTAAAACACTGGCCTGACTCCGTTTAAAAAAAAACTACTAGAGTTTGGATCCTGACACTTGCTCTAAATCTGGGGTCTATCAGTTGAGAAGAGTGCCAGAAACACCCAAAATTGTGGAACTTGCACACAGAGCGCCAGCTCCTGATATTTACGAAAGGCGCCTTATTTTTACATAAGAATATGACCCATTCGGCCAACTCAGTCCACTGACATTTTTTTTTCTTTATTCAGAATTATTTGTCACTGGTCGCATCTAATTTCTAGGATATTCCTCTGCCTATCCCATAAATATTTAAATCCCTCCCACTTCATAAACCATTTTCTTCTTTTATCCCCTTCATGACAGATGGTGCTTTGGTCCTTATCGACCAAAGCACCAACCGGCGTCTTTTTCTTCCTGGGCGTGGACCACTTTGTGATCAGAATCCAGGAACATCCAAGCAGGGACCCGATCAGGGTCTCTATAGATCATGTCGGTCCCTGCCGACATCCCGCGATACTTGGTGACGTCACTTGTGATGACACAGAGGTTTGCCCGAACCCGGAAGTTCACACACGCCGGGATCCCAGAAATGTAGCAGACTCTCGGTTTGAGCGTTCACTACATTTCTTATGTCAGACTGAGGCCACTCAAAGTGGCCTCATCTGACACTGGGTATCCAAAAGGCCACTCAAAGTGGCCTCACCTGACAGTGGGGACCCCGCTGCAAGTCTCTGCAGTGGGATCCGCACACAGCTCATCGTGGGGGGCCGCGATGAGCTGTTTATTGTTGGACATTCCATGCCATCCTACCAGAATCTTGGCACTAAAAAGTAGGATGGCATGGAACGTCCTACAAGAGGGAAGAAGTTAAATATACTCTTCTCCTTTACCATGTTGATTGCCTTTATATATTTAAATATATTTTCTATCATATCCCCCCTGTTACGTCTTTCCTCCAAGCTATACATATTAAGATGCTTTAACCTTTCCTGGTAAGTTTTATCCTGCAATCCATGAACCAGTTTAGAGGCCCTTCTCTGAACTCTTTCCATAGGATCCGCATCCCTCCACGGTGTACTGTTATACTTTTCCTGCTGTGTTCATGTCAGAAAGATGTATTATAAATTGTTATCTCGTCGGAGAGCTACTGTTTATGCCATAGATGATTGCCTATGACCCTTTGATCACCAGTTGCCCTACCATTTTTGCCAATTTCCCGTGTCCAGGCGAGTTTATTCCCAAGTTACGTGAAACGCGTCGAATATTTGTGGCTTTGCGTAACGTTGTTTACCATGGTGAAAGCAACTTGTTTAGACCATTTCCCCAGAATATATACTTTTATAACGAACCCTAGAAAGAGACAAAGGTTTTGCGTACAATCTCTGCTAGGATTGCAGGTATTTTACTGGCAGGCCAGTAAAAACCAAAAAAAAACGACAAAACAAAAAATCAATAGCATGGAAGGTAGTTTTTTTTTTTTTTTTTTTAAAGAAAAACAAATGGAAGCCTTGATCTTTGCTCTGTTATCAAGAAAAGCTAATGTGTTCTGGATCCCCACACTTACAAACCTGGCTGATCTGAAACAGCAATCACATGTGCGAGCAATTGACATAATAAATCCGTGGCCTGCACCGCAGCCAAGTCTACATTTTTTTAAGGTGAAATAGGCACTCGATGTCTAAAAACCCATCGTTACATCTCTCTCTCTCCAGGTGGCATCTAGTATTAGGCAGTCAATGGGAATTCAAGTACCAAATGCTTGAGAGAGATTCTTCATTATTACTGTGCTCTTCAGGCTAAACATGTGTTACTGTAACATCATCTTAATTATTGATGAATCTTGTTTGTTGTCTTAACGTAAAATTCCTCTTTTTTTTTGTTATCTGCCAGAGGAACTAACAGCGGTGCCAATCCCAAGCCCATTAATATTCAGTGGAGATCTCATATTTTATAGGCACCTTAAATATTTTTATATTGTGAATGTAAAGAATAAAAAAATTTTTTTTAAAAATTGAGTGAAACAGATTTGCATGAAAATTCATAATTTTAGGGCAAATGGGTCTATTCACTAAAATTCGAATTTGGGGGTCGACTTTTGATGCTGAATTTGACTTATTGGGCTATTCACTAAAATGCGAATTTTGAGGTCAAATTTCATTTTTGAGACTAAGTCAAAGTCGACACCTGAAAAACAAAAAACACGTTCAAATTTTTTGCCAGATTTAACTGAGCCTCAAAAATAGCTGCGATCATTTCACCTCCCATTACTTTCAGTGGGGAAGATTCAAACCTGGATTTTTTTTCTAAGTCAAACTCGGCTGCCGAACTTGACCTAGTCTCAAAATGAAAGTCGACTTCCAAATTCGCATTTGAGTGAATAGACCCAAAAGCAAGTTTAAAAAAAAAATGTGTCTTCTGTTGATGACATCACCTGTGGCTTTTTCTATGGGAAAACATGTCATTTGCATATGAAACCACAAAGTGATGTCATCAACAGGAGGCAGCACAGACACATATTTTTCTCGAATCGAAATGTATGCATTTTCATGGAATTCTATGAACACAAACGGGGATTATGTATAAAACCTCCCAAACGGCAAATTGTTGGGAATTTTATGAAAAGGAGCAATTGCCGTTTGATATATATATATATATAACTGAGCTTTTTTTATATCTCCCGACACTTTTCAGTGCGGTGAAGGGACCTCCACCAAATAGTGTTTGGCACAGGTTCCCCGACAATTTTTTTTTTATACATAGGGTGTTCCGGCGCAAAGAGCTCCGACGCAACCTAAATCTACACATTCAGCGTAGATAACGCAGACTGATGAAATTTGTCGGGCGTCTGCTTTATACATTGGCTCACCCACCGTTTGCGCCAGTATTTGGTGCTATCTGCGTGCGCGCCATATTTACATGCCCTCCCCAATATTGAAAACATTTGAAATCATTTTTCATGACATCATTAGATTAAAGAATGTTTTCGAGCCTCTTTAATAAATTATTGCCAATCATCCAGTGATGTCACCATGATGTCACTACCTTCGTACCATTTCCTCCTTCAAACTAAAATGTGGTTTTATGTCAAAATCTTTTTCTTTTTCTAATTTGGAAA
Source organism: Pelodytes ibericus (assembly GCA_036172795.1). Classification (NCBI taxonomy): domain Eukaryota; kingdom Metazoa; phylum Chordata; class Amphibia; order Anura; family Pelodytidae; genus Pelodytes; species Pelodytes ibericus. The sequence continues at coordinate 13,141,018 of CM069857.1, forward strand.
GAATTTGATACAAATATCAAAATTGCTCACTCAATTTGCACAGCTAATTCAGAGGTATCTAAAGTATCAATCACATCCATCCCCTGCAAGATTTTAGGAAGTAACTTGCTCTTATCTAACGCTCTGTACATAAGAATAGCCCTTCCTAAATATAGAGGCCCTTAAAGAATGATGTGAATAAGTAGGTGAAACCCATTAACTGATACATTACTGTAGAGTGCTAAATCATTAAAGCAGACTTGTCATGAGTCATTCTCTTTGTACTGTCATATAGCACTTTAAAAACTGCTTTACCAGTTGATCATGTACATGTCTGTTAAAAAAATATAAAACTAACATCACATTAACATTTTTTTTATATAGCGCCAACAATTTACGTAGTGCTAGGTACATATTCAGTTAGAGAACAGGCTGATACATTAGGCAGAGAGCATTGTACGCAAGCTTACAATCTATAGTGGGGAACCCTATTTCCTGTCTTTTTTTACTCTGGGCACAGTGGGCATATTGCATCACTTCACTCTCTTGACAAGTGGTACCTGATGAGAGTGTTTGCTGGGTTAGTGGTAGTATATTTAGCAAAACCAAGTGCAATATTACTCTGGATATAAACACACAGATCAGTGCGTTTAATATATATTTCATTAGGTTAATAACTCCCAACACTGTGGGATTGTGTGCGGACCACTATGGCTGTGAGGCACAGGTTTTAGACATGTCCCTGATCAATGGCATTTCAAGCCGTATGATAAATGGTTTGGATGCAGAGGCCGAGGGACCGATATTGACACATATTTCATGAAATATCCTTTAAAGAGACGTGTGCCATTACTGCAGGGATTAAACAATCATATTCTAAATAATTCAGAGCACAGACAAGACGTGGCTAAATGGGAAAGTGGCAAATTGCAGCCTGGCATTGAAGGCCAGGTTTGTGATTTCAGGTATTGGGTCTATATCAGGCAGACATGCTGAACTAGACAAATGAGTGGTTTTAGGATGGAAATGCTTTTTAATGCAAGATTTTGGACAGTCTAGAACAGTGATGGAGAACCTATGGCACCTGTGGTACAAGCGGCACTCGTCGTGTGTCTACAGTATCACCATCAGTGATGGAGGACCCAGTAAATGTTAGAAGCTAAGACTGATATTACTGGGTATTAGGCTTTTTAATGCACAGATTCTAGGATGGGAAGGAGAGCAAGAATAGGGTGGTGGCCAATCAGGATGGCTGATAAAAATTGGGCAGCAAAAATGTCTGGAATCAGAGGTCACTTTGAGAGCTTCATTTTGGCTTCCTGCAAAATATTGGGCAGTCAAGTTCAAAAATGTTCACCATCGCTGGTCTAGAACAAACTCAATAATTGTTTTTAGGGGTTGAGGGGGTGGGGGAGGTGAGACAAAGAGAGTTGGCCTGTAGGAAACAGAGGAGGAGAGAACGGAGGGAGCTAAAAAGAAAGAAGAGATAAATAGAGTGGAGGGTAGAGAGAAAAAGAGGGGGAAGATAGAGGGTGTGGGGGTAAAAGATGGGTGCATGAGAGTACAAAGACACAGAAATGGGCACAGGAGGTTGTGAAGAGAAAATGGGATATTTAAGGGTGATTAGGAGAGTGGGGAGGAAAGAGATGGGAAAGGTTGGTGATGGATAGAGAGGAGGTTGACAAGAGAGGGTAAGATCGTGGGGCAGAAAAAAAGAAGGTGAAAAAGAAGAAAGGAAGGAAGGAGATGGAATAAAAAGAAGGGATAAAGGGAGAGGAGAGTGTGGAGGGTGGGAATAGAAGGCATGCCAATGAGCATCTTTTGCTTCCTCTTGATTCATTTAGCTCCTTGAATCATGGAAATTAGCTATAGACACATTCACCACATAATAAATAAAATATACAAGTAATACAAAAAAAACTACAGCCATTTCATAGCATCTCTTGATTAAGAACTGACTATGACCTAATAAAATTAATTGCAAAAATTCCAAGGCAATGTATTGCAGCACCTTCTGGTATTATATAAAAATACACATTAATAAATCATATCTGCTTGAGACATAATATTACCAGAAAAAGATCTGAAATTATTTCAGTCACAAAAAATGCCCTTTATCAGTTTACATTCCCAAAAACACACAAGCAAATTATACAAGTTTATATGTTCTGCAAAACAATCTTTTATGCAATAGAATTCTTCTTTTTTCAAAATGGCTGCTACGATGGAAGATTTTCTCAATCATACAAATAATGCATGTTTTATTGGGATATTCCTGAGAGTTATAGGGTCATTGTGTCCTCCTTTCAGCTCCCATCACCCACATACAGTCGGAAAGGTTCACAATTCTTTTTTTCAATTCACCGCCATTGTCCATTCAGTGAATAGACCATGTTATGTTCATTTAACTAAGTTATAGTTAATTTAGGAATGACTGTGCACACTTCCCAACATGCCAAATGGCCAACAAGGGATAAGGGTTTTGACCAGGGACAGGCAAAGTGTCCGTACAAGGACATCAGTGTCTGTGGCAAGGTTGGTGAATGTGCACAGAACATCATGTGACCATCATGGCCAAAGAACAAGGTGCTCACCTCTTCTTTAGAGTGGGTTTGGTGGTTTTATAACCTTTAGCACCCGTCCCCCCCAAAACTGTTCCACTGTGCAGTTACACACTGGCAGGACCACGACAGGTCCTACCAAGCTCCATCTTGCCCAGCCACACGCTGCCAAGCCATGCCCACTGGTGCCCTGCGTAGCTGGTGGATCATGTTGGGTGGTATGCCACTGACAGTTATTCATGTAATAAGTTATTCAGATAACGTTTACTGAAGTTTAAACCCATTATTGCTTTTAATTGAGTTGTATTGCTGTGGGGCTCTGGGTTTTTAAAGGGGAGCCGTCCCTCTCACTGTTTTGCTTGTGGATAGCCCCCTGTATTTCTGGTAGACATACACAGTATACACACAATGCTGCCTGTGCACAGCGCTGTGCATGGTGCATTGGCAGCAGTAAGGTCAGGACAGACTTGAATTTGCCAGGGCAGGACCCCCCCCCCAAAAAAAAACCAGAACTGTCCTGGCAAATCTAGGACTGTTGACAACTATGGGAAATTGGTATCTGGTATCTAAAGGGCACCTGCCAATCTTACTGCTGACTTATTTTTTATTTTTCATTTATCATGTTTATTTTATGTATTGCTGTTATACACCTCAAACATTATAATTTACTAAAAATAGGCACAACAAGCCAGGAAAGAGGCACAGGGAAATAATGAATTTAAAGAGGACCTGACCCTCTTACCCAAGACACAAAACATGCATACAGTGCAAAGAGGTGCTATATATATATATATATATATATATATATATATATATGCATTTTTTCTCTATTTTTTTTTTTTTTACACAACTGCTTTAAATGTGTTTTTGGAAAAAATAAACCCCCCTCCCAGACATCAAGGGACCACATTGTATAACAGTAATGCTTATTTTTCTCAGTCTCTTTCCCAAACACACACAACGCAGCTGACAAGCTAATAATTAAGAGGTTAACCAGATCATAGACATTACTGAGCATAATAACACTACACAGCTATAAGTGAACCCGTCTCTTTATGTTCCCCTCTTGCAATGCGATGTTTACCTATAATAAGCCTATTTCTTTGATATCATTTGTCTCCAACTAGAAACAGATCTCCGACTGGTGCAACATTCTATTATCTAAACACAAGCATGATTATTTCCCCCCATTCTATCATCCCACCTCCTTGGGGGGGGGGGGGGGGGGGGGTTTGCACTGTAATTTATCGATATTGAACATATACTATAGCTGCAATTTCTGGATCCCCCGCTCGGAGAGTGCTCCGCGAGATAGCGGCGCTCTGTAGCTTATGCAAAACAGGAGGCCCTGGAAATACTTTCCTAAAGTGATATTTACACATGGTGCTGGAGATAGGCCCAATATAAATGTGATCTCCTACTGCAAGAGCATATTGAAGCCAGACGCCAGGCAGCGTTCTGTGCTATCCGCCAATTCAGACTTTCGGCAGTTCGCTCTGCGTAGGATCGTCTTTTGAAGCCGCACTGCAGGTTTACACTATTTAAAAAAAAAAAAAAGGAAAACTGAAGGTTTTTTTTTATATATATATATATATTATACTAAAAAGATCAAAGGTACCTGTTCTCAGTACCTGGCTTGCTTTAAAAACCAGGGTAATGGGGTTTTGCGGATTCAGATGAAAAAAATAAAATTGTAGCACAGAGCAAGAGTATTAAACTACTGAATAAAAAATACATCTCGAAAGAGCACAAATAAATAAAGAAATGCTTGTGGTGATGCTGATAGTTTTGATGCTGATATTTTTTAAAGCCGTTCATTTTAAAATCTTTTATTTGCTTTACAATTTAAAAATTGTATGCACTGAGACTGCAAAATCATCATTTAACATTTTAAAATGATCTATACATTGCTTGGGAATGACAAGCAAGGGCAAATGGGAAATGTGTAATTTGCATAAGAAGTGATGTCATAAACAGCAGACACTACAGACGTATGTATATATATATATATATATATATATATATATATATATATATATATATATATATAATTATTTTTTTTTTATCAAAAACAATGTGTTCATTGTGTTACCAGAATGGCAATTATTTGAAATATATATTTCAAATAATGCTCTTATTCTATGCATCTGCTTGCCATTCTGGTAACACAATGAACAAATTGTTTTTGATAAAAAAAAAAAAAAAAAAAAAAAAAAAATATATATATATATATATATATATATATATATATATATATATATATATATATATATATATATATATATTCTGCTGTCTATAGGAATGTAATTGTAAGCCTGCCATATCATAAAGTGGATATAAATAGATATTATTTATTTATTTTTTTGTTCATTAGCTCTAGCAGCTACATTTTTGATTGAAACAGAAAAAAACGTTTATTACGTCTTGGAAATCAACTCCAGCTAATATTTATTATGCATTTGATGGAGCTTTGCCTTAAGTTACTCTTATTTTTCTTATGTGCAATCATACATAGTTTTTGCATATTTGAGTATTTAAACAAACACACCAAAAAAAAGGCTCCACCCCAATCCTATATTGCGAAAATTCAAACCATACAGCTGTATTCTCAAGATTCCACGTTGCTTCATTAATGGAAAAAGAAAGGTGGAGGCACTGAGCATGAAGGTGGAGTGTACTCCATACGTGGTGGTGCACATGCACACTGGATGTCCTATTACATCATCTAAAATTAGAGGGGCAATGATTTAAAAGTAATTTCAGGAAGTATTACTTTACTGAGAGGGTAGTGGATGTATGGAATAGTCTTCCAGTAGAAGTGGTAGAGGTTAATACAGTGAAGGAGTTTAAGCGTGCATGGGATAGGTATAAGGTTATCCTAGATATAAGATAAGGCCAGAGACTAATGAAAGTATTACTTTACTGAGAGGGTAGTGGATGTATGGAATAGTCTTCCAGTAGAAGTGGTAGAGGTTAATACAGTGAAGGAGTTTAAGCATGCATGGGATAGGTATAAGGCTATCCTAGATATAAGATAAGGTCAGGGACTAATGAAAGTATTACATTACTGAGAGGGTAGTGGATGTATGGAATAGTCTTCCAGTAGAAGTGGTAGAGGTTAATACAGTGAAGGAGTTTAAGCATGCATGGGATAGGCACAAGGCTATCCTAGTTATAAGATAAGGCCAGGGACTAATGAAAGTATTACATTACTGAGAGGGTAGTGGATGTATGGAATAGTCTTCCAGTAGAAGTGGTAGAGGTTAATACAGTGAAGGAGTTTAAGCATGTGTGGGATAGGTATAAGGCTATCCTAGATATAAGATAAGGCCTGGGACTAATGAAAGTATTACTTTACTGAGAAGGTAGTGGATGCATGGAATAGTCTTCCAATAGAAGTGGTAGAGGTTAATACAGTGACAGAGTTTATGCATGCATGGGATAGGTTTAAGGCTATCCTAGATATAAGATAAGGCCAGGGACTAATGAAAGTATTACATTACTGAGAGGATAGTGGATACATGGAATAGTCTTCCAGTAGAAGTGGTAGAGGTTAATACAGTGAAGGAGTTTAAGCATGCATGGGATAGGTATAAGGCTATCCTAGATATACGATAAGGCCAGGGACTAATAAAAGTATTACTTTACTGAGAGTGTAGTGGATGCATGGAATAGCTTTCCAGCGAATGTGGTAGAGGTTAATACAGTGAAGGAGTTTAAGCATGCGTGGGATAGGTATAAGGCTATCCTAGATATAAGATAAGGCCAGGGACTAATGAAAGTATTACTTTACTGAGAGGGTAGTGGATACATGGAATAGTCTTCCAGTATAAGTGGTAGAGGTTAATACAGTGAAGGAGTTTAAGCATGCATGGGAAAGGTATAAGGCTATCCTAGATATAAGATAGGGAACTGGGGACTAATGAAAGTATTACTTTACTGAGAGGGTAGTGGGTGCATGGAATAGTTTTCCAGTAGAAGTGGTAGAGGTTAATACAGTGAAGGAGTTAAAGCATGCATGTGATAGGTATAAGGCTATCCTAGATATACGATAAGGCCAGGGACTAATAAAAGTATTACTTTACTGAGAGCGTAGTGGATACATGGAATAGCTTTACAGCAGATGTGGTAGAGGTTAATACAGTGAAGGAGTTTAAGCATGCATGGGATAGGCACAAGGATGTCCTAGATATAAGATAAGGCCAGGGACTAATGAAAGGATTACTTTACTGAGAGCGTAGTGGATACATGGAATAGCTTTACAGCAGATGTGGTAGAGGTTAATACAGTGAAGGAGTTTAAGCATGCATGCGATAGGCACAAGGATGTCCTAGATATAAGATAGGGAACTGGGGCCTAATAAAAATATTTAGATAATAGGGCAGACTAGATGGACCGAATGGTTCTTATCTGCCGACACATTCTATGTTTCTATCTGTGATCTCTGATAATGTGACCTCTTAATGGTTCTGTAAAGTATACCAAGTTGTACCAGAATTACGATTGGGTAATGACAATCCATTAGGAAAAACCATAACACTTTTTAAAGAAAAAAAACACCTTTTATTCAAGTTTTTGTATAAGTTCTAATATGCATTAATAAGCTAATCTATTATTTTTTTTAATCCCCAGTACGTTTTATATGCATGTTACAAATAAGTGCTTGATAGCCTTTGTAAGAAACAATGTCTAAACGATTAAAAAACTCCTATAGTGTGCCGTGCTTTTCATTTTACAATCACACTTTTTTTTTTTAGGTGACAATAATGGGTCAGAGAAACAAACAAATGCCATTAATAAAATACAGCATTAAATCTGCGTCTAATACCACAAAATAACATCTTTGACTTTTTTTTTTTAAAATGTCACTTTTAGAATGTAAACATGCAGAGTAATCACTGGGGAGGGCTGGAGTCAAATATTAAGAAAAAGATTTATCCAGAATGCCTGCATCAAGTCACACTGGGTAAAACACCTGTGCACTGGACAAGCAGTGATCTTCATCTTGCACCAGTGAGCTTGGGACTAGACTGTCCCTTTATAATGATTATTTAATCGCATGCATTTATTTTATTCAATTTTTTTGCCTTCCTCATCTCGAGCAGAATCTCAGTATTTACACACTGTGCCTATCCAACAGCACTCAGAAATTCTTAGTTATGGCGCTGTACATCTTCCTCCGGGCTATACCAAGGACAAAATACAAGCGATCAGGAAGGGCCGCTGATTTGTTTTCCACTTCGCTGCCTGTCTTTTTAAGATTGTAAAGCCTAAAGCAACTCGAAACAGCAAATCCCATCAACATTCATTTTTTTTTTCTTCCAGCTCTTGTATATTTCTGTTATTTTGCATTGATTGTTCTGTTTCCTAATTACGGAGAGCGTGTTACAGTTACCGTACCACTGAGCACAGCATCATCATAAATTATTATTATTTTTTGTTTAAATGTAGCACCAAGTTCTCCCGCAGCTCTGAGTGAGATATAGTGCGGCTACAAACTACTTGAAGCACAGCGACTGGTACCTAAGCTATAGATTGCCGACCCACAGATGCTGGTACATTTCCCACATGTCCATTCCCGCATAATTACCAACCAATGCAGACTTTGGCAATATTTGGAATTCTGTACATGTGATGAAAATTACTGCCAAAAAGAATAAAATAACACGTACAGAATTGTTCAGTACATATTAGAGAACATTCTACATTCGTACACGTCTCCGGAAGCTTTAAGAGATTTGATGCAGCTAAAACCTAATTGACACATTGAACAGTACAGCATGATCGAGGCATCTTACAGTGATGTGAATTGTGCAATGTATGTATTTATATATATATATATATATATATATATATATATTCAGTAAAAGGTGAGTTAATATATCTTCTCACTAATTTAGCTATACAATGTGCAGGGACAAACCTGGTGAGTTTGCTTATTACTGAATTCATCAGAGTTTGATGTGCTAAGTTAAAAGCCATGATGATTTTTATGTTTTTTCGGCTACTCTAAGCAGTGTGTATTTATAGCCCTATTACATGAGCATCACCTAGGCTTACTGGCTAAGACACTTGCTTTTGGGAGAAGGTGGAAAATAATTGGGGGCAAAGTTAGTGTCAAGGACTACCAGGGTATGTATAAGCCTGAGGCATGTGCCTCAAACCTTATCCCAGCTGACTTTAAATGCATGCCAGTTCTATAGTCTCCATCTGACATTAAATGTATGCCAGTTCTATAGTCTCCATCTGACATTAAATGTATGCCAGTTCTATAGTCTCCAGCTGACATTAAATGTATGCCAGTTCTATAGTCTCCAGCTGACATTAAATGTATGCCAGTTCTATAGTCTCCATCTGACATTAAATGTATGCCAGTTCTATAGTCTCCAGCTGACTTTAAATGTATGCCAGTTCTATAGTCTCCAGCTGACATTAAATGTATGCCAGTTCTATAGTCTCCAGCGGACATTAAATGTATGCCAGTTCTATAGTCTCCAGCTGACATTAAATGTATGCCAGTTCTATAGTCTCCAGCTGACATTAAATGTATGCCAGTTCTATAGTCTCCAGCTGACTTTAAATGTATTAAATGTATGCCAGTTCTATAGTCTCCAGCTGACATTAAATGTATGCCAGTTCTATAGTCTCCAGCTGACTTTAAATGTATTAAATGTATGACAGTTCTATAGTCTCCAGCTGACATTAAATGTATGCCAGTTCTATAGTCTCCAGCTGACATTAAATGTATGCCAGTTCTATAGTCTCCAGCTGACATTAAATGTATGCCAGTTCTATAGTCTCCAGCTGACTTTAAATGTATGCCAGTTCCATAATCTCCAGCTGACTTTAAATGTATGCCAGTTCTATAGTCTCCAGCTGACATTAAATGTATGCCAGTTCTATAGTCTCCAGCTGACATTAAATATATGCCAGTTCTATAGTCTCCAGCTGACATTAAATATATGCCAGTTCTATAGTCTCCAGCTGACATTAAATATATGCCAGTTCTATAGTCTCCAGCTGACATTAAATGTATGCCAGTTCTATAGACTCCATCTTGCCAGGCGTTCCATGCCCCATGGCAAATAATCTACAACGAGAGAGACATAGCCAATTCAGAAGCCGGTTCCATATAAACAGTTATTTAATACTTCGGTGCAACAGCGAGTACAGACAACGACCACCCAAAAAATTATTGGGGGCAGGCAAAGAGTCGAAGCTCCGTAGAACATCATCAAATTGCCCATCAAAGACCCCAGTAAATGCCCACAATGAATAATGTTGGTGATCACCCACCAGCAAGTCCAGTTGTGCACACTTGAAGCTGATGCATTCAAACCACCTTGTGTCTCAGAGACTGTCACGGTAACAGGGACAGGAGCTCACCCCGTGACTGTCTACATGGAGTTTGCAGTGAAGGAGCTTCACAATAGATGTGTGTCTGCAGGAGATGTCACTGAGAAGGAAGGTCAGCCCTTCGTCCAACTAAATAAGTGAGTCATGTCATGTAACCATTTCCTCTGCACTGTCATAGGTTTGCTTTTTCTGTCAAGTCTCAGGGTCATTTCATTCAGAAAGCTACCAGGTATATGTGTCGGACAATGAATTTGAAAGCACCTCCTACCTCTTGCACGGAGACGATCAGGAAAATTGGCCAAGACAGCGAACCAGCAGGACTTAGATATTGCTGTTTGACCAGGTTAAAACAATTGGCAGCTAGACTTTGTTTGTACCTGTGAGGGAGATGTATAGTTCACATATGTGTAAAAAGATTACTGCATGTGTAACCGCTGCAAAAGCATCCCTGTGTTGGTGTGAGTTTAGGAGAAGAATTTCTGACGTTGTGTCATTGTGTCATAATAAGTTATTGTCTAGGATTTCTCTCTCCTAACAGAGAAGTGAGGCCCACATGCAAGTCAATTCAGATGTTGTTCAGACAACGATGGGTTAACCCATAAAGTGGTAAGATAAACAGTGCTAAACACAGAGATTTATTTAGCTATAACCCTTATTAAAACAGTTATTAAAGGGACTGTCTAGTGAGCAAAATGCATCTTCAAATTGTTAATGCGTATTAATGTGCTTTCAAAGTACTTTAAAATACATGTCTTGTATTTTGCATTGCTTAAAATTCAAATGAATGGAATATCCCCCTCTCCAGTGATGTCATCAGACAATGTGTTGCACTGTTAAGAGATCCTACTGTGTACAAGAGCAAGGTCACTCATAGGCCACTCAGTAGACTCAATTTGAGGAGGACAGGAAGTGACTATATGAAACAAAATGTTATATCCTCAGTGTCTATATAATCAGTGCTGCCGCACCTGCAGTAACCATGCAGAGTAATCACTGGGGAGGACTGGAGTCAAATATTAAAAATGTGATTTATACAGAATGCCTGCATCAAATCACACAGGGATGAAAGCCTGTGCCCTATACAAGCAGTGATCTTCATCTTGCACCAAAGTTAGTTTGGGGACTAGACTGTTCCTTTAAGACATGAAGAAATGAGTTTTAGTCTTTAGACAGGAGAAGGAATTTTTTACAGTAAGGACAATAAAGGTGTGGAATTCACTGCCTCAAGAGGTGGTGCTATCAGATAATTTAGATGCATTTAAAAGGGGTCTGGATACTTTTTTTTTTTTTTAACATAAGCAGAGCATAGAGGCCATGTATGTTCAGGCATTAATATGTATTTAGTGCTTGTTGAGCCAAGGAGAAATTTGATTGTCATTTGGAGTCAAGAAGGATTTTTTTCCCATTGGAAGCAGTTTTTTTGGCCTTCTTGATCAACAGTGGCAAACAAGGATTAGGAAGAGGACTGAACTTGATGGACGCAGAGTCTTTTTTCAGCCTAAACTACAATGTAATTATAAAATTCCAGAAAATGTCTTCAACAGGGTGCGATGACAAACAAATTCTTGATGATGAGTGAACTCTTACTGAAGAAATGTAAAACACTGAGGAAGATTCACTTAACAGATCTGACAGCTTTGCTCTGAGGAGAAACTCTTTAGACCACCGTTCTGAATGTATCAAAATACACAGCTGTTGTCGAAGACGTATTCGCATCGCAAAGGGCGGTTGTGTTTTTCACAGGATTCACTATGTGTAGAACTTTAAGGTGCAAATGTTTCTGTGAGCTGAAGGAAGTATTTACACTTTGTTGAAGGTCACCGTAGGCAATGGAAAATGTCTAATATCTAGTGAAGCATTAGGAGTAGAAAGAGAAAGTCAAATAGGTTTTTTTTATTTATTTAAAAGAGGCAATTTATTAACAACAAGTTTGACTTTAAGTCAAATACCCAACCTGAAGTTGAGAAATCTGCTTTTGATGTGTCTACTGTCTACTGTCTAAAAAAAATCTATTTGTCCATTCTAAGGATTTTTCCCACAGTAAGCTCTACATGATAAATAGGAATATTATTTGATGAAGTTCTGAGATATTAAAAATACATTGATAAAACACTGAAGGCATAACTGTCCAAGGGAAAACAGATGTATGGCTTTCTAATCTTTAAATGTATCAAGGGCTTTATCAGGCAAAGAGTATTAGACATGAGTATTGGAAATTAACATAGAGAACCCTCATTTTATATAAACTACTCTCTCAATGGTGTAACCAGCAAGTCATAATCCATAGAGCAGCTGATTAAAAGGCCAGTTATACTGGGGGGTTTTTTCTGTACAATGTATGTGTTTTAAATAATACACTTATTTTAACTTTAAAACACATTGCAGATCACTGAATATAATTTCAACATGGCTTCTAAATTCAGTAACATCATCAGTAACGCGGGGTATACATTAAGCAAGCTACTACCCTCTGCAGCAGTTTTCCTGCTCCCTTCTAAGTTCTGCCATTTGCAGCCAATTAGTGTGGAATCAACCTCTCTCTGTTTCCAGTGATTGGTATGCAGGGGGCGTGGTTTCAGCCAGCTTTGTGCGCTGTGGTGCAAGACAAGAAGGATGGCTGGGGAGACGTTGCTATAGGAATATCAGTAAGTATATTACACTTTAAACATGGTTTTTAAGAAATAAAAAGTGTAAAGAAAAAAGGCAGATCTGTTTCAAATGACAAACATGATCGAAAAGATTTTCTTAGACACTGTAGTTGGTACTGCCGCTCTAATAAGATGGCAATAAGGATAGGCACATACCTACTTTGTATAAAGAGCAATTATTGTGCAAAGTGGAGCAATCAGCAGGAACATTACATGCTGATTGTTCCACTTTTAGAATTTAACTAACCCTATATAAATACAGCTAAAGCTGGGTCATCGGGGTGATCGCATAGAAGGTTAGTATTAGGCACTTATTAGAGGGGTATTATTAGGGGTTATGAGTAGTATTAGGACTCAGGGTTACTATTATGGTTAGTATTAGGGGTTAGTATTGAGTTTGGGGTTAGTATCAGTGTTAGTATTAGGGGTTAGTATTGGGTTCAGGGTTAGTATTAGTGTTTAGGATTAGGGCTCAGGGTTAGTATTGGGTTCAGGGGTTAGTTTAAGGGTTAGTATTAGGGCTTAGGATTAGTATTGGGGTTAGTATAAGGGGTTAGTATTGGGGTTAGTATAAGGGGTTAGTATTGGGTTCGGGGGTTAGTATTAGGGTTAGTATTAGGGTTAGTATTGGGGTTAGTATTGGGTTCAGGGGTTAGTATTAGGGTTAGTATTGGGGTTCAGGGTTAGTATTATGGGTTAGTACTGGGTTTGGGGTTAGTATTAGGGTTAGTATTAGGGCTTAGAATTAGGGCTCAGGGTTAGTATTGGGGTTAGTATAAGGGGTTAGTATTGGGTTCGGGGTTAGTATTAGGGTTAGAATTAGGGATTAGGATTAGTATTAGGACTCAGGGTTAGTATTAGGTCTTAGTATTATGGGTTAGTATTAAGGCTCAGGGTTAGTATTAGGGGTTAGTATTAGGGCTTAGGATTAGGGCTCAGGGTTAGTATTGGGGTTAGTATTAGGGGTTAGCATTGGGTTCGGGGGTTAGTATTATGGGTTATTATTGGGGTTCGGAGTTAGTATTAGGTTCGGGGGTTAGGGTTTCGTATTAGGGTTGGTATTAAAGCTCAGGGTTAGTATTAGGGGGGATTGTTACTTACACTGCCACGATGAGACGCCCTTGCTTCCATTCATCTCTGACAGTTCAGTGCTCAAACTGCTGCGCTGAACCATCAGCGTTGAAATAGCAGCGATGAACTGTCCAAGACCCTGCCACAGGAGCCGTGTTATAATGAGAACTACATTATATCTCATAGTGTCACATGTCAGAGAAAAGGAACCTTTTTTAGGAACACAATTAATAATAAGAATATTATTTCCTTTTCTTTTGGCCGTTCTTATTTTGCTTCTCCCGGGAAAGTGGCCTGTGCATGTTCTAATTCTGTTTGTACATAGCACCATCTTACCTGAATAAATAGCTTGCGTGACTAACATCCCAGATGCAAATTATCTATTCGTACAGCCATTGTTTTCCCAATCGCCCCACAAAACATTTTCATAATCCATCCGAAAGGAGAAAAAAACAAAAACCTTCCCCATAAATGTCCGGCTCAACCGCTGAGCTGTTTATCCCATCTAATGCCATGAAATGCGTAATTAATTTCTAAACGGTTCCACTGAGCCGTGCAATTTGTCAAGTCAAGTTGCTAATAGAATTAAGCTTTTTTTTTTTATCAGTGATTAGCAAAAGAAGGTATAAAAAAAATTAATTACAGAATTGTATGCTTTCTTGGTTCAAAGCCAAGTTTTTGGATTAAATGTGTGATAAAGGTTTCCCCCAACACGTATTAAATGGTTAGCAAAAAAGGTGTTTACTGTTCAGTCATTAGAGGCTTCTTGCATATATGTATGGTGTCCTGGAAAATGCGGGGGTGTAAGGTAGACATATGTATTCGCTGTGGCCCATGTAACAAGTTTAAAGGTCCAGAGAAAGAGTAGCTGGAACTATGAATTATTTTTAAGAACTCTACTGTTGTCAAAGTGAATACAGTCGTACAAAGAAACAAAAATAGTATGAGTTTTATCTTGGGTTCTCGCAATCACTTGGTCTGGTTCCATGTACCCTGCACCACAGAATCCACTGAACTGTAAATGCCATCCCCTATGGCTCCCCCTTGTTCGTTGAGGATTCCAGGTAGAAAATCTGTTTTCCCCTTCAAACCTATCTTACTTTTTTGTATCATCCTACTTGTAGTTGTATCCTGGAAAGTGCTTGTTTAAAGAAGGAAACTGAGAGAAAGTGGCCACGTTTTGGCTTGGAAGAGGTCTCCTACAAGAAACGTATTACACTTGAACAGCTCGTAAGCTGGAAACTGGAATGTTATGGGGTTTCCCTGGTTCTCTATTAGACGGGGAGCTTGTTATAGTTATAAGGCTAGCGGGGAGAACAAAAAACTATGAGTGTCCGTGATGGGCAGACTAGACGGGCCAATTGGTTCTTGTCTGTAATATGGACTTAGTCAGAAATAAGCAGTGTCCATGAAGGTCCATCATTAAGTTGTCAATCACAAAGTATAGTAAATATATATTATGCATTATGTTAATCTTAAACAAAACTTTTAATTAGGTGAGTATTACATTTTTTGAGACTCTGACGTACTGTCATCCATATATCGCGACCACTGGTCTTATATTATGGGGAATGGACTTTAGCGACTTGTTTTAGCTCTGTTGGTACCACATCGGGCCAAGCAGGTACGAAAAATTCTCTGCCTCCGTGCGAATCACCCTGGCAACCAAGAAATTAACTTAGGGGGAACCAAATTACACATCCATCGCAGTGTGTCAGCAAGTTAACAAGTGAATCATTTGGCCTTTTAACATCCCCAAAAATCCTGAGACGTTTTTAATCTGAAGAGGTGATCTACAGCGAAATCTAATTAATTTTGATTCATGGGTAATGAAATTCGAACGCTCAAGGGATGGCACCTAAAGATAGTGTCTTCATGAAAAAAAAGACCTTTCTTCATTTAAGGTTGTTTGACATTAGCAGCTATTTTATTATTTTTCTTTCTTTTAATTCACTTTGGTTAAACAGTTTCACTGTCATGTTTTCCTCAGACTTTTTTTTTTTTTTTTAAACTGTGCAGAGAATTTACAGTATATTCGCCTGGATGAAAAGTTAGCACAAATGCCAAAAAACAGGTAGAGTTCAATGCCTAACTGATGCCACCCAACTGTCCCACATCACCCTCCTCAAAAACAGACAGTAACCACACAGAAACATGGAGATGTCCAGCACCCATTGTGCAAAAACTGCCCACCAAAGGTACCATCTTGAGCAGGTATCTGCCCCAGTTTTTCTTCTCTAGGCCCTCTTGTTCAGATGAACTGTCTGCTTGAATGTAACCAACAGCAGGGAGCTGAATATTTGAGTGAGGTTCCTAAGGAATTAAAGACTATTAAATGGACCAACCGTAGTCTGTACTTCAAGTATTAATACTTCAACACTTCAAGTAAACACAAAATAGTCTCCAAAACAATGCTACAATACGAGCCAAGGTAAGAGTAGATGTCTGCCGACCGTGTGGTTTATGGATGTGATATTCGCGAATAGATTATTTTTATAGGTTTTCTCAGACATACTTTACACCTCTTTGATTTATTTAGCACATTAACTCTCCACAGTACAACAAAACAAAAGTCTTTTAAGATTGCTACATCCATGCATGTATACATGACAGGACTTGATTAATGGCCTGCTCTGCGCTGATGGTAACAATGGTAGTGTATAGCCGAGATTCTAATGAATGAGATGAGCTGGGATAGATTTCTTTTTAAATGGTTACATTAGAATTGAGGCGAGTCTTCTTTTATGGAGACTGTCAGGCAATTAAAGGGGTGACGAGCCATATTAAAATACACAACTAAATAAGTGAGGGGTGCACCCTTCCCTCTTTTAGATTTAACGGCATTAAAAAGTAATTTGTAATTAAATAATATTTTAAAGGAACAGAGGCACCTTGCAGGTTGTATACGTGCTTAATATATATGTAGTTGTTTTATTTGTCATTTTACATTGAACATAATTGCACCGGGGCTTCTAAATTCAGTGACATCCAATAAGAAGGGTTTAGGGAGATAGGCAGGACTGTTGCTATAGCAACAAAAATAATTCTGTTTTTCCGCTCTACTTTAATCTATAACATAATAGTGCTTCATTTCTATTTGATATTTAATCTGGTCCAGTCTCCGCACATATCAGTCAGTCTCCAGACATAAGCTTTTGAATGGTCTCGAAACGCATCGGGTATAATTTCATTTTTATAGGATAAATGAAATTTTACATAATTAAGAAATAGTGCATCCAAGATGCTTTAACTGGGAGTTGCTTTAAAAATTAGGCCCACATCTATCTCTATTACCAGGATCTGTTTTGTTTCCCTCCTGAAGCCAAAGCATTTTTCATGCTACATTTATTTGATTGATTCCTCTGGCTCTCCCTCTTTGCTTAAGATTTAGATCTAACTGTTCTACGTGGCACTAATAAGGTGTTTTAAAATCCTGTTAAAGGGACAGTCAAACTCACTTTGGTGCAAGATGAAGATCACTGCTTGTATAGCGCACAGGCTTTTTTTCTCCAGTGTGATTTGATGCAGGCATTCTGCATAAATCACATTTTTAATATTTGACTCAAGCCCTCCCCCAGTGATTACTCCGCATGTTTACTGCAGGTGCGGCAGCACTGATTAGAGAGACACTGAGGATATAACGTTTTGTTTAATTTAGTCACTTCTTGTGCTGCTGGAATAGAATACATTGTGTGGAATGTAATAAGCCTGTTCTTGTACGCAGTAGGATCTCAAAACAGTGCAACACATTGTCTGATGATATCACTAGAGAAACAGATTATGCCATTAATTTGAATGATTTTGTTCTCATTGGTTCCTGTAGCAAAAGAGGAAATTGACTTTTACTCAGTCAGTGTGGGCAGTCAGGGTTTCTTGCAAACTCCTGTCATTTGACAAATGACAAAACTGTACATTTTTTTTAGATTTTTTTAGCAATGCAAAATGTAAAGCATGCATTTTAAAGAACTTTGAAAGCACATTAATATCTGGGAGAGGCATTTTGGGCACCAGACAGTCCCTTTACGTTAAAAGTAAAAAAACAAACAAATTGTCATTTTTCAAATGTTGTTAATTATCACATTAAATCCTCATGTCACTTTGCTAATGTGCCATTTGAACATTGGTTACATACTGTCATTGTAGAGAATAAACAATGATCTATACATTGTGTTTAAAAATTGCATGCAAATGCCTAAATTAAGAGAAAACCGTGTTTTAAGGGACAATTTTGAAGACAAGTAAAAAAGAAGTGCTTTTTCCATATACCGTATTTTCCGGCGTATAAGACGACTGGGCGTATAAGACGACCCCCCAACTAAGTCGTCTTATAAGCCGGAAAAATGGCATCTATATTTTAACTTTTTAGGTTAAAATATAGAGTTTGGGACCCTTCTCCCCCCTTCCCCAATCCCCAGTACTTACCTACTTTCTGCTCTGTCTCCCGCTGTTAAGCCGGTCCGTGGCTGTGAGGGAAGCGTTGTGAGCTCCCCTCAGGCCGCGCGGTCAATAAAGTTTGTTTAAAAAAAAAGTTTAAACAAACTTTATTGAAGCCGCGCGGCTGGAGGGGAGCTCACAACGCTTTCCCTCACAGCCACGGACTGGCTTAACATCGCGAGCGAAGACAGAGCAGAAAATAGGTAAGTAAATCCCAGTACCCGGCGTATAAGACGAACCTCAACTTTTGAGAAGATTTTCAGGGGTTAAAAAGTCGTCTTATACGCCGGAAATACACGTGCAACATACATACTATAAGAACTTTCCCTTTAATTCAGGAATAAAGCAATATGCAGTGCTGCTGAGATACAGCGGACAAAACATACGTTAGGAAGAGAGAGGTACTGTCAAATCATACAGTGCAGGCTATATCAATCCAGAGTTTATAAGGAATTAAATTAGAGCGATTCTTAAAAAAAAAAAAAAAACTACAGCACATTGTAACATCTGTTTATTCATATATATATTTAGTTGGAAACTGTTCTTCTAATTTAGGAGATTGCGGTTGCGGTTTTGGCCTTGTGTTCGCAATTCTCTTCTCAGTTAACTCTTTCAGGCCCAGAATTTCCCCACATCACAGATTTATCTCTCTTGCTCTGATATTGTACACACGCTCGGCATCCCCCACCTCTCTCTTCCCCGGCATTATAGTCGTGTTCATTAAGGGAGAAAACCAGATTTAATTGACAAGATCGGCTACTGAATGAAAAAGCTTGGCATTCCAGCGGCTGGTCTCAGATCAATACAGAAACAATAAAAAAAAGAGAGATTTTTTTTTTTTTTTTTCCTTTTACACTTAATTTCCAGTGTTACACTTTGATCGCTAAGGCACAGAGCCGTCCATCCAACGGATGTGTCGACGTCCCCCCCACTAGAATCTGTAGCTACTCACCGGCCCAAGCTTTTTAACTAACACACGGGGTGTCTGGAGGCGAACCGTGGAGGTCAATCAATGATTCATGATCCTATTAGAAAGCTATTTTGGTGAAGATTAAAGGATTTATCTGGAAAGCACGAACATATCCTAATGGAAGGATAGACTATTACAGAGCCATTCCCAGAAAAACCATTAACCGTAGGGATTTTTTTTTTTTTTTTACAAAATATTGCTGTTATTAATATATTCAGTACAGTACACACTGTTACTTATAGCCATCGTTACAGATTATCCCTAAAGGACAATAAAGGTTAGACGCTGGCTCCACAACATCAATAACACAGTGTAGCGTTTTTTTGGGGTTTTTTTTATCCCGAGGCTTTTTACTTCTTATTGCAGAAAAAAATAAGTGTCTTTCATTTTTCCTGTGAAATATTTGACGATAGCATTATTCGTGCCAGCAGGTAGACCACGATCTGTTGTTCCTTATCTAACTTTTTTGAACAAACATGCCTGGTACTTCCTAGAGTTCCTCCAATTTGTAAAAGTGATACAAAGTAATGGAAAATTTGTTTAGATTGTTCTTTTTTTTTAGAACTGCTTCCCCATAATTACACATTGAACACAGTGAAGGTCAACCGGTCGGGAACAAAAAATAAGTTCTGTTTAATTGAAAGATGGCATCAAATGTAGGCCTTTTTATACAGAAATGCTTTAATGAACAAATAAAAAGAAAGCATCTTATTGAGCCCTTATTTGTTTGTATAGCTCTGTCAGGAGGCAGACATCTTGGGTAAGATGGTGGAAGATCTTACTTCATCTGACCCAAGATTCTAAACAACAAGTTCGCCCCCTGTAGGTGCTCTACGTCAAAGAGGGCTCAACAATGTACTTTATTTGTATTATTGAATTAAAGCATTTCTACTTAAAAATGCTTGACACTTGAGTTAATGTTTAAATTAAAAATAACTTTACATGTTTTTGTTGACAGTTGACGATTTTTTTTACATTTTCATTTAGTTTTTAACACTTCACAAGATAATAACTTCCTATTTAAGCTCTTATATCAATATCCTTATATCAAGGACAAGGCCTACAGGTAAAAAATACACACAAGGCATAGACACAGAACATGACTAACAGAACTAAGGAGACATATAAACAAAACCAGACATAAACACAAGACTAGCCTAGGACTCTAAGATGGTAATGTTGAGGCTTCAGTTACAACATATGGCCATGAGATAAGTTTGTCAGCCCCACAAAAGGCACGCCACAATATGGCAAGTTCCTAGCGCTTACCCTGCTTACATAATAACTAATAACAGAACTAAACAGAAACATAGATACTAAGACTATAGCTGGACAGACTTGGGAATGAAACAATGAACACATGTGGGTGGTAAACAAGGAGGGAGAGACAAGGCAGGAGAAAACGAGCAGAGGTGGGGCAATATTACATTTTTACCCAGTCTCTATTCATCATCTTTACGTCCGATCCAAATATATTCAGAGACAAGGCTGTGATGATGGAGACAGCGGGAGATTCGCCCCTCACACAAGTTCATTTTTATGCGGTGTGGAGCACATCTGACCTCATGGCTTTCTGCCCTTTCCGACTGACGCCAAGAAGGATGGCTGCCTGGCCTACAGACGTCTGGCTGGTGAAATTTAGAAGGGATGCCCACTGAGGAAAGAAGTCTAGAGTGCCAGCAATATTGTTCAACTTTGATTCATTGATCAAGACCTACTTGACCCCTAAATAAAGCAGCTCAATGCCATATCCCATTGCTAAGATTATGTATCAGCTTAGTTTCCCTTGGGTTAAACAATGTGTCGGACGTGTCATCATGTCCTTGTTCCTCATTGGGACAAAAAAAGCACTGATTATAATTTAGACAGAAAATCATTATAATTCACTGAAAACGTCCGACCCAGGGGAGAACAACAGACAAGTGACATCATGCTGTTCGTGTCATGTGTAACTCCATTGTCAAAACATGCAAAGAGAGCAACTAAAAATAAAAATGGAAAAAAAAAATAGGATTGCAATTTAATATGAAATATAGGTCAGGTTACAATATCTCATTACAGACACTGATAAATGAAACAATGTCAAATAGCCATGGATTCCAGGATTCATCATTCTGTCCCCAACACATGCACTGCTTGCTAACTAATTAAAATAGCCAGTAGATTGCCGCCCAGTGTCAGGCACGTGGGTGGATTGTCCGGGGAGAGTCCATGTGCAGAACCCTTGCCGGTTTTGGAAGGTGACCTAATGGTATTCACTGCAGAAATGCACAATCTAGGTCAGAAGGCAGATACAGGATACATGCAAGGCACAGTATATAATCCACAGTGGTGCACAGCAGAACAAGTGTCAGCTCAAAAAACACGATGGAAGACACAGGATGCACTAATTGAGAGGATACTGTCTGAGAACAAGCTACAGGCAGGATATCAGTATCTCAGGCTGAAATAATGTTGCAGCACTGGGGTGTAATCAAGGTGCTTGGAACAGCTGTGGAGAAGAGGACTTTCCAGAAGCAAGGACAGGTCTACTGACTTGGGACAGAGATTCCTGGTGGGGCAATGCTTAGCGAGAGGTTCTGGGCTCAATTCCCAGCAGGTCCCTACAGCCAGCTATGTCTGGACCTCAGCTCCCACCACTGTGCCTCTCTGGCTTGTGTCTAAATACATAGGTTATATTCACATATTGCATGGCACTCACATGGCCATGCAAGTAAGATATAGAGTTAGGACCCACCGGAGTTTGGAGTACTTTGGACGCAGTGGTGGGCTAAGCATGATATTAAATCTCTAACATTTTGACTTAAGAAAGGTGTTTTAGGTGTTTTAGATACATTTGTAACTTGTGGGTGGTGCGCTGATCTGTACTGTGTATAACTACAAGTTATACGATGCCAATCAAAAAGCAATGCATCATGGGAATTAAGATCAGTGAAAGAGTTGTGGTCAGAACCATTTTTACCCGACTAGCAGTTCTGTATATCACACATCACAAATATTATTCATGGTTTACATGCACCGTACTTTCTCACCGAAAATTGAAAGTAGGAATCACAAATGAAAACTTCACAATGAACAGTAAATGTTATGTTTCACTTGGTCCTTCTTATATAGAAGCACAAGTGAAATGTTAGTTGTCCCCAGTATGAGGATAACGTGGCAGATACTTTTGATAGTGGAAGCCAGTTTATCCTCTGCCATGTTTTCTAAGGAAGCAGGCAGCCGTCTGGTAGGCGACTGGCTCTCTCCGAAAGCGCAGGCCCCACCTGCTGATCCATGCTAAAACAAGGGTCTCTCTCTGCGCTAGTAGCGAGAGACCCTCGCATTCAGCAGTCAGAACAGTGCGAGCCCCTGCTTTGTTTGGCTGTGAGCTCGCTGATTGTGGCACCGCGCGACAACCAGGAACTGCTGTGTCTCAGATGTGTATCTATTGAGATACAGGTCAGGTTTACTTCAAAGTCTCTGTGACATGTTTTTTTTTTTTCTAACCTCCTTCAAGAAAGCAAGGGTTAAAAAGGCGCAGTGTTCCTTTAAGATATTTTCTTGACCATCCAGAGTCCTTTCCCTTGTTGGAATATTCCCAGCTTTAGTTCACAGACACACTTGCATCTCCAAGACCTACCTGAGGTATCACCTGTTGGAGCTGGTAATGTATCTCTAGCTACAGCTCTGGAGTTTGATACGTTCAGAGTTCGCTGAGAAAGCAACATTGTAATGCCAGCAGATTCTGTTTATTATATTGGAACTCACATGTGATGAAAGCAAAATCCTAAAGTTGTCCTTTATTTAAGAAAAATAACATTTTGATCCCCTCTTTAGTAATCTTTTATTGACCCTCACAGACCTTGCATTTTACCTTTCCCTACTTGTAATTCTACTGGCATTGCCCCATTGGTGACTTCATTATGGAGCCTCAGAAGTAAGTTATTACAATGCATTGTGAAGCTACAGAGCAGACCAACTTATACTGATCTTTACATATCACAGTCATTACTGCTGCTCCAGTGTAGTTCACAATATACATTAAAATTTAATACAGTTCAGGCAACATATTTCCCTTAACAACAGTTGCCACTGACAGCCACACACCTCTAAATATTAAACAAAAAGCACCTTCCATCAATCAATCTCTTACTGGCTCTTAATTACTCGAGAAAAAAAAAAAAAAAAAACTGTCCTAAAATGTTGTAATTACTACGATTTTACAATAATGTTTAATCTCCGTAGTATTTCTGTTTTACCTCCTATATTTCATTCCTATAAATATTGATCCAGTGTCAAAATTAATCCTGCTATTAAATTCCTTCACTCGTAGTGCCAATAAAATGCGTCAGAACTCAGCTCGGTAACAATTATATCACAGAGGAAAACAGCAGTGCGCTGGAGACTTGGGCGTATATCATGACATAAAGCATTTTTCTACAACAAAGAAGAGTATGTCAAAATAAAAGAAAGAAGTAAAGAAGTAAAAAATATATATATATATATTTTTTTTAAGTTCCCACTTGAATGTCTGAGTGTCAGGTTGCCAGCCAACTGGCATTTTACTGTTAATGTTAAGTCTACAGAGGCAATAGCATGGCTGGTCATTTTTTCATAAAGAGCCGGCAACCCTAACTGAGCATCCTGGAAAATGTAGCTTATTCTGTTGGCTTCTGGGATGAAATGGGGGCGGGTTTAAAAGGCGCGCGGATTCCCATGACACCATGTGATATTGAGCAGTATTAATGCCTGTACAGATCCAGAAAAAAAAAACAGGACTGTTCCAACATATTTGGGAATGTTGGCAGCTATGCAACCAGATACCTGAGATTCATGGGACATGTAAATACAGAACAGTAGGAATGGCAAAGGTCAGCAGTCATTCTCTTTGGCCATCAGTTGTGAACTTTATTTCCCATGATGCTCAGCTGACCAAAAGGTGAGAGGAAAAAAGCAGGGCCCCAGAAATATCTCTCCACTGGGGCCCATTTGATGTCAGAAGTTTTTTTTTACTTTTTTGGGTTCGGGAAAAATGATGGGGATTTAGCACAGTGATTTGGGACTGCGATGCCAGGTATAACAAGGTATACTCAGTTACACATTTGTCTCCTAATTTAGACATTTTCTTGCAGTTTTGCTAATACAATGTATAGATCATTTTCAAATATTTTTTTTTGCTCTACATTTAAACAGTACAGTTAAAAGGTTTGGGTGATACAGTCCCTTTAATAATGTGCAGGTGAGGACTGAGGACCGAGAATCATGGGATACGTAGTTACATGCCAAGGTTAGCCATCGCTGGTTTAGAAGTTTCTGCTCACTGGTTTGTGAGTTCTTAGTTGTTCTTACAGGTCTAGAACTAATCTTTTTCTTTTCTTTCCTCTGCAGTCAGTACTTAAATAATATTCTCCTGCTCATCTCCTGCTATGGATTAAACGGAAGGTGAATGCTATGAAAGAATCTGTTAATTGACAAAACAGACATCTAATTAAGGCCAAATCCTGCGTGCAGAGTGCTAATGACTTCGCTACAAAACCGTTGCGCATTTAAAAAATGTTATCCAAGGATTGGCATTGCTGGGGGGCTTGTACCTTTACAGTTAAAGAGCTCAGTTAGTCAGTATAGACACCCCATAAAGCCCTCTTCCGGTCCTTCCCACGTACCTTTACATTCCCTAAAACGAGGATGGTTAAATCTGGGCCTGAAGCCCTAACGATACAGCAGTAGATGTGTTTCCGCCATGGGTAAAAATCCAAAATGTCATTAACCAATAGGCACCTTTCAATACGAAAATTCATATACTTTTAATGCTTGTCGAATTGGCAACATTGTGACTGTTGCCGAATTCGTAGCTGGCGTCACCGATCGGATGTATTTCTGGGGTCTGTGTTCTCTCTGTTCAGAGCACACAAACCCCACAAATACACAGCGCGGGTGCTCCGTGCTAGGTGTGTGGCACACACCTAGCAGATATGGAGCATCAGCCATTGCATATATATGTTGAAAAGTACTGTATCACCTAAACACTGCTTTTACTG
Source organism: Pelodytes ibericus (assembly GCA_036172795.1). NCBI lineage: Eukaryota > Metazoa > Chordata > Amphibia > Anura > Pelodytidae > Pelodytes > Pelodytes ibericus. The sequence goes on from CM069857.1 coordinate 13,166,057, forward strand.
TGTAAATGTAGAGAATAAAAACTGATTGGAAATGATCTATACATTGTGTTAGCAAAACTGCAAACAATTGCATAAAATGGGTGTCAAATGTGTTTGAAATGTGTCACCTGTGGCACAGTATGCAAATGAACTGATTCTCAATGGGAAATGTGTAATTTGCATATCAAGCCACATGTGATGTCATAAGCAGGAGACTCTACAGACACTTTTAAAAACACACCTATGCATTTGCTTGCAAATCTGCCAACACAAGATAGATCATTTTCAATTATTTATTATTCTCTACGTGTAAATTTAAAACGATGGTTTAGGTGATACTGTCCCTTTAAACTATGCATGTCTATAATACCTCCATCCTGTCTGTGACTTAAGATAAGGCATTATCACATAACCCCGCCCATTCTTGTCTCCGCCCCATCGTCAGGATGTTGGCAGGTATGTTAATACAGCTGAACTCACATAATTTCAACTTGTCTGGGAAAGTAAACTGATGTAACTGTGTGGACTAGCTGTGATCCGTATATCTATATACCCTACCCTTCCCCAGCTGTAGCCTGCCACAAAAGTGAAATGTCTGCTTCCATCAATCCAATATTTTACTCACACAGCCCCCAAACCGACAGGAAAGCAAGAAATTCTTTGGCCTACACATTTTTTTATTTTTGTTTTTATTTTTACAGGGGGTTCTACTTAATTGTTCCTTTTGGGTGCACGATTTACCCTTTCAAGATCCGAGCAATGCTTTTTCTCCGGGGAAGGTAAAGACGCTCCCTGGAAGACGCTCCGTGAAGTGTTCCTTCCTTAGGAAACAAGACAGAGTTATAGTTTCATATACAATGGAGTCTCCTTCCAGACGTTATTCAGGGAGGTTCAGCCTCTGTTCGGAAAGGAATTTCCAGGCGATGACAGTTAATTAGGATTGTGCTGCTGAGATCTCCTTCTCAAACTAGAAAACACAGACGTAATGGTAATTTCACTTGAAGGATTGAGCACGCCCCTTCTCTTACAAGTCCTCGCAGCGAGGGTTGATGTTTGTTTTGTTTTTTTGTTTTTTTCTCCTTCCTTTCTTTGTCTTCTTCTTGCTTCATTAAGTAAGTTAATTACTCCTATCAAATAACTAGACTACGAGCACGGCACACGTTGAATGTAACCTTAACCAATTTGTACCCCATGATGACAATAACACGAGGCAATAAAATGCAGCATCCCGGTGGGTTTATGGGGTCTCTACTCTGTTTTTCCTTGGGAAGCTCAGATCGCACACAGAATGTGCGTGTAGTTATTCTCTTACCATTTATCCGTAGAGTGCAGACATTTTGCACAGCGATGGACACACGGAACGTACAAAGTATTAAGCAGACCAACGACAGAGAGTCTGCATTGCCTCCGTCGTTTCCTTACTTTTTGGTTGTGCCGGGGTAGCCAATGTAAAAAAAAAAATCCAGTGCTGAAAGTGCCTGGATTTCTACCTGAGAACCTGTCAGGTTTGACCTAGACCCCTTTTGGTCAATACCGTTATCAACTGGTGGGCGGGGCACCTATTTCCAGGGTCACCACTGACCAATGTAGGGTGGGATTCTATCTTGTCAAGCCCCGCCCCCTGGTACCATCCAGATTTGCGATGACACTGGAAGTTGGAAACATTTTGGGAGGTTCTAGCCAGTAGCGGGCTGGCAAGAGGGGCAGTAGGGCAAACCCCTGGGCTGCTCTCTAATCTCCTTTAATGGGCTGGGCCTGTAGCACTTCTCCCTTCCAACACATTCCAAATGTGTAACAATTTGTTTTTATATACAGTTGTCTTGTCTGTCTAACAATCTCTGTATCTTGAATGTCTGCCTGACTATTTGTGTCTGGCTTGATGATAAAAGAGTTGCACCATGGGCCACTAATAGTTTTTACTCCTCCCCCTCCTCTCCCCATGGGTCAAAATTTGCCAGCCCTCCTCCGGTTTTTCGATATACATTTGCTCTACTAATGACATTTTAATATATACTCCACATCCATCTAGGTACATTTTACTCTCAGTAAGAGTTCTTTGTATATTGTGTATAATATATATATATATACTGTATATACACAAATCCAAAAGGAATGCACTCACCTAAACTAGCATATATAATATCATATATATATACTTTCACCCCAAAAAAGTTTTAGAAGTTACTAAACTTGGCAACTACTGGGCTTTGAAAAATGACCCAAATGACCCAATTCAGATCATTCTAATTTTCGTATAAACACAAGAGTAAAAGGTATGTATCTTACAGACTCCGAGTGTAACTGCAGGAGGGATCTTTATTTTAAAAAGGCAGTACAAGTAAAAGGGTTGTTTTTCTTAGTTGAAAGACCTCTTTACTACGAGTAAAAAAAATAAAATAAAAAAAAAATGTAAATAATTTTATCACTTAATTAAACCTGCAGAAATGACAAACGCTGGGAAGGATGAATTTAAGAGCTGAGCTGTGAGTGTTCATTGACCATGTTGCTCTCTCAGTGAGCTGTGAATGTATCCAAACTCACAGATTTAGCTGGAGGTACATTAGCAGCTCAAAGGATGTCGTAAACATTTCATTGTAATATTTCCTGAAGGATCAATTGGTAGAAAGTAGTTTATTCATCTTAATGTAGACATTTCATTTTTTGGGGGGGGGAGGTGAACATTTTTGGATTAAATTAGGAGAAAAATGGGAGTAGAATTGCTGGTAAGCATTATTCATTAACAGACACCTGCTAATACTATATTTTATTGTAAGGTGTACTTGTTGTGAGGGGATGATAGAATACCATATAGGGTCATGCTGCATCATGTGACATTAGACCACGCCCCTCCATGTCCCAGAACCAAACGAGGGAGTGTTGACAATTATGTATTTGTCTTTCAGGACAGCTTGGTGTATGAATATCCCAGGCATTCTTTCAAAACCAGACAAATATTTGCAGACTTTAGTAGCCAAACAGACCAATTCAGGAGCCAGCCAGGTGTAAAATAATAAAAAAAAAAAAAAGTAAGGAGCCAGGGTTTGCCAATAATACAAAATAAGGTGCACTTCACACTCCAAATGGAGATTAATGCAAAGAAAAAAGGGGTGCTTTATTCTTGTGCAAAAACCGACTGGGGTACAGACTGTAAGCTGAGGGAAAGGAAGAGACCGCTCCTTACGCGTTTCACGTATTACTATGCTTAATCATAGCCAGGGTTTGCCAAGGCTTGTTTTACATTCCATCACAATGTCAGCCTCCTTTTCTTCCCTCGGACGGTTATTTCAGGTATCTGCTGCTCGTGCCATACAATAGCTGACATTTGACTCTCTGACTCTGCGCTAATTACATGACAAGTGGCATCAACGAGTCTGTTCTACAAATCGCTGACCTTTCTAAGTCGCTATTAAACATGGTCTGGTGTGGGAAAATGCGATGGCATATCTTAGCAGAGGGAAGTAATGAGTAATATACAGCCTTATCTGTGGGAAAATCACAGAATTACTCAGGGAAAAAAAAACGAGGAGCATTTGGACCCAGCTAGTTTTTATTGATTAAATAAATGTGAAATTCAGTTATTTATTACTGTAAAAAAATGTGCACTTCTACCGTAGTTTTAAACTGATAATAATTTCATCGGGAACTCTTAATTCAAGTGACACCCAATAAGGAGGAGCTTGGAAATATAGGCAGGGCCGGCCTTAGGGGTGTGCGACCTGTGCGATCGGTGGGGGGAGAGAGAGACAGAACAGGTGGAGGGGGGATAGAGAAACTGAACAAGCGAGGGGGAAGAGAGAGAGACAGGAGGTGGGAGAGAGACAGAACAGGTGGAGGGGGGATAGAGAAACAGAACAAGCGAGGGGGAAGAGAGAGAGACAGGAGGTGGGAGAGAGACAGAACAGGTGGAGGGGGGGATAGAGAAACAGAACAAGCGAGGGGGAAGAGAGAGAGACAGGAGGTGGGAGAGAGACAGAACAGGTGGAGGGGGGGAGAGACAGACATGGCAAGGAAGAGGAATGGGACACATACATAGGGGGGTGAAAGACGGGGGGGGGGGGGCGCCATGGGGGAAGCCCGCACAGGGCGCCGGAACACTTAAGGCCGGCCCTGAATATAGGCAGGACTGTTTATTAGATTTTAGGGGGGTTTTTTTGCCATTTTTAGGGGATTGGAAGAGTTAAGAAAACACATTTCAGACTTTGTAGGTGAAACTACCAGCTCTGAAGTATGCATGTTTAACAAGGGTACCTAAAGTGATCCTCCAAGTCCCCAGCGGGGCATGTTGGGAGGTATGATATCAATTTAGATGTAGTAGTAGGTACCTGGAATAACCTTCCAGTAAAGCAGTAAAGGCTAACACGAATGACTTCTAGAATGCATGGTAGTGTGATTGAGACAAATAAAGTCAAATAAACCATATATATCTTTGTAAATTCATTCATTTTTGATCCTTAAAACTATTGGGGGAAAAAAATAATAACTGCAAGTGAGAGCATCTGGACAGTACCGCATGGCAAGCCATTCTGCAATGCAGACATTCCCAGAATCCTTTGCGGGACCCGGTCGAAGCACTCAGGCACAGAGAGGAGAGGTGATAATCCTGAAACGACTGTTCTTTGGGTAATAAAGAGTTATGATCCCGCGTTTTGGTGCAGCGCTGTCAAATACTGCTTTCCCTTTCTAATCCCTTAATGATATGCACATGTATTTGGGGCTTTATTTCTCTGGCTGGCGGTGGTTACACAGCACTGAACTCTAGCAACCGGCTTCTAGAGTAATCGTAAGCAACTTAAACTAGTAAAGTGAATATAGGGCAGCTGTCAGGTTCTCACTGCCAGGTCTGGTGTGATGGAAAAGCCAGCACAGTACTGTGTGTAGGAAATCAGCCTTGCATTACTCTCAATGCCCATGCTGAGCATCGAAAGGTTAAACATATATGCCACATAATAAAATGTATTGATACAGAATCCACTGAGCTGTAATGTATACACACGTCCCTGATTTACAGGGCTCTGTGACTCAGACAACATTGAGCATCCTGTAGGATAAGGATAAACAAATATCAAACATTATCTATTTATTGTGTTCGGAGAATTGCATCAAAATGCTTCAATGAAGTGGAATAAAGGGACTGTATCACCTGAACATTGTGTTTACTGGGCAGGTAGAGTATAAAAAAAAAAGATTGAAAATGATCTATATATTTAGGGTTGCCACCTTTTCTTCAGAAAGGTTTGATGCCAATTTTTTACCGCCCTGGCGGTTAAATACCGGTCAGATGGCAACCTTAATTGTATTAGCAAAACTGCAATAAATTAGGAGAAAAATGTTTTTTTTTTTTTTTTTAAATGTGTCTGTGGCAGTCTCCTGCTTATGACATCACCTGGGGCACAGTATGCAAATTAACTGCTTTTCAACTGGAAATGTGTCATTTGCATACTGTGCCACAGGTGATGTCATAAGCAGAAGACGCCACAGACACATTTAAAAACACATTTTTCTCCTAATTTAAGCATTTGCTTTCAATTTTGCTAATACAAAGTATCGATCATTTTCAGTCATTTTTTATGCTTTACATGTACAGTAAAAGCAATGTTCAAAGTGCACGAAGCATAGTTACCAACATCGGCCATGTTTCCAGGGACACATATTTGTTCCACGTGCTGCAGAAAGAGCATGCAAAGTGCAGCCCGGCAGTATGTAGGATGGATGTACACACAGACACAATCCAATAAATTAATCAGGGTGGAGATCTCATAGGACCTACTATGATTAATAAATTGGATTCTATCTGTGTGTATATCCCTCCTACATAGTGCCGGGCTGCACTTTGCTTCTCTTTCTGCAGCATGTGGAACACGTGTGTCCCTGGAAACATGTCCGATGTTGGCAACTATGCATGAAGGCAATAGTATTTTTATTTAATATTTTTTTAAAGAAAAAGGTGACAACCCTAGCTGTTGACAGGGTTGCCACCTTTTCCTCAAAAAAAATACAGGCCATGTGTGGGCGGAGATACAAGAGGGAGGGGCCATGCGGGATGGAGCCACAAAGGGGGTGGATTATCACTGAAATGATATATATTATTTGTATATCATGCCAGTGAGAAGCGTGTGTATACATATATATATATATATATATCTATATAAATCTATATATTTGTATATCATATACAAACACAAGCTGTCTCTCACACTCGCAAACAAGCTTTCTCGCACACACTGTCTCACACACACACGCTGTCTATCACACACACAGACAAGCAGTTTCTCACACACCGACTGTCTCTCCTGCTCTCTCTCTCACAAACTCTCCATACCCCCCCCGACAATATCTCCCACTCGCCCCACCTACCCTCACAGGCATGTTATCCCGGTCTAGTGTAATATGGAGGGTGGTTGGGAGCAGTTGGTCAATATGCTGGTAATATTTTGCCACTCAATATGCCAGTAATATTTTGCCACTCAGTAAGTCAGTATTTTGCCCTCAATGTGCCAGGATTTAGCCATTAAATATGCCATTCTTTTGCCTTTTAATATGCCAGTATTTTGCCCTCAATATGCCAGTATTTTGCCCTCAATATGACAGTATTTTGCCCCTCAATATACCAGTATTTTGCCCCTCAATATGCCATTCTTTTGCCATTTAATATTACAGTATTTTGCCCCTCAAAATGCCATTCTTTTTCCATTTTAATATGCCAGCATTTTGCCCCTCAATAAGCCAGGATTTTGCCACTCTATTGCCACTTAATATGCCAGGATATTGCCATTTAATATGCCAGGATTTAGCCAATTAATATGCCAGGATATTGCCAATTAATATGCCAGGATATATCCAATTAATATGGCAGGATATTGCCATTTAATATGTCAGGATATAGCCAATTAATATGCCAGGATATTGGCAAGTAATATGCCAGGATTTAGCTAATTAATATGCCAGGATTTAGCTAATTAATTTGCCAGGATATTGCCAATTAATATGCCAGGATATAGCCAATTAATATGCCAGGATATTACCACTTAATATGCCAGGATATAGCCATTTAATATGCCAGGATATTGCCAATTAATATGCCAGGATATAGCCAATTAATATGCCAGGATATTACCACTTAATATGCCAGGATATAGCCATTTAATATGCCAGGATATTGCCATTTAATATGCCAGGATATTGCCATTTAATATGCCAGGATATTGCCATTTAATATGCCAGGATATATCCAATTAATATGGCAGGATATTGCCATTGAATATGCCAGGATATAGCCATTTAATGTGCCAGGATTTTTCCACCCTCCTTCCCTAGTACTTACCTCTTTTCTGCTGTCTCCCGGTGCTCTGCAGGTCCGTGGCTGTGAGTGAAGCGTTGTGCGCTCCCCTCCAGCCACGCAGCATCAATAAAGCACATCGCTTCTCTCACAGCCACGGACCGGCAGAGCAGAGCACCAGGAGACAGCAGCAAGGAGCTAAGTAGTGGGAAGGGGAATTGGGAAGGGGGGAGGAAAATACTGGGCCTTGCATTGCCGGTATAATAGATATACCGGCCCCAAGACCCTAAATACCGGCTGTGCCGGTAAATTACTGCCCAGGTGGCAACCCTAGCTGTTGATGACATCACTTTGGGGCAAATATGCACATTACACGTTTCCCATCAAAAAGTGAACATTTGCATTTCAAGCCACAAGGTGATGTCATCAACAAGAGACACCACAGACACATGTAAAACACTTTCTCTCTTTTATGAATTTGCTGACAATTATGCTAACACTATGTATAGATCACGTTTCTTCATTTTGTTTTATTCTTTACATTCTCCAGAATCTTCCAGCCAGTCTCACTTTACAACTGTGGCCAAAGCCTGCATGATGATGTCATAAGATGCTCCCCTGCTCTCTTACTGGCTCCTGTGTATCATAGTGGGCAGGACACAGCGTACAACACAAAGAGAGGAGACTAACCTGATCAAACAGGATCATAGCTCCGCCCCCTTGTGATGTAATAGTTACATTACCCTCCCATTCAATGCAAGTCTATGGTCAGAATTCTGACTTATAGACTGCATTCTGTGTCCCCAGCCCCAAAGTGAGATACTAGTGCTGTAAAATCACTAGGGGGTGGCACCAAAACACACTATATTACACAAAATGGCGGTGCCCGGTTACATATTTTATTAAAGTCACATAACAAAAACAAAAGACATCTGAAATCAACAAAGCAAAATAAATAAAACCTAATTTTTTGGTGGGATTGTTCCCATATTAAAAATAATCTTAAATTGACTCCATTGCCTAATTATTGTTTGTACTTTGAATGTACAGAATAACTAAATCTACAGTATCTATAATTTACACATATATAGGATTTGTATTAGTATTTTAGAATACTATAATATATGTACCTTTCTCCCACTGGGACTCAAGTTGCTGAACAATAAATAAAATTGTTATCAACCTCAGTGGGATGAAGAGATGAGTTTACTCTGCTGGGATTTGAACCTGTGACCTTGAAACTTGAACAAGCTTTAATAATAAGGGCATCTACCAAGTGAGCTACCTCTCCGGCCTTTAGTGTTCTCAGTTATGTCAGGATAGTCCTGACTTGGGACTCCTGTTATGATTCCCACCCATGTGTCCTACTTCTCTAGGACACCATTTATTAGGACATCTGAGACATCAGTGGTGGATTTAGCATGGAATGGAAGATCCATTCGACTCACTGTGGTCTAATCACTCAAAGGTGAATTACAGGTGAATTGGAATGAATTGTCGCTGGCTTAACTATGCAATGTTTAGGGACAAACCTGGTGAGTTTCTTCTGGACAGAGTTGGCCCTGCATGATGCACAAAACTAACATGTTTGAATAAAATATTGGATCAAGTATAGATTGTTAATATAGACATTCTTTAATGAAAGAGTACAAATAAAGTACAAACTGAGTTGCCTTTGCTCCACGCACCTACATCGGGGGCGGACATGTTGTTTAGAATCTTTGGTCAAATCTTCATTCACCTTGACTCTGACCAAAGATTCTAAACATCATGTCTGCCCCCATTAGAGCTGTTTGGAGTAAAGAAGACTGAATAAAGTTCTTTACTTGTATTCTTTCATTAAAATATTATAAATCATTAATTAAAAGACATTTGGGGGGTTTTTATTAAGCAAAAGGATGAGCTTGTTTTCTATGTAACTACTTCTGACAAAGAGAAGATTTGCCTTCTTCAAAACTACTACCCGAAGAAACGTGGATTTTCAAGTCGATCTGATAATTAACATTTCTTTGTTTTCATGTTTTTATTAAAACCCTTCTTCAGAAATTTCTAATTACGATCCGTCTTTTGTTTGCCAGATAAATAACTCAGAGCGTGCACTTCCAAAGCTCGCCGTTGGCTCTCCTATCAACATTGCCATTTCTAATGCTACGGTACACGATGTCTCTGATTTGTTGACCCACAGGGTAAAGCTTTATATTTTTTTATTAACCGCGCTGATCTGTTGTTTCTGAGCCTCGTTGTGACCTCAAGTGAACCAGAGATGACTGCCGTTTATTTTCAAGGACAATCGAGCCTATTTCTAGACTTTTATATTTTATATGACATTATTCAGAATGATACAAAACATATAACACCGCTCAGGAATGATCTCTGGTGCAGGTGTGGTGCTCTGGGTGGCACACTATCAAATATACAATATATGATTCTGTAACTAGGTAGTGATCTGTCACCTTTTTGTATCCCCCACCTGAATACCCACACACCTTTTGTTCCCTGGTTCCCAGGATGTGAAGGGGGCCAACAGAGGGGACCTTAAAGGACAACTATAGCAAAAAAATTTACTTATGTTTAATTAATGTTTAGATTTATAAAAATAAAAAAAAATGTAATAAAAGAATACACAAAAAGTTCCTTATTAAGCCTTCTTTACCTTGGTTCAGATAAAGACCCATCTGATCAAAGATTCTAAACAAGATGTCTGCCTCCTGGTAGAGCTATATGGGGTTAAGATGGTGCAATAAGGTACTTTGTTTGTATTCTTTCTTTAAAACATTTCTATATCAAATGAAATACCTTAGATGCAATCCTTTAATGAAACACAATTACATTTGTCTATGGTTGTCCTTTAAATAGGTAACCCGCACAATTCAGACCCTAATCAGACGAGCCCCTGCTCTGATTGGCTACTCACGTGCTGGCACTGTCAGCCAGCGTTTGCCACCCCCACCCCACCCCCAGCTCTGCCTCAGAGCTGAGATAAATCTCTAAATATACACAGCGATTTATTACACTATTTGTTTAAACCTTCATTCCTTTAAGGAGGGGTTAAAAAGAAAAAAAAATTTAATGTCCTCAGTTGCTTGTGGCTGTTTATGACATCACCTTGGGCTTGATATGCAAATGACACATTTTCCATTGAGTTCATTTAAAGAGCAGCTTTTTTTTTCTTTTTTACTAATCCGGTAACATACAGTAATGTATACGTATATATATATATATATATATATATATATATATATATATATATATTTTTTTTTTTTTGTTTTATTCTTTTTTTTTTTTTTCTGGGTTTGTTTTCCAGACAGGATTGATCCTTGTGAAGGTTGGGCATCACTTTATTTTTACAATTTTTTTTTCTACCTGCAATAATTTAGCAGCGTGAAAACAAGGTAAGGAGCGTCCGCTCTTGATCCAGTACATGTAAAGAAATCCTTTATTTTGCAGTCTATGCCAAGGCACTCTAAGTTAAAACAGCGATGGGAAACAATCCAAGCATATACTTAAGTCTTCCAGCAACTGACAGAAGCTAATTAGGAAATGAAATATTAGTTAAGTTGTTCTCAATTAAGACTGGGATAACGTTTTTGCTGGCAACTCCAGGGTGTTTAACTGCTTGTCCCAAGATGATTGAAATCACGCTATGTTCATGAAGAAGTTTTAATGCGTAACATATGGTGGTAGATTACAGTAACCTCTCAAATGTGACATATCTATACCCCTGTGCCACTTTGCCCTTTAGCAACCAATCACAGAGTGCCCGGGGCGCCAAATATAGAATTAAAAAGCACTCAGCGCTCAAACATCCTTTAACCCGTAATTATCATCCCCATTATGACTTGCATGGTCACTGTACTAAGTTTATTCTTTTGTTAAATGTTTGTTGGCTTTTTCACAGAACACAATGAAACCCACCAAAATAATAGAGAGAAAAGCAAGGGGTTTAGCAGGCAAACTATAATTCCGCTTTGTATGCATAGTTAGTCATTCACTAGAGGCTACAAATGGTCTCTCTAGCACAGTTTGGGGGCTCCAGGTGGCTTCAAAAACCAGCAAAATAAAATTGTGCAGAAGAAAATTATTTCTTTTGTTTGTTTTGTTTTTTTTCTGTATTTGAAAAGGGCCGAATCACTTTGTCACCCAAAATAATTTGAGAATCAGCTCAGAGAAGATTCAGAGCATTAAATTCTTTAAAAAGGAAGCAAATGGCAAAAATATCAAGTGAATAATAAATTTGAACCTGTTTTGGGGAGATTATAATTTTTCAGTGTATTCTTATATTTATATACACCGGTTATGTCACGGAGATAGCATGCAGCAATGGATGAACTTCGTGGAGTCGCTGATTGTGGGCGTGGTCAGTCATTAAAGGGGAAGTAGAACACGTCTCTCAGACTGACCAATAGGCGAGCACCTCCACAGACCACGCACACAAGCAGGGACCGGACAACGGAAGCATCCTACATCCGCGTTTCACTAGTGATATCTTTTACAAGAAACCTGATGCTACAAACCCCCTGAGCAAAAGGCAAAGTCTGGCCTAACGCTTAACGGAAAATCAGTACAGACTTACCAGACAATCCAACTGCAAACCTCATGGTCACAGCCTAACTTAATGGTCCTCATTTTATCAACCTCAGTAGAGTGAAAGGTTGATTTGATCATTCCAGGAATGGAACCTGTTTCAGATGAGATTCTGACAGCATGGACTAAAGTGCTTTGAGTCCCTACTGGTGAGAAAGCACTCTTTATAAAAACTAGAGATTATTATTATTGTGAGAAATTTCAATGTATCCTTCCTGGTAGAAATTTGACCTGGATTTGGCAGGACAGTCCTGTTTTTTTTTTTTTTTTTTCAACCCACAAGAGGGCCCAGCCACCTCATTAATTTCACCACTATGGTATTCATGTGGCCATAAAAAATAACCAATAGATTTAGGAAACCTTTTCTTGTTTCTGTCCTCAGCGCTCTGCAAGGTCAGTGAAGTGATTCCCACCCCAGAGATAATTTAAGCAAGTCGTATTAGCTGATTATAATGTGTGGTCTGCCATCCTTCTCTATAAATACTTTTATCAATACTTTACACTCGCTGCTCATTAAACGGACAGTTTCAAGGGAATTTCAAATGGATTCCATCACTTATAGGTTGTCAGTTCAGTGACTTGTCTGCTGAATTGCGTCTTAAAAAAAAATGTTCTTCTCTATTTAGACCGATCTGACCCGATCAGGGCAAAGTAATCGAAATTCCAAACTCTCCCAAAATTCGGCCGCTCGATATCGTTAATTTCAGGACCGAATTGGATGTCCGAAGTGTTCGAAAACCGAAACTTCAGAAGCATTCAGATCATTTTTTTTTTAACCTCTACTTTCACAGTATAGATGAAAATTTCTTCATCGTGTACAGAGCTCCAGAGGGGGGCAGATATCTATTTTTATTTATACGCACACAAACACACATATATTCTTTACCGGCATCGTTGGGAATGTGTGCCGCCCACTCGGCAGTCGATTAGAAACGTAACCCCTGTGGTGCCTGCGTCATGCTGTTTCTTACTGAATAAAGTCTTGGTTTTTAACTTTTCCTGTAAAGACACACCTACCTAGTAAGTATCAGCATGCAAACTATAGACTTTATCTTGGAGTTAGTATTTCAGATTTTTTTTTTTGTCTGCTAGAGAAATTGTAAAAGTTAGAGAAAAACAATAATAGAAAACTAAAAAAAAAAATGCATGTACATATACCACTCGTGAACCCATAATGATTCTCCTCCTGGTCCTCACTCCTAGACTTCACCCAATCACTAGATGATAATAGATATTAATACCTTGCTTAATGGGACTCATTTTGCTAACCTCCAAAGGGTGACCCTGCTGGCTCGAATTGGTACTACAGTTGGCACATTAATGAGGTAAGCACCGCACGTATGAAAAAAAAACACCCAAATCCTATGCAATGTACAGGTTAAACACTACTGAGTTCATTTATATAAGTTTTATGATTAGAGTGTTCCTTTCAACACTGATTGCATTGTGCATTCCAACAGTCTCTTTATTATATATTTTATATATTTATATTTAATTTTCTTACCTTACAATAATGAAAATGACTCATCAGGAAGTCGATAAACAGCACTGCCTCCTCATTTTCTTGTAACCTTCTACATCCTCTATCCTTGCTTTTATACATTTATTTTTTGTATTGTATAAGTTTTCCTTTTATTGATGCATCTGCTCTACACAAGATACCGTCTCTCTCTCTCTCTGTGATAACTTACCCTGTGTTTTTCTCTACGTAGCCTGTATGAAAGCTCCATTCTGCTTGTGATCGCCTCTCTTACATACTCACGACCTTGAAACTATTTTGTTTGTAGATGTGCGCAATATATTTAATGACCCCCCCCCCCCCCCAAGATCCAAGGACAGTCACAAAATAGGATTTTCGCAATTTAGTTTCACTATTGGTTTGTTCGGTGAAAGAATTTATTAACGTAATATTCATAATAATCTCCCAACACCCCTCCGACCACCCCATCAATGCAGTGTGCAAGAGGAGTTTTGAAACTGCCTGTGTGGTATAGAAGTAGGCGTGGCCACAGATGGGGAATTGCAGTGCGGGTCCCAGAAGTTGGGAATGTGCCACCCAGTAATGGGGCGTGGTAGACTAGTAGTTTTAAAACTGGATAAAATATGGAGAAGAAGAAGCGGTTTGTTTGTATGTTTTGCAAAGGAAATAATTTTTAAAAAGAGGAATCAATTATCCATAATGAATGCAGAATAAGTGACACAGATGAGGTATCTAGGATAAGGAATGGGCAAAAGTGTTCGTAGAAAGATTCTGAGGATTCTAAGGTCCTCCGACCATCATTAAACTGGACGTATACAATGCACATAGAATTCTAAGTGTACAGCTGTATGTTCAGAATTTTCAAAACAGACACAAGGGGCGGACATTTCCTTGCAAGCTCGAATTAGTCATGAACTACGCATATCTGAAGCAGTGGGGTACAGAGACTCAATAAAGGAGATTAAACTAGAATATGGGTACAGATCTTCACCTATAACAGCCACAAGCCCTCTTTGGTTGAGCCTGTGGGTTTGTGTGACACAAACCATCCTTACCGGTACTGCTTCACACAAAAGTGCCAATAGGAAGGATGAGCAACAAACAAGCCAGGGTCTGGGAATCAGGAATATTATCATATAAGTCAGCATTACAGAATCTAAAGTAGTGTCAGAGAACGAGCTCATAGAACAGACAATGCACAACTGGACCTAGGCAGCTTATAAAGGAGTCTGTGTTTGAGGTGGCGTCCAAAGTGAAGTATAAAAAGGAATTAAACATTTGGGTAGCTCCTATGGAACAGTGAGACAATGCCTGAGCCCCTGAGTATGTGATAAAACTCTCCTATGCCTGGAGCGGAGTTTAAGTTGACGTCTGTCAGAGAGGTGGGTGCCAATATCCTTCCGTGCAAACACATAGGGCATATTTAAAGAGCCACTAGACTTTTTTCTTTATTTCACTTGTGCTTTTGTTACACCTTATGAAGAAGAGATGATCATAGAGTACCGTTAATTTAATTTCCTTGCAGCAGTTCTTGGGGTATTGGAAGACTACGCGGGCCAATTGATTCTCTCTGCTATTGCGATCTACATATCTATTTGTCTCGTTAAGTAGCCACTTTCTTCTGATGGAAAGGGGATTTGAAAAACAAGAGCGCCATAATCAAGGTTTTCAAAAAATAACCTGTATGCAAGAACATGCCGTAGCCTCGGTGTCAAGAAGCCCTTAAAATGTATTTACGTCACCCTGTAGGACTGTATTGAGAGGTCGCTTGCGTTCACCGACAATATTTCTATACATATTTCTGTAATAAAAAGGAAATTGGTACACAAGACAAATACCGAGACACACTTTGGGAACATAGATTGTACAAATGAGCTAATAAGACCTGAAAACGTAATTATCTTTATTGGCCTAGAGGGGCTGATATCACTATCCCCTGGCCAAATTATTTGTGACATAACTCATGAATAAAAGCACAAACACTGTACATATTCCAACATAAAATGCTGAATTATATATCAGTTCATAAATATGTGCAAAGGCTAGGCAGGCTTAGCTCGGAGAGTGGAACTGTGTTTATTTCTTTGATATGGGACGTAGCAGGTTATTAGATGGTTTGTTGGCCAATAATTTAAGAGTGGGTTTAAATGGAAAGTACACCTGAACTATCTGTGAACCGGCTCCCCTTCCCAAGGACACCAGTCAAGGGGTGGGTAGAGAAAGACTTAAAGTGGTAGTAAGATATGTAATCATACCAGCCATTGGATGTTGATATTCATCGCCATTAAAAAAAACCGTAGTATCGGACTATGTTCGCACCACATAAGCCACAGACCTACTAGGTCCTGGATCTGCCACCTCCTAGAAACCTTCACATCTCCTCCAATATAGTAAACAAAAAAAGAATATATAAGAGGTGCTCTCAGGGTGAAAAAATATATAGTAGATTTTTATTTAAGCAAAAGTAAGTAAAGAAAAATAACAATATAAAAAATGTACATGGTAGGTGAAAAAACTTTGTACCAACTGCCTCACGCTCTGCCTTTGCGCTGGGAGGCGCTTAATCATAGGTCATCCCACAGGAGGAAGGAACAGAGAGGTCATGGGGGGCAGAGCCACCCTTAGAAAAGAAAGGGACCTAGCTGCAAAATATTGGTGGTATTTTGGGATGGGGTGGTCTACCCCAAGCTGTGAAAATTTGGCAAACATTAAAACTGAGCAGAATTGAGTAGAAAGAGACAATAGCCTTGTCGGTAAGATAAGGCGGCAACTGTACCTGTCTGGTGAAGGGTTCAACAATGCTGATTTAGCAAGACACTTTTATATCTCCTCCCAGAAGTGATCTTAGAGGTGGGTAACAGATGGGTCTGGTGTAATACAATAGATTTCCAGTATTTTCCTATCTGAGCATCATAGGAAATGTAGAGCCATACCTTTCAACATTTCCCTCAAACTGGTGACGCGAGATGCCAAGAGGGCATAGGTTAAGAGCGGGCGTGTCAGCATTGTCGCTCAAGCTGACAATGGAAAATTAAAATAGGGTCCCAAATCAAGGCTCATGGGGGGGGGGGGGGGGGTGTGGCTGTAGGTGACATGATCCAACAGTGATAAAACAACTGGTTCATATTCCCCAGACTTGTCTAAATTGCAATACATTGCATACAGGTTAAGGGGTGTGGCTTAGCGGTTACCCTTACCCCAGTTGGATTAAGCTCTGCCGCTATTGGTCACATGACATCTATTTTGGCTCATTTCCTATTTTGTTTGGAAATTGTATTACTCATTTTCCTGCCTTTGTTCCACCCACAATTGTAGCAATGATGTGCACTGTAAGCAACCAATTGGAACGCAGAGCAGGTCAACCTCCGCTGTGCCATTGGCTATGTTCAATGCCAATCTCACTACCCGCTATCTTTGCAAACCAATATACACATGGATTCTGATACTATTTTTATATCACTAAATCGAGAGCAATGTTGATGGCATAATCCTTATTTAAACAACTCATGCATATAAAGCAGGCAATATTTTTAGACACCCATGCCATTGACAGGAAAAATTTCTAAAGCCCTTTTTATTTTCCAATTTTTTGATTTTTTTTTAAATATTTTTTTTTTAGTTTTGTGACCACATGCCTCGTTACAAAGTGGCGTTATGATTTTTCTGCTTTCTAAAAAATTCAACAAGCGGAAGAAAGATTTAATTGCTTTTCAAGTCGAGTGTAGGAAAAAAAATAGCTCTAAATGAATAATATTAACTATTGTTAGATGCTAAAAAAAAAACTTTTTGCATTTTAATTTGTAGAGCCTTGGAAACATTTTATTGCAAATTGCTTTCAATCTCTCCGAAATTTAACCCAATTCCTACCCGTGCTCTTTAAAGCAGCTCAAGGAGGTCGACTTTGGCACCCAAATAGCTTTGTTCATTTCGCCTCCCATTAATTTCAGTGGGGAAGATTCGAACATGTTTTTTTTTCCAAAGTCAAATACAGGTGCCGAATTTGATTCAACGTCAACCTCCTTAAGCTATTCTCAAATTTTTGTGACAAGACCCAAGAGAGTAAGATAAAACTTAAAATGGATTGTGGCATGACAACATTTGGCAAACTCACAGGATACAAAATGCCACAGTACTTTTCAGGATGCAGTGATAGACAGACCGGTGGTCCTCAGATGGGATTCTCTACGCATTTTGCCAGCAATGGAACTGGCTGCCTAACGAGAAATGTTCACGCAGTGATAACGTCAATTTTACAATGTGCGTAAGTATGGAATGCGAAACAGACCAAAAGAGCCTTATGTTAGGTTTGCAATGGATATTTTGGAACACAACTGCAGGTGGCTAAATTGAGTCAACCTCTTTAAGGATTTCCAGGTAAATGTAACAGTTTTCAGCAAGCAGGTTTTGCAAGAGATTAGCATGCAGCTTTTGCAGGTAATTAGCAAGCAGGTGATGCAATAGTGGTTTGAACAGATTGAATACTTTATGTAACAAATGGATAAATGGAAATGATTACCTTAAGATGCACAGGATAATTCTGTTGGTTGAAATATAAATATATAAAGATAATTGCTTTAGACGTTGAGGAAAGTCCATATGTAATCCAGATCAGAATGGGTTGGAGATTAAAGCAGAACTGTTTAAGGCAATTCCGTTTGTAAGAATGGTGAAACAAATCCGGGTCCAAGGGCAATAGAAGTCAGCAGTAACGGTTATCAGGCAGAAGTCGGTACACAGAGGATCTTTAAGTAATAATCTGGAGCTAAGCAGGCACTTGTACTGTTCAGGACAAAATAATTCAGAATCTAACTTTTTTGAGTGACTCCCCTATAAGGCGAGGGAAAGATTGTGTCACAGAAAGAGGGCGGAGCCTATGATGAGCGAAACCTGGAGGCGACTCTTAGGGAAAATGGATGGGTAAGTCCTGACACCTAAGTTCTTAGGAAAGGGCAGGATGAACAGACGCCCCCCCACAAACGACTCTACCCAACGCGTCATCTGCTTACTAGTGGCATCTGAAGCAGACAACCTGAGCCTCCACCCTCCCATGGAATGTATCCCCACTCAAGTGATCCCATTGGCAAGGGCAAGATAAGATGAGGGGAGGGTTCTGTGATACTGCGGGGAGTGAGAAAGGGAGATTCAGTGATGCAAGGTGAAGGGTACAGGGATGCGGTGTGGGGGGGGGGATATGCAAAATTGCCTACACAGTCTGCATGGATGGTGGATATTGTGGGTGAATATTCAGAGGAATGGGTATAGATAGTTTACCATGTACATTGTAGCTCTAGAAACCTGATTTGCTATGAAAGAAATGAGTCTAATTCATTTGTAAATAACCATACAACTTCTTTTACTCACCCCTCTGTGGAACAAATGGTGTAAACTGATTAAATTATATGATCAGATCTCAAAGCAAAGTCACTGTCTGGAATCCATTCCCTAAAATCCGAGGGGCACTTAGGATTTCTTCTTCTTAATGTATTTGTATATCAATGCTTAACAAATCACTGGGGTATAACTGCTACATTTAGCTAAAATAGTTATGCTCAAGACTCACATATAGACACATAGACACATAGGGCCAGTTTTCTGAAACCCGACACATCAGATGCCCGAATTGTGGAACTAAAGAGGGAAGTATCAGGGAAACTTGCATAGGGTCACAGACAGCGTACAAGGTTACAATTCCTCCTTCCTGCGGCACTAATTGGAAATGCCAAGGGTAACACATGGTCAAGTTCCATAGTTTTCGCCAATGGAAATTCACCTGTACATGAAAGTCGTTAGCTTGAGCCTAAAAAGTACGTATATGTTTAAGTAACGAAGAGGCCACAGGAGTCTTGTACAGTAAAGTCAACTAATCACCCTCTACAGCTTTTAATTCAGATGAATTTAAATACCAATAGTCCTGAAAAAATCGAGACAGACATTGGGTTCAAAAAAAGATTAAAATTCATAGACTGTAAAGTTGAAAAAAAAAAAGACTTAAATTGGAAGAACTTAAATAATTTTCCAATTTATATAAAAAACTAGGAAAACTTCTTCTAAAAAAAAAATTGTGATTACTTTACACAAAGGTTCCTGTATCCACGCCATCTTTTAAAGGTCGACAAAATGAGGACCATAAGTTGGCTCATTGTTATCCCCTGATTGCTCTTTTAAGACAGCAGCTGATAACAATACATGCATTTTTTTATATTTAGAACACTCAGAGATGGGTCCCTAGTTGACTATACCCTACTACAATGATGAGATCAATCGTTCAAGGCAGCCATTTATTGCTCTTTGTGGTGGACTATTTAATGGTGTTCTGCTGACCCTTGCCCACGGACACCACTGTGCCATGACCAGCCCGATAAGTAATAGTGTAAGAGTAAAGAACTTGCCACGGACACCACTGTGCCATGACCAGCCCGAAAAGTAATAGTGTAAGAGTAAAGAACTTGCCACGGACACCATTTTGCCATGACTAGCCTGAAAACGAATAGTGTAAGAGTAAAGAACTTGCCACGGACACCACTGTGCCATGACCAGCCCGAAAAGTAATAGTGTAAGAGTAAAGAACTTGCCACGGACACCACTGTGCCATGACCAGCCCGAAAAGTAATAGTGTAAGAGTAACGAACTTGCCACGGACACCACTGTGCCATGACCAGCCCGAAAAGTAATAGTGTTAGAGTAAAGAACTTGTGTACGCTTTGGGTAACCATTCCACCAGTCCACTAGTATAGAACTATCCATACTCATGTGCATTGAGAATATTCCAACATGGAAGTCACATAAAACCCAACTTCTTTAAGAGGGAAGTTCTCACTGCTGTGTTCGTCCAAATCAAAAATAAAACATTTCTTTTTTGTAAACCAAAATAAAATGTATTGCTACATAAATCCAGACTTGAAAATATCCAAATAAGCAGATTTTAAGTTTTGCATTAGATTTCCTGTGGTGTTTTTCTGAGCAAAATCCTGCAATGCTCTTGTTTGTCCAAGAGCCCCCGAGAGCTAGATTAATTCAAATTATTTCAAGAAATATATATATATATATATATTTTTGTTGTGCGTGTACGGTAGAGCATGGCCTCCGGTGAGTAAATCTGCCTAGCGTAATATACAAACCCTCTTTGTTAGCTATATTAGATGTGGCAAAAAAACAAACAAACAGGGAATTATTTCAAAGCATATTCTAACAAAGTCAAATGCACAACATCAGAGGAAAAACATGGACTATGGTTATAAGAAGATTGGAGGAAACGGCTTTGTCATAAAGTATAAAAGAAGAAATTACAGGTCTTCCCAGTAACTATTAGAAAGTCATTTTTGCTTCTGTACCTTTCGCGTTTCACTCACACAGATCCTTAGACGCTGGCTGACATCTAGGAAATTATACATTATGCAGGTGATGTTCCTTTCATTGTACAATTAATCCTCAATTCTCACCCAGCTAAAATAGGTTGTCCGATTCTCATTATCTGTCTGGAGTTTAAGTGGACGTTTTCCATGCTTTCTTTGCTCTATACCAAGCTCGGTAATAAGAATTAAACATAATTACACCTGCTTATTTCCTTAGAGGATGTACGGTAACCCCATGACTGCCCAGAAAGCATGCTATCTAGTAACTTCATTATAGGTACCGTTTACGTCAAAAGTTTGAGTACACTTGCTGGAAGCAGAGGTGATCTAGTCGCTAAGAGGCAAGTTTGTCTTCACGACTCAAGTATACATTGTGTAGGGAAAAACCTGGTGAGCTCCTCCTGCCGGCCATGGATAATGCAGAGTTACATATTTACATACTGTTACTTTATAACAATGCATTATACAGGGCCAACTCTGTTCTTCGAGCAGGAGAAACTCACCAGACCCTGATCAATGTATAGAAGAATATATGGAAGATCCCAGGTGGCCATGGATAATACAGAGTTACATCTTTACACACTGTCACTTTATAACAATGCATTATACAGGACCAACTCTGTTCTTCTAGCAGGAGAAACTCACCAGACCCTGCACAATGTATAGAAGAATATATAGAAGAGCTCAGCTGGCCATGGATAATGCAGAGTTACATCTTTACACACTGTCACTTTATAACAATGCATTATACAGGACCAACTCTGTTCTTCTAGCAGGAGAAACTCACCAGGCCCTGCACAATGTATAGAAGAATATATAGAAGAGCTCAGCTGGCCATGGATAATGCAGAGTTACATCTTTACACACTGTCACTTTATAACAATGCATTATACAGGACCAACTCTGTTCTTCTAGCAGGAGAAACTCACCAGACCCTGCACAGTCGGTGAGATGCTCAACCCACTTTTTAGTGAATAGATTCCAATGGTACTTATTTATTGACATCGTAAGTATAAAAGGCTGAGCTTTTTTGAGAATTCAAACCTGCAACCTAGGTTTTAAATTGGTACTGCAGGCAGATAATATACCAGCTGAGCTATCTGACCAGCTAGCATCTGAGATAAATTGCTAAACATTTTTTTTTTAAATATGTAATTCTTTATTTTTCATATCATATAAAAAGACAATACAATATTTTAGGGTAACATACATTACCAATTACATAGAAACATCACAGAGCAGGTACATGTTGTGTGTCCCTCCAAAAGTGTAGATAAATGAACTGGCTATAGCTGGTGCTAATAAACCTCTTCACTTACTGTGTATCATCACTTAAAAGAGTGTCCAAACAAATATTTTTAGATGAGTGCTTTATCATACTACCATAACTACAGAAAAAAGACAGATCTGTCTGATCAGTTTTTTATTCAATAGAATGTTGGTGTTGAAATAGCCCCTCCTTACTCGGTGTCCCTGAATTTAGAAGCCCCGGAGAAATTATTTTAAATGTAAAACTACAGGAGAAACGTAACTTGTTCTAAAGTAAAAATAATTGTTTTTTTATATGTAATAAACACGTGTACAACATACAGAACCTTTAGAGAGTCACTGGCTATTTATGAACAGGGCATATGTTGTCCCCCGTCTCCTCTACTAGCTACAATGAGAACTAAAGCAAAGGTAAAATTAGAAATTGAAAGAAAAACATCTGGTTTGCCAGTAGAGTTGAGCAGACACCTGGATGTTTGGGTTCGGCAGGTTCGGCCGAACTTCGAAAAAATGTCCGGGTCCGTGCTCGAACTTGACCCCGAACCCGAACCCCATTGAAGTCAATGGGGACACAAACTTTTGGCCACTAAAATGCCTCTAAAAAAGTCCTGGAAAATTAAGTAAAATGTGGGTAAGAGTGTCCCCATTCATACGAATAGGTCAATTGACCTATTCGTATGAATGGGGACTCTATTTCAGTTTATAGAAAGCCAATAGCATTACATGTATTCCATAAACCAAAGTCTATAAACCGAAAAACATTCGGTTTATAGACTTTCGGTTTATGGAATACATGTAATGCTATTGGCTTTCTATAAACCGAATGTCTTTCGGTTTATAGACTTTCGGTTTATGTAATACATGTAATGCTATTGCTATTCTATAAACCGAAATAGAGTCCCCATTCATAGGAATAGGTCAATTGACCTATTCGTATGAATGGGGACTCTATTTCGGTTTATAGAAAGCCCATAGCATTACATACAATGTATATGTATGTAATGCTATGGGCTTTATGATTGGCTGCCCTGCAGCCTTTCAAAACGCGCCATTAAATTGCCGAACCCCGAACTCCAACCCGAACATACAATGAAATGTCCGTGTTCGGGTCTGGGGTCCAAAAACCATAATGTTCGGTACGAACAGTGTGGTTCGGGTTCGCTCAACATTATTTTTACAGCCATAATGGAAGCTGCCCTTAGAGAAACTATAATTAGCAATTTCACATGAGCATAACATTGAGAGATTATTGGACATATTTTGAGTTTCTTACACAGTTATCTCCACAGGGGTGAGTAGTTAAATCTTATGTCCTATAGGAAAACTGGTGAGATTTTTTTTTTTTTTGAGCATATGCTCTTGACAAATACTTGTTTTAATTTCCAGAAGCGTGGAATCTTTCATACTGATAGAAACAGGTAAGTTTGTAGCAATGCCACTAGCAAAAAAAAAGACACAGAAGAGCGGGACTGGAAGCAAAAATGCTTAATTGTACTCATCCACATCCTACAGGTTTATGAGCTCAAGTTAGTTCCCCCCCCCCATGTCTCTTTCAGTCATATTTCATATCACCATCACATACTGCGGCACTGTACAATGGCAGGTACAAAATGTAGAACAATAAGGTGTGTTTGATGCTGAAACAAACTCAGGCAACTCCAGCTTTACACGGTACAGTACTGATTCAGGACCACAATAAAGGGGTACCAATTCCATTATCCAGGGTTCAGGACTCTAGAGAATGCAAAGTGTGTAGGTGTGCAGTAGCGCGGCCATGCTGGGAGTGGGTTCTGGGACTAGGTGGGGCTAGGGAGTCCAAGGGGCACGGTTACATAATGTCACCCAACTTTGCGTTATCCGCCAGAGATTGAACTACAGACGTAATACAGTCTCTAACTTACAAATCAAACATCTCTTAACCAGCCATAGCCAAACATATCACGGGAACACAGTACAGAATCTATCGAATAGCAAGAGAAGCAAATCAAAATGTATTACAGAAAAAAAGTTTCCTGCCACTTCAAAGCAAAAGGAAATAATCAAAGGATTGGGCTATTTGAGAGCAATGTAACATTAGAATTATTTGATGCCTCTCTAGTTATTTTTGGCAAGACGTTTTGAACACGTATCAGTTTCTAAATGCAGAGTAACAGGAGTCCCATAGATCTGATATTTGGGGAAATCGGCACCTGTAGTCTACTCTTTCATGACGTTATGACACACGCTTTATTGGAAGAAGTTTTATTTTTTTTACTCCATCAAAGAGAAGGAAAAATGATTCGGATTCTGTTATGAAAACCACAAAAATATCCTTCACTGCATCAAAAACATTTCACATTGTATTGTTTCAGATTTAAAAATGTGTAGTGGTGCGAAGGAAGCAGTCAGGATCTCCTGTGATGTTACTGGATATCCATTTTTTTTTTTTTTTACAGGGATTTTTTTATCCAGAATATAATCTGGTCCAAATGAGTACACCATCCCCCAATTTCTCATTGAAAAGCAGTTCATTTGCATACCGTGCCACAGGTGATGTCATAAGCTGGAGACTCCACAGACACATGTAAAACACATTTTTCTCCTAATTAAGGCATTTGTTTGCACTTTTGCTAATCCAATATATAGATAATTTTCATAGTTGCCAACATTGGCCATGTTTCCAGGGACACATATTTGGTCCACATGCTGCAGAAAGAGCATGCAAAGTGCAGCCCGGCAGTATGTAGGATGGATATACACCCAGACACAATCCAATTAATTAATCATGTTAGGTCCTATGAGATCTCCACCCTCCCTAATTAATTGGATTGTGTCTGGGTGTATATCCATCCTACATACTGCCGGGTTTAACTTTGCATGGTCTTTCTGCAGCATGTGGAACACATATGTGTCCCTGGAAATATGTCCGATGTTGGCAACTATGCATTTTCAATCATATTGTATGCTCTACATTCACAGTAAAAAAAACAATGTTTATGTGATACTGTCCCTTTAAAACAATATATGCATTTCGAACACGATGATGGATCATTTTTTCATTATTGATTCTTTACATTTATAGCATAAACATTGTTTAGGTGACAGAGCCCCTTTAATAGCAATGTGGAACAAGATATAACCTCAGTGCAGCAGCATTAATAAGAATAGCATGGGTGGGGGGGGGGGGGGGGGGCAGCTCACTTGCATTGTATGAGAAAAATGAAGTCCTTGGCCGACGATTCAGATTTATTGGTATGAAGCGATAAAAGAAATGTTAAATCATACATTTGACAATTTCCAGGGTATTACAAAACCTGTGTGAGAGTCATACACAACGAGCCCCAGGGAACAGGGCTGGAGAGCGAGTGATATAGAGGTTATTTTCGCGGAACAGTTGCTAAGGGTCCTTCGAGTGTCTTGGTTGATGATCGAGGCTGGAATAACTTCTACTATAGGGCTTTGGAGACAGCGATCAGGAGAGTTTCAGAAATAATCACACCACCCACATACTTTCGATTTTACTTTATTTCTTGTTCTAAGGCACAAGCGTGTTATATCATATGGTATTAGTGGAGACATTTTAAGTAGAAATGCTCTAATGAAAGAATAACATGTTTAGAATCTTTGCTCTGTATTGCTCTATCAGGGGCAGACATGTTGTTTAGAATCTTTGCTCTGTATAGCTCTATCAGGGGCAGACATGTTGTTTAGAATCTTTGCTCTGTATAGCTCTATCGGGAGGCAGACATGTTGTTTAGAATCTTGGGTAAGATCTTTCTTCATCTGACCCAGGATTCTAAACAACATGTCTGCCCCTGATAGAGCTATACAGAGCAAAGATTCTAAACAACATGTCCGCCCCTGATAGAGCTATACAGAGCAAAGAGTTCTCAAGAAGGTGCTTTATAAATAATCTTTCATTAAAGCATTTCTATTTTTTAAAATTCTATAAGCCTTCATGTATCATTGCATAGCCTCCGTGTTCTCTCTTCAAACTACTTAATATATATGTATGGTTTTAAATGGGTTCACCAGTTATCTTACTGTCTAGCGGTTTATAGTTTTACTGGTCCCACTAACCTCTATAAGTTAAAGGCCGAGGGCATCTTTGACCTATTTATATGGAAGGACAATGCCGATCAGCTTTGTCAAAGGCGGCATTTGATTGCTTGGGTTCATTATCACAGAGATCATTTACCCCGGATGAGCTTTGAGCAGGATCCTACCAAGTTTCTATACAAAGTGTTGCTCGTTTTTATCGTACATATATGTATATATACTGTATGTCCGCAAGGACCATTTTTTTTCTGGACTTATATATATAATATGCATCATGTGTCCTTAAGGGAATACCAAGCAAACCATATTCCAAGCTAGAGTACCCAGAAGGAGTTAACATACTTCTTTACTTGTATGTACTGTTGTTTCAATTTAAACACAAGCTAATTCGGACATTTTCCCTGTAGAGAACGGTTGATTATTGAGGTCACCTATTTGCCTTGAACCCTTGGAGATACGCACACATGACTAGGAACGTCGGACGAAGAGTAGAGTCAAGTGGAATCCGAGCTCCAATCTATATAAACAAAAAAGATCATTAGGACGAACTGCTCTGTCGCTAGGAGGGTACAAGTCAGCCCACCAGCATTTTATGAAGGAAGGGAAGCCAGCAAATATGTTCCTGACTGCACAGTTATACGACCCACTTCTTGCAGACTCGGTGAAAAAAAGAAAAAAGCTGTGTTTAGGCCTTTGGAAACTGTCTTTAATAAGGCCATTCATTTTTCCTGTCGTGTAGGTCCCTCTAAGCTATCCCTCATGTTCCGTGTCTCCCTCCCAGATTCCCTACAGTCAGCCATTAGTGCGGGAGGTATAGAAGGATAATGAAGCCGTCTGGTTCAGTAAATATTACCCAGCTCCACGGCGGGAGCAAAGCCCATTATTTAGGTTCTGGAGTCCGGGAGGCGTTTATATCATTGTGGTTGGGGAGGAACGGAGTGAATCCTGGCTGGTGTTCAATGGCTGCACTATAAGGTTCATTTGTCACAGGGAAAATTTAGCTGATGTTCCCCCCCCGGGCCCTCTTACTTTGTGCTTTCAAAAAAATCACAGGGATGGGCTTGCTCAACCCTATGGCACATGATGGGTAAAATGTACTGCACTATAGCATGATTCCTTCTCTATTCTACAATGAAGACTTAGGACAAGCCAACAAAAGGAAATAGTGGCCTAATCTAATGTTAATATATAAAACTAACTCCAGACAAATGTCAGGATTTGGTACTGGTCCTGAACTTTCTGGTTGCTTTGGGTGGCAGAAGAGGAATTTCTACAGGTGTTCTTTTTTATTTCTACCTTTTCCAGCACTTTTGGTGTTTATAAATCCCTGATATAATTACCAAAAGGACAATATTAATTCCCCAGTTCAGTATAAAATAGCCGCCACGAGTTTTAAGAGAAAATAATTGCTAAAACAACACTCAGAGGAATCTTTGCACATGTTCAAGATGGTGGTGGACTGTCATGGCTGACTGGCGAGCGGTGCCCTCAAAAAGATCCATGGTGAGCTAGGCCTCAATGGATGGGAGGCCGAGTGTTTTTATTTGGAAATGCTGTGCACAGGCTTGAGATATAGACTGTACGGACATTGCATCAGGGCTGATATTTAGAGGTGCATTAATCTTTCACTTCAAATCACAAGTGAAAGATGGCCTACTGTGAAGATCCCTCTGAAGAGGAACAAGGCCTAGCCAATCTAGCATGTATGCCCCTTACATATTTTTTGTATTAAAGCTAACCTTAGACCAGGGGTAGGAGTCACTATTGCTTGTGGTGGACTTTACCAGGGTCTGTGGGGGACAATTTAATCATGTTCTACAGACCTTAACAGATCTTGACATGGGTATTGATGTTCTCATATGGACACTTTACCTATTCCTGCCTTACACAGTGAAGAATTTATTTGGGGGAAAGCGGACATCCTTCTATTGTGTTTCAATGTAATAAAACGTGTTTACTTTGTTCCATTTTTTCTTTTATGTCACATTATTTTACAAATCTGATGTTATTCATCTTGACGGACATGTAAAAATACTTTCCATGGCCATACCAAGGTTAAAAAAGGAAATTAAACAATTTCGGCAAGCAAAAGTAGAATTAATACAGAGTTGTTGGTAACCTGTTTGTGAAGTTTCCAAACACAATCTCTCTAACTGATAACTAACCTTCAAAGCCCATTGGTGGTGGGGGGTACTAATTAACAAAAATACACACTATAAAACTCCCCCCCCCCCCCGTGAATTAAATAATTTGTTCCTTCAGAAGCAATGATCACCAATTTCAGGCAATTATTATACTTCCATATACTCTTTTTACCGTGTGGGGTTTACTTTAGCGCACCAGTCACTCCTATTATTTGGTTTTATTGTATTTTGATGTTTTTTTCACGTGTGTTTTCAGAGTAACACATGGATTGGTGCTGCTGTGTTATAGTTTAAGCGCCAGGATTTATCTTTGGCATTCACAATGATCACCAGTGTATTAGTTTCAATTGATTTCTAGCTGTGACTTCACACCACTTCTTTTGAGGATCCAGAAGGGTGCAGAGAAGTCTATGCTTCTGATGTCAGTCTCGTGTCTCATAACCTTCCCAATCCGAACTGATTTTTGCATGCCTGGTGCAGTGGGAAACAAAGGTATGGAATTTTCTCCTATATTAAGCTAATTTATGAATTACAAATGGTAGGGGGTAGTGTTCAAGTCAGCGCACCTTGCCTACTGTAATAATGCACATTTAGCTTCAGAAGTTCAAAGAATATTAAATATTTCTTTCATCGATAAAAATCATGATTAGGAAAGAAGAAATGTCTGACGCATTTCGCACAAGCGTATTTCTAGACAGTCGTGTGTTTATTATTAGGCTTGTGCGAAATGCGTCAGACAGTTCCTCTTACCTAAGGATGATTTTATCAACGGCATAAAAATGTGCTTTTTTAAAGACTACCTGGGTAAAATCTGCGTTATTACAGGAGACCAGGTGCTCTGATTTACACCCTACCCCTTTCTATTTGCTATTCGACGAAAAGGAACGCAGTATATGCTGCACTTGTATAGCTGCTTAAAGCTGCCCTGGTATTAGTGCCAAGATAGAGGTGATTTAGATGAGACACTTTCCCTGGTCCAATTTAATTCTTAATTTAGGAATTAGCCAGTGCTGTGGGTGTTTCAGGTTGGCTCCCGTTCGCAGCTCGAAGCTTTTTTTTTTCTTCTTCTTTTTGCTCAACTCCATACTCTCTCCTTTGCTTATTTTACTTTCTCACATCAAAGATGAGCCTTCTGCTAGACCTATCTGTATTCCTCCTGTTTGCTTCCTATCAGGCTTGGCTACAACTGTTATGGATGCAGCTCTGGTAAATCAAAAGAAAGGCTGCACACCGGATATAGAAAACATAAAATATAACTTTTAATCAAAAAAGAAATTGTTCAATGAAAGAGTAAGCAATGGTGATATATCATCA
Organism: Pelodytes ibericus; assembly: GCA_036172795.1. Classification (NCBI taxonomy): domain Eukaryota; kingdom Metazoa; phylum Chordata; class Amphibia; order Anura; family Pelodytidae; genus Pelodytes; species Pelodytes ibericus. The sequence continues at coordinate 13,195,493 of CM069857.1, forward strand.
ACAAGGCATAGGCCAAGCCATAATAAAATACATACAAAAAGAGAAATATAACACAACAAAAGAACAATAATAAGCACATTAAGCAAAATAACTTAAAAAAAAAAAATGTACAAGACCAGCAAAATACCCAGATAAATAGCACCCCAACGTTTCCGCGTAAAGCCTTCCTCTGGAGGAGCTTTGCAGCTCTGGCTCTGCTTCCTTCTTCTAGACCACCACTCACCTGTCCTCCCCATCCTGTGACCCACCAAATAGGCACAAGTGTTATTCATCTCCCTTAGCTGCTTTTTGTCTCTCCTACACAATAAATCTACCAACCCTAAAAAAAAAAAAAACCTTTTCAGAGTCTCTGTATTGATTGTCATTTTATTTTGTGTTTCTGTGATCTTTTAAAGCTGTAAATCAAGTTGGGCCAGAGCCAAATGTTTACCATATGAGCAATTCCGATGGACGCGACGCACAATATAGTGTGTACCAGTCTGGCATGCGCCGGGTTGGTTAAACTTACAGGGAGGTCTTTTAGCAATATCGAGTAATTCTCTCGCCGGTCACGTCAACCCGTTGATTTGGTTCTTGGCTGTAGCGCAAAAAGGGTTTAATTACAATTCAATCTGGCGCTCTCCTGGAAGCCCCCCCGGGCACTCCCAGATTTACACCGCTTGAAGTGGAAAACAATTTGAGAGCGTTTTCCGGTCCGGTGAGGGTGAAAATACCGAAATAAGGAACACATTATGCAGTCCTTTAATCTGAGCCTCATACCTCGGATCAGATGTTGGAAGAGAATGAAGGATCAAATGCCAGAAAATAAAGGTTCTTTTAATTTTGTACATGACCGGCAATTAAGGTGCTGCTGTGAACACCGTGCCCCCCTCGCCTTGTGGACATGCCATTATGGCACTCAGACGTACGGACTTTGGCACAGTTGATGTACATGGACTGGCGTCCTTGACAGTGGTGGGAAGGAGTAAGGGTGGGGGGATTGGGCAGAGTTACAGTCAACCTGCCAAAAAATAATCTCCAGGCCTCCTAAACCAATCAGTCTCTGTAATAGGTTGGGACTGTCCAAGAGATGTCTTTTACTGCAGCGGGATTCCTTAAGCAGTTGGTCAAGGGCAGGAGGCAGCTTTCTATTAAAGAGGAGCGCTCAGGCTTGACAGGAGATCAGATAAATACAGATGGATATGAGTGATGGGATCTTTTATGACCTGCCCCCAATTGGGTAATTCTTAAAGTCTGTCCACATTCATTGTGCATTAAGCACCGTGACAAGAACTCCTCGGACCGGTAACCTGTCAAGGTTGGGTGGACATCCTAAAGATAGCTTAGCCACTTAGCAAACAACCTTGTACCAGTTTGGAAGGAACAAAAATTCCCTGTAGGCGTTCTGGGAGATTAACTACAGCAAATGCTCACAATGTATATTCTTGCTTTAGAAGATATACCATTTTTTTTTTTTCCTGGTCTATACATTTTCTTCCCCATACAGTGCTCTAAAAGGGTGTTTATGACCATATTAAGTGAATAAGGATTCTATGTCCTTCTTTGCATTTCCTGACCTAGAAACTTTATCTTGACTTTGGAGTCACTGTTCTATTTAGATTTTATGCACAAATCATTTTTGAGAAAAGGTCTTCTCTTTTCTCTCTTTTTTTTTTTTTTTTTTGTGGTAAATTGAATCTTCCAGTGCCGATATCTATCTAAAAGTAAAAGAACCAGCTTCTAATAGCCCAGCGTCAAATCAGTGGTAGATACTTAAGTAATGTAAGAATGGTGTGAGCGCAAGGGGGGTGATATGGGGTGAAAAATAGGGGAAATGATAAACTTAGTATAATTAATTAAAAAATAATATATAATACATATGTGATAAAAAAAAAATATGAACTCTATATTAGAAACATATATATGTATAAAAAAACATATAAATGTCTCAACATTAGGAACATTCCATATAAAACACATTAGTTTTTAACAGGCAGTTTTGAATGTACTTTGTTCCTGCTGTTTAATTTTTATTCTAATATAGCATTCTAATATATACATGTTAGTTTTTATGTTTATTTTTTTATTCTTATTCTTTATACAAAGTAATCCCGACATCCCCCTCCCCCCCCCCCCCACAAACACACAAATACCCTATCTTTTTTATTTATTTTTATGTTTGTAAAAATGCTACAATTTTCATTTTACACTAAATAATATTGTTTAATATGAAATATGCCGGGGATACCGTTTTGAACAAAATCTGTGAATACATGTTTAGTTAACAGGAACGCTTTAGTGATAATTAAAAAAAAAAAAAAAAACAGATTGACCTCAGGTCACGTGAATTAAAACACTAATCACTGTGATGAACCGAAATGCCTTTCTACGCTTTTGTTCTGAGTAGATTTAGCCCGTCCCTCCCGATTAATGTATGACCTACAATTCACAGGCGAAGAGGAATGGGGAATGAGGTTTTTTTTCTATTGTACTAAACAGCCCAATTATTCCTCACCGATCAACAATCACACAATAGATGTGTGCCGTCTATTGTCCATCCCCACCTACGTCTCCTCAAAATCTGGTTTCTTTACTAGCAGTCCAAACAATTCCCTCCTCCCATTCTCCCTGACCCTCCATCTCTCAGATTTGCTCTCTCAGAATTTCTCTACTAGGCACCCCATCCCCCCCCCCCCCCCGCGGCACTTGCCCACTCATCCCTCTCATCTCCTTCACCTCTTATCTTCTCCCCCTTGTTCCTCACATCATAAGTAATCCTTATTGCGCCACTGTGCTATGACGATCTTCTAGGAATTTAATATAGTGCTTGACGAGCCACTTTCTCAGTAGGGGGACTGTTTAAACAACAGCAGGCAAGAATGTCCCCTGTGTCCGAAGTCAAAGTTCATTGGCCTCTCATTTGTGATCAGCTGCCATTGACACAGTATTCACACTATTCAGTCTTTTGTCCTAATCCCCGCCACCTCCCACACCCCCCACAGTTCATAACCCTTGGAAATGAAAACCTCAGGAAGAGCAGATAAACCTAATTCCATATTTTCATGAGTAATCTGACCTCCTAGGAGTAGAGTTAAATGCCAGCTAATAGATTGCCCAAAACAAATACCATGGGTTATGTGCCTTCAGAGCAAAGTGGAAAAACTTGATCGGTAACGGGTAGGATTTTACTGCACATATCTGCTGAAACAACCATTGTATTGATCAAGAACAGAAGCTCAGCCACATGTCCTACATCTTGTTTCTATATGTCAGTTCTGTCCTGGGCCTACCTGTGTGCCATAGGACTCCATGTTACTCCTTAAAATTTGGTGAGATTAACTACTGGCTGTTGACTATGTTGGGCAGTTACCAATAGAAGTATTGGCCATGTTCAACTCAGACGTACAGAGCAATACCGGCCAAACAGGCATTTGGCCTAAGCAGTCTTTAGGCACCCATTCACAATATACTGAACAGGTTATACATTAGGTCTATAAGAGGGGAGTGTCAGCGGTAGGGTACATGCCTAGTGGCACTGCCAGTGTGGGGTCTCCTCTGTGGGCGCGGTGAATCCGGATACTGGTGGATGAAGTCAGGATGGTGGGCTAGGGCTAGTGGTTCCAAATTAGGAAAGTTGGGGAGTCTGTATTTGGGACACAGATTAAATTGCCTATAGGCTACTGGATCGTCTCAGTGTATATAACCTCATTCACAGCAAATTCCCCTGCTGATATAACATATTCTCTACTTTCCTCACACTCACAACCAAACATTATTAATAATGGATTATTCCTGCTACAACTCCCTGCAGCAGATCAAACAAATACGGTGTGTTTGTGTTTACGAAGAAAAGGGTTATGTATGGCGTGCCAGATGGCTAGGTAAGAAAACGTTAGAAAGGGTTAAGCACGGCACATTTCTGTAGAGGTGGGTGCCATTAATCCTTTTTTTTTCTTTCTGGCGTAGCAGATGTGACCTGGATATTATGCAACAAATTAAAGGTCTCATTTTCACAAAGTGACTTTCATCGTTACCACTTCGCGATGAAGGATATTCTTGGAGAGCTTAAATTTGCCTTTCATGTCATCTTTCTCTCGCCTGTTCCTGCTCGAACTGGCCACTGTTGTTGTTTGCCCCTTCTGGAGTTTTAGAAAACTCATTAGAAAAATGTGATCTTACAGAATTTTTTTTTCCTGATATTTTTCCCCCCCAGGGCTCGGTGTTCGGCATCTGATACCAAATCAAAGTCTGTTTTTAGAAACTGAGTCGGGTAAATGGGCCAATCAAGAGAGTTAAAACAAGTCTAGTTAAAAAAAAAATTAAATACAAAGAGAGAGAGCAACGGATAATGGTCATGAAAGGGAATAGAATAAATAAAAATAAAATAGTTTATTTATTAAAAATAGTAGGGTAGATATTTTTTTTAAAGAGTAGATATATGGTACAGCATTTATAGTTTCCATTTAAGCCAGCGGCACCAGTGGAATACACATGTTTATCTGCCTGTTTACACAAACATGATGTCACTATTTTTATTAAAAAACATGTTTTATTGATTATTTCCCTTCATAATTGTGTGTCATTTAAAACACCCGGAAGTTAAATGCACCACATGCCCATCAATGAACAGGGTACACAGATGACCCAGGTAGTCCTACTGGTACACTGGTAGGTTTCGGGTTTTCTAACATAGTAACATTGTAATTTAGGTTAAAAAAATACTTCACGTTCATCAAGTTCAACCCTTCTACCTATTATTCCTGCTTTTTATCTAAAAAAAGCAAAAACCCCCCAAGGAAGCTATTTTGAGTTTTGCCTCCTAGGGAGACAAATTCCTTATTGACTCCAAAGGGCAATCAGATTTCTCCTTGGATCAATAAGCTCTATTATTAATGCTTATTCTTTCATTAATAGCCCTGTATGTTCTGCAGACCATGTTTAAATGCATCTATTGTATTGATAGCACTACCTCTCTTGGCAGTGAGTTCCATAACGTTATTGTCCTTACCGTAAAGAATCCCTTCCTTTGCTGCCTATGCAATCTTTGCTCTTCCAGTCTGAGGGGGTGACCTCTTGGACTTTGTACCTTTCTGTTAATGAACAGGTCACTGGAGAGCTCTTTATATTGGCCCTGCACATATTTATATAATGTTATCATATCCCCTCTGAGACGCCATTTTTCTAACGTGTATAAGTGCAACTTTTTTCAACCTCTCCTCATAACTAAGATCCTGCAATGGCCTTATTAATATTGTAATTTTTTTTTTGTAGGCTTTTCAACTCTACCCAGTTGTCTGCATTCCTCCGACCACATGGGTCAGGCACCAATGTGTTTTAATGCTCTTCTTGTGGCTCTCAATACTATGGAATATTTATGTTAATATTCAAAGTACGGACAGAGCTACCTCTTAAATTAGGTAAGGCTTGCTCAGGAATGTGGGGAGAGGTTTCACACACAGGAGGACATTGTCAAAAAGGGAGTACCCCTCAAAGTATTCTCCCAATTTGGGGAGAGCATTCCGTTACAGTCTCAAACCTGAGATACGACAGCACTGCACCTTCCTTTCTGGAGACAGAACCCAGAACAACGGTCTCAAATGAGGTCTATCCCTTCATAGAAACCGAGAATGTGTCGGCAGATAAGAGCCATTTGGATATTCGTGATGCCTTAGATGCATGGACTGTTAAATGTGCAAGCACAACCATAAAAAAGGGCTTATGCACTCAGTTTCTGTTTCATTAGTAATTTCTCACTGGGTATAACCCTATATTACATGGATACTTAAAAATTATATTCAGGTAGGTGGATAGAGAGGTCTGAAGAATTCTTTCTGGGTGCTATAGTTAATATAAACACAGGGGCTTTAATATAGGGGTACCTTACGCTGCTAGTGAGCTTTATCTTCCAAAAGCCACAGCTAGCTTGTGAACCACTAAATGCTGGCTAGAGATCATAGGAGTTGTATGTCAGCAACGACTGTAGAGAACTCTGATGGCTTCTAAATGATATCTCAGAACACTATGGAATTTTTATTTGTAAAAAAAAATAAAAACATAAATCCTCTCTTGATAAATATTTAAATAGTCCACTAGCTGAGCTACCAGATGTAGTAAACAAGTTGATCTGGCCACTATAATAATCGGTATTCTTGTGTCTTGCTCCGTCCCTCTGGACATAGTCCGTGTGAACAAGATCTTTTTTGTCTCTTTAATTACATTTCTTTTAGTTTATTAAATAGGTCCCATTGTGCCTGTACTGCCTGTGTGTCAGGTCTGTGCTCGTTAGTCCTGTAAGATACGGTTTGAATAATTTATAAGAGCAAAGGTGAGAAGACATTTAATTACATCTCCAATGATAAATATATACACACACCCCATTCCTCTACAATGTAGGTGTTGTATCAAGTTTGGAAAGGTGTTTTCGTACATTGATTTAAGTACAAATAAATATACTCTTAACTTGGTAAAACATGTGCTCCTAATTTGTATTTGTCTCTTAAAGGGAGACTATAGTTACTGCAAGCATGAAAAATAAATGTAAACATATGTATGACATATACTATACTATATACAGAATTCCAGTCAAATGCATGATTTAAACAAACACAAATAAAATTACTTCTGTTCAACTGAAATATTCCATGAAGTGTAGGGATTTTAAACAGAAATGCTTTAAAGGACAATTGTAGCATAAAATGAAGTTCTGTTTAACTGAAAGATGTCATCAAGTGCAGGCATTTTATATAGAAATGCTTTAAAGAAAGCCCTGGATTTAAGCATTATCAGTAAGGGCTACATGACTTGTGACCAGATCAGGAGATTTACCTATCAGTTGCATTGTTAGTGGTTAATTATTGCCCAGTCATGGGTCTTCCAGATAACCCTGGATATAAGCATTATCAGTAAGGGCTACATGACTTGTGACCAGATCAGGAGATTTACCTATCAGTTGCATTGTTAGTGGTTAATTATTGCCCAGTCATGGGTCTTCCAGATAACCCTGGATATAAGCATTATCAGTAAGGGCTACATGACTCTGACTCATGATCAGATCATGGGTTTTACCAAACAGTTACATTGTATAGTGGCTGATCATGTCCCAGGCATGGGTCCTCCAGGAGGCCCTGGATTTAAGCATTATGAGTAAGGGCTACATGTCCCTGACTCATGATCTGATCAGGGGGTTTTTACCTAACAGTTACATTGTATAGTGGCTGATCATGTCCCAGGCATGGGTCCTCCTGTGAGTGACAGGCTGGGTATCCAGTAAAGTTTCCACTAAGTGGGTGGGATATAGATTAGTATGTAGATGTGGGAGTTTTTTGATGTTCATTACGATCAATTTAACAAAAGAGATTTTCCCTCCCTCCCTCCCTCCCCAGATTTTGGCTTCGTCTTACCGTGTGGTGGCAGGGGTTCCTACGAGAATTGGCTCCTGAGCAGGTGGCCCTCACAGGGAGGGCTATGATGGGTGCACTGTCCAATGGGCGGCAGTGCACAATCTCCTCAGGGCAGGTTCCTGAGGAGTGGTTCGGGGAATGATACCACCAGCTAGGAGGACGCGGCTGGTGGTTTTTCCTACCACCGGAATAAAATGTTACGATTGCGCTTGGGGGCCAATTCTCATGGGATCTCGCCAAGGGAAAGGCTAATAGTTTGTATTATTAGCCTTATGTATATATTTGTTCATATATGTTATTATATGTTTATAATGTTATTAAAGTTTATATTTGTCACAGTGTGGTTTTAAAATAAACGCTGTGGCCTTCCAACTCCAATCTGGTGTGGTGACCTTTATTGGGGGGGTATAGGTTTTTCCAGTGGGGTTCTCTAAGTAGATGGTTCCTTAGTCATGAAAGAATACAAATAAAGTGCCTTATTGAGCCCTCTTTATCCCATATAGCTCTACCAGGAGGCAGATATTTTGTTTAGAATCTTTGGTCAAATCTTTGTTCATCTGAACCAAGGTGAGTGAAGATCTGAACCAAGATTCTAAATAACATGTCTGCCCCCGAGAGAACGATATGGACTAAAGATTCTAACCAACATGTCTGTCCCATGAGAGAGCTATATGGAGTAAAGATTCTAAACAACATGTCTGCCCCCTTAGAGAACTATATGGAGTAAAGATTCTAAACAACATGTCCGCCCCCTGAGAGAACTATATGGAGTAAAGATTCTAAACAACATGTCTGCCCCATGAGAGAGCTATATGGAGTAAAGATTCTAAACAACATGTCCGCTCCCTGAGAGAACTATATGGTGTAAAGATTCTAACCAACATGTCTGCCCCGTGAGAGAGCTATATGGAGTAAAGATTCTAAACAACATGTCTGCCCCCTGAGAGAACTATATGGAGTAAAGATTCTAACTAAAATGTCTGCCCCCTGAGAGAACTATATGGAGTAAAGATTCTAAACAACATGTCCACCCCCTGAGAGAACTATATGGAGTAAAGATTCTAAACAACATGTCTGCCCCCTGAGAGAACTATATGGAGTAAAGATTCTAACTAAAATGTCTGCCCCCTGAGAGAACTATATGGAGTAAAGATTCTAAACAACATGTCCACCCCCTGAGAGAACTATATGGAGTAAAGATTCTAAACAACATGTCTGCCCACTGAGAGAACTATATGGAGTAAAGATTCTAAACAACATGTCCGCCCCCTGAGAGAACTATATGGAGTAAAGATTCTAACCAACATGTCTGCCCCCTGAGAGAACTATATGGAGTAAAGATTCTAACCAACATGTCCGCCTCCTGAGAGAACTATATGGAGTAAAGATTTTAACCAACATGTCCGCCTCCTGAGAGAACTATATGGAGTAAAGAAGGCTTAATAAGGAACTGTATTTGCATTATAAATCATCTACACTTGATACAAACTTTCAATTAAACATAAGGTCATTTTTTGATACAGTTGTCCTTTAATGGAAGAATAAATAAAGCACGTTATCCACGCCTCTTTCCGTGTTTAGCTCTATCAGATGGTGGACATCTGGAAACTTCTGAGATCCTAGAAAACAGGGAAACTAGAGCATGAGAGGACAGAGGGATTTGGGCCAATCCCTTCTATACAAGGACACTTGGGAAGGATATTACTTTTGGATATTGACCTAGCAGGTGGAGGTAAGATACGAACTGAAAATGCTCATTCACGGGCTACATAGCTAATCTGTATTTGTACTAATGAATATCTAACATAGAAATACCATAAAATCTAAATATATATGATTTTATTTGAATGACAGTGTATTTTCACTGTATTAAGATACAGTCCATTTGCTAGAAGAACAGACACATTTTGAGAATCCTATAAATAGGTCAATCAAATAAGACACAAAGCCTCTGTCAACTTTAAAAATATGCTCTAAGCCAAGTTAGAATAATTAGAATAATATCCAATATTGACATTTAATAAGCCTATTCAAATACGGCGCCAATAACTTGTCAGTTATTCTGGCAGGTTAACAGGTTCAGAGAGTTTTACGCTATATAAAATACTGTATTTTATAGGGTCTTATCAGAGCCGAGGTGGCCTCTTCTGCAGCGTCCCAAACTACAACTCCCCAGACTCTCGGCAAGTCCTATGGGCACTCCAGATTTCCTAATCCTTTTTTTAATTATTTGCCTGTTTTTGGTGGATACTACAGAGTTGTCGGCCCCGTTTAACCAGCCTTCAGTGGATTAAAACATGTGCTTTATCAAGGGTTGATCTATCTCAGGAGCTGGGTGCAGGTAGGGCAGGTAGGGCAGGTAGGGCAGGTAGGGCTAATAGGGCAGGTAGGGCTCCTAAATATATTAAAAACAGACTGGCTGCAAGACCTGGGGAAGGAAGAGAAGTATTCTCTATACGTAGCTAGTTTTGTAAGGAGCACTTATACCTAGTAAAGTTAGACAACCTTCATAACATAAATAATGTACACCAACTAATAAGCCCTGCTAATCAACAGCCAATTACATTCAATCTCTTTATGTTCTGGCCTTCTACGTCAAGGGTGTCCACATGTTATTTATATTATCTAAATGATTAGGAAGACTTGGGAACCAAGCAGACTTCAGATCAAACAATATATTTATAATATACATATAGACAACAGCAGATTTAGATAAGTGAACCCCTCTATTACTAGATGTTAGGCAGCTTCAGAGAATATAACCCCTCTATTACTAGATGTTAGGCAGCTTCAGAGAATAGAACCCCTCTATTACTAGATGTTAGGCAGCTTCAGAGAATGTAACCCCTCTATTACTAGATGTTAGGCAGCTTCAGAGAATATAACCCCTCTATTACCACATGTTAGGCAGTTTCAGAGAATATAACCCCTCTATTACTAGATGTTAGGCAGTTTCAGAGAATAGAACCTCTCTATTACTAGATGTTAGGCAGTTTCAGAGAATAGAACCCCTCTATTACTAGATGTTAGGCAGCTTCAGAGAACAGAACCCCTCTATTACTAGATGTTAGGCAGCTTCAGAGAATATAACCCCTCTATTACTAGATGTTAGGCAGCTTCAGAGAATATAACCCCTCTATTACTAGATGTTAGGCAGTTTCAGAGAATAGTACCCCTCTATTACTAGATGTTAGGCAGTTTCAGAGAATATAACCCCTCTATTACTAGATGTTAGGCAGTTTCAGAGAATATAACCTCTCTATTACTAGATGTTAGGCAGCTTCAGAGAATATAACCCCTCTATTACTAGATGGTAGGCAGTTTCAGAGAATATAACCCATCTATTACTAGATGTTAGGCAGCTTCAGAGAATAGAACCCCTCTATTACCAGATGTTAGGCAGCTTTAGAGAATATAACCCCTCTATTACTAGATGTTAGGCAGTTTCAGAGAATAGAACCCCTCTATTACTAGATGTTAGGCAGTTTCAGAGAATATAACCTCTCTATTACTAGATGTTAGGCAGCTTCAGAGAATATAACCCCTCTATTACTAGATGGTAGGCAGTTTCAGAGAATATAACCCATCTATTACTAGATGTTAGGCAGCTTCAGAGAATAGAACCCCTCTATTACCAGATGTTAGGCAGCTTTAGAGAATATAACCCCTCTATTACTAGATGTTAGGCAGTTTCAGAGAATATAACCCCTCTATTACTAGATGTTAGGCAGTTTCAGAGAATAGAACCCCTCTATTACTAGATGTTAGGCAGCTTCAGAGAATAGAACCCCTCTATTACCAGATGTTAGGCAGCTTTAGAGAATATAACCCCTCTATTACTAGATGTTAGGCAGCTTCAGAGAATATAACCCCTCTATTACTAGATGTTAGGCAGTTTCAGAGAATAGTACCCCTCTATTACTAGATGTTAGGCAGTTTCAGAGAATATAACCCCTCTATCACTAGATGTTAGGCAGCTTCAGAGAATATAACCCCTCTATTACTAGATGTTAGGCAGCTTCAGAGAATATAACCCCTCTATTACTAGATGTTAGGCAGTTTCAGAGAATAGAACCCCTCTATTACTGGAGGTTAGGCAGCTTCAGAGAATAGAACCCCTCTATTACTAGATGTTAGGCAGCTTCAGAGAATATAACCCCTCTATTACTAGATGTTAGGCAGCTTCAGAGAATATAACCCCTCTATTACTAGATGTTAGGCAGCTTCAGAGAATATAACCCCTCTATTACTAGATGTTAGGCAGCTTCAGAGAATAGAACCCCTCTATTACTGGATGTTAGGCAGCTTCAGAAAATATAACCCCTCTATTACTAGATGTTAGGCAGTTTCAGAGAATAGTTAGTTTTTCTGTAGTTGCTCTGCATTTAAAGCTCAAACAGGTAGACAATTACACTGCAAAGCTATTTCGCTCCAGAGAGCTACTCAAGTTGGGAACATTTGTTCAGCCGATGAAATTGTTTACAGTGCTGAAAAAAGAAAGCTGGTGATAGATTTAATCCCAGAACATGAAGTCCTCCACTGAACATATTGGCCAGAAATAGAAAGTATATGTGGGTGCTACAGCCAGAGCACACAGGTTTTTAAACCACTTGGAAACCATTTAATTAATTGTTCAAAATACACAAACCATAGAAAGGAAAATCGAAACAAGGTACAAGAGTCTACTCGATAAAGTGAAGGGAACTGAGATAGAAATGTAAAACTTCAGGCCAAAGTAGCCGAGTTGGACATTTTGTCTAATGCAGCTGAAAGTGACAATTGTTTTCAAATTCAACTACTTCAGCCTTAAATTTTTCTCCCGTTCTATTTATTGAGTAGACCCTATAGTTCGAGAGAGGTTGACCCAGCTTCATCCACTGTATATATCAAACGATGGTATGCTACAATAAAAGAGATGGTTTTGCTGCAATTACAATCCAATTTTCCAAAAGATCTGATACATTATCCTGATGGTAGAATAATTGAACCAGCCTCGCTGGCTATCCAATGTCTTAATGTAATGTCTCTGCTCGTTTTTTTTTCTCTACATAATTTTCTAATACGACTGGTAAAAACATAGTCAAAGCTATGGTGTGATGTGTTGTAAGAGCAAGACAGGACTTAAGTTGTTAAAAATGGACCAATCATCATAAACACTCCCTCCGACTTCAGGTTGAGTGCTCTGATCCTTGTCCCAGATTTGCTCACTCTATTCATGGTCTGATTTCTTGTCTCACTTAACCATACTCTTACTCACATTGGTACTTTTCTTTCCAGTGGATTGCTAGACAAGTACAGCCATTTTTAAAAACATAAAAATCCATTTTTTTATTTATTTGTTATTTATTTTTTTACCACCGACTCGTTTTAGAGGCCTTTCTTAAACAAGACATTCCGAAGCACATGCCTTCCCAGATGCATTATTTTTTTCACCTACTTTGAATAAAACTCCTTTCTGTTACTTTATTCCAGTTTGTAAATTAAATATATCTTGCTAGCTTCAGAAGATCTGAGGCGAGCTTAGGTGTGTGAAATGAATGCAGTACGAGCAACAGAGGCTAAAAAAAAAGGCTTTGCAGAGGCAAAATAATCCTTAACTAATAATGCTAAAGTCTTCAAAACATTTCAAATCACACAAAATACAACCAGTATACATTAGACTGCGACAAAAATGACAGACCTATTTTAAAGAACCTTTCTGTAAGTTATTACATATAATCTTCTCCATATTTTTCACAAAAAGATAAAAGTTAAACATATTCAGTTACAAGGCAATTCATTTTGAGTTTCAGAAATATCGCTAGGATCCCTAAAATCCACGTGATGCTGATAAGAATGTGTTAAAAATTAACAAAATAAACAGTGGCAAATAATTCTTAGAAACGTAAATTACAGTCACCAAAGCCTAAAGTGTTTATTATTCTGATACTGTAGCATAAGGATATTTATCCTCCTGGCTAATTAGAAGATGAAATGTAGAAACAGAGAAACAGCGAGTTTGAATCCCAGGAAGACACACACTTCCAGTTTCCAACACAAACACAGCTGTGAAGGCCTTAATTTAGCCACGAGACTTGAGAATCCAACACAACACTTTGTACGTTCCCGGCTCCGCTCCTAGCCAACTTCGTCGCGAGACCTCATGAACTCTAAACCATGTCAATGAATACTGGATCAGTTTAACTCCTTGTGAAAGGACACATGGACTACCAAGATGGTAGCCATGCTGAGTGACACAATGTTGCTGGTCAACTCAACTGTGCGGAAAAATCGAACAAACAAAAAGTTGCCATTTTACAGAGACGAAGGGCTGGGTGTACATTTACTAAACATTGTGATGGACAACTCTATGATGTTCTGTTACCCTTCTCTGACCTTTTCACTAACATTCGGACCCTACTCTGGACAATTCTCCTATCTCTCTCTCTCTCTCTCTCTCTATAGTATTTTGCATACTTGAAAGTCTTCTGCTATTCTTCATAAAGATTATCATCTTCTTGGTAGACCTAATTGTTCTAGGACCCTCTCTCAGAATCCGAAGTGCCATAGAGAAGACAATACCAGTAGAAATGAAGCAGTGACCACTTATATTTTTTACTTTAAGGGGCAACCATCTGCTGTCTCTACACTAAATATACAGGTGTGAAAATTATATACCAGATTCATCTTGTTTTAGGTTTCTCAGATTAAAACCGTATTTGTCTGTGAACTAAAACTGTTTCCTTTTTTGTTCTTTACCGATCACTGATCGTCGATGGTCAAAAGGGACCATTGGGTAATTGTCCTGCCACGTCGCAGGATCAGGTAGTTACCTTAAAATTCATTCCAATTTCCAAACAGAACCTAATCTCCTTGAGAGAGTTTGACCTCATCCCTAGACATCTCTGGCAAATGATTCAAAACTCCTAACAGTCCTAATTAAAAAGGCGCCTTTATAACCTTGTGCCTTCTTCAGTGTGAATATTAAAATATAGCACCGTTTTAAAATGAATATCAAATATTAAGATTTTTTTTTAAAATGAATATTAAATTATTTAAAACGTGTAAAATGAAGCACTTCGGAAAGCGAAGGTGAACCTATTAAAACTCAGAAAACTAAAAAGCTTGACTCTTGCCTTTGTTGGGTTGCCAACTAGACTTTGGTGGTCAGGATTTGAAAGGGCCCTTGGATGTTCGTTACACGTTGTATAGAACGTTGCAAACAGTGGTGATACCGCAGCATGGCCGAGTGATTACTTTTTATTATTAACTGGATGAGAGGGACTAAGTGTGGTCCATATCCCATGAATCCTTCCTTCTGAACTGCAAACAGCTGGGCTCTGTGAATTATTAATGAGAGTAGAGCCTTAGCTGGACCAACCTTCTGCCCATTATCTTGTACCAAGCACAGAGTCTCTCGTGACCTTCCCCTGAATTTAATTTGCCACCAAAGCAAATGTGACAAGGTGCCCAAGATGGGAAATACATTAAATTCCCACAGGTCTTGTTTTTATGTAATTGAGCGACCCTGGTGGAGCCATTTTTTGGTCATGGAAAGAATGATAATGTAAGTTTTACATTAGTGCAAAGAACGTACTTTTATTAATTTCCCTAGCTTGTAGAGGTCAAAACTTTGTTTCATGACATTTTGCGTTAAAATCACACTAAGAAGTCAACATCTTCGAAACTGAAAGGTTACTTAAAGGACAACAAATTATATATATGTTTTAAACTCTTGCTTCTGCGTAAGGAAGGAAGGGTTAAAAATGAGTGTGTCCCTCTTTGTTAAGTAAACACGATTTGTCTCCTTGCTCTGCCTCTCAGCTGGGTGCTGGTGCACACTGGAGAGGAGAGAAGTACCTTACTGAGCCCTCTTTGCTTCGTCTAGCACTATCAGGGGGCAGACATGTTTGGAATCTTGGGTCACAACATTTTCCTTCATCTAACCCAAGATTCTAAACAGAATGTCCACCACCTTATAGAGCTAGACAGACCAAACAGGGCTCAATTAGATATTTTAGTTGTGATCTTTCATTAAACCATTTCGATGGCAAATGTGGAATTTGCATATCAAGGAACAATGTGATAAAAATGAGACACCAGAGAATTCAATTTAGGTTTCTTTAAAACAATAGTAGCTTTGCGATTGCGTCCATAGACTTAAACATTTTTTATTGGCCTGGTTTAGGTGATGGGGTGGCTTAAAGTGTCTATCTAGAGATGCATACACATCACAGGCACTGCTGCTCCACAGAAAGACATATAGCTGCTCTAAGTCCAATTGGCCACCCACAGGCTGGTGGTTAAGGTGTGGCCCATAAACCATACATTTCTATTGTACTACCCACATGATGATTATAATAATGTCCAGCCCTCCCAAACCAGGCTATTAGATTGTTTGTAGGGCGGCCAGGGATAAATCTATGGGTGCAGTAGTACGTGCAGTGTTTTGTATGAATAAAAGCTGCCAACCCCAATTGTAGGTGGCACTTCATAATAAACATTGGGCATCACTGCCCTAAGCTAGGGCAATCTCTCTTTTGACTTCCTATACCTGTATGTCTGTCTCTCTCTTCCTATGGAGATTAATACTGTATGTATAAACAAAAAGGTTGCCTAAAAATCGGCCACCAACAAATTGGCTGGCAGACAATTTTAGGTCTGCGGAGGCAATAACAGGGGCAGTATTTTTTTAAAGAAAAGGTGCCAACCCTGTTCCATGATGACCGCTCCACTTTTAAAGCTTTGTCCCTAAATTGAGCTATCCATTTAACCTTTTCCTGTCCAAGGTCTCTACTTCTGTTCATCCTTCCATTAGAGAGAATCTTTAAGCCTCTTTAAGAGGATTCTACGGAGATTTCGCAAAGGATCGTTAAGGACTTGGTTAAACAGAGGTATGATATGGAACAAATGCTTTATTTTACATATGTTTCTATAACTGCGATGTACAGTATATAAACCTTACACATGGTATACTGCATGCAACTAACACTTTATTCTCACATCTTAACACCATCTGTTGTCAGCTTAGTTGCAAGAAATTCAGGTCTGTATTTTTAGCAATACTGACGGCATGGCGCTAAAAAAGTTTTATGGAGCCACTCCCGCCCCCCACCCTCCGCTTTTTATGGTTACGACTAAACGCTCGATCGTCCATAATGCCTCCAAAACATTTAATAATTTATTCCAAACTACAACCCTTCCTATAACTTGACAGCAGCATTAAATGTGACTAATTGGATGCAAAGATTTGCCAGAGATAACAGATGGAAGAAACAAGTAACGTTTGAGAGGGAATTGCCAAATGCACAGGGAAGAAGGTTTTTTGTCGACCCCCCCCCCCCCCCCCGATCTTCTCTTTGAGGGTCCTGAGTGGATAAGGTGAGTATGTTGTTAAAGTAAAGGGCAAAAACTTTGCATCCTTTTTTTTGGGGGCGGGGGGGATTGAAGTTTAACTTTGGTCGCTGCCGAGATGGTGGTCAACGCTATAAGTTATAGGTAGTTATTTTAATTGATTGGTAAACTCTCTAAAAAGATTCAATTTTCCCCTTTTAGGTTAAAAATGACCTCTTGTAATCAAAGAGACATTCAAATTCAAACGTCGTACTCTTGCCAGTTACGGCTGTCAATGCTCCACTTCACCTGATTTTATCAATGTAACGGCTTTGCGATTGGTGGTAAATGACTCATAACAAGCAAGAGCTTGAATAAAATGAAGAGATGCTGCATGAGGATGTGTAATATGTTTTGGGGATGTTAGACGTAATTATTTTATTTATTTACTTCTGTATATTTTGGTCTTTCAGTCCTTAATGGGACGTTCAGCCTCCGATTCCCCAAGCATGTTTAACGAGAGTTTTAACGATTTATTTACCAGACTGTACAATGTATAATGCTTTCCCATTGCCTTTCTCCGCTGTTAGAAATTAGCATTAAAAATTAAAGGGACAGTCCAGTCTGCAAACTCACGTTGGTGAGTTCTTACTCGGTGCTTCGGGGCGAAGACGCCACCCAAATTCTCAACAGCATACCAGTGGCGGATGCTCCATCTGTGCTAGGTGTGCGCCGCAAACCTAACATGGAGCACCTGTGCTGTGTATTTCTGGGGTTAGTGTGCTCCGAGCAGAGAGCACACAAACCCCAGAAATACATGCGAAATTCACTCACTCTGTTGCCAATTCAACAAGCACGAAAAGTATACGAATTTGTGTTCTCAGCACACAAACCTCCGGAAATACCCGAGAGACGTCGTGTCTCCGAGTGAAAGGCGTGCTCCGGGCTGGCAGCACGCCTGTCACTCAGGGGCACGATACGCCCCTGCAAGCATAGAAACCCAATGGACGCCGAGCACTTGATACAAACATGAGAACTGTATTGATCGCACTCAGGTAACGCTTCAACTCTTGCGATTTTTTCGTCAGGTCTCTCAACTCCACAAGACTTGTAGAAGGGAGGGGTCAACAGCAGATTTATAGGATATGGGGGAACAAGAATAGAAATACAGTGAACGGAACACATCGAAGGTTATGTATTACATGTCTCACACGTAACAATGGCGGGATGCTTTGTAATATCGCTTCGGTGCATGGGGTGTTGTGCTGCCAACAAAATGTATTCAGCGGCAGATGTCCGACACGTTTCATGCACCTAAAAAAAGTATTTATACTTGGCTTGCGCCGGTGCACACTGCACATGTCACTATTAGAATTACTGTGTACGCAGCACCTTCTTTGCATAATTCTCATTGAACCAGGCTCTAGGAGGAAGAATTGTGCTTTCTGCAGGGAAAAAAAAATCTAGGTCAGCATTCCATCACCTTTCTTGTGTCCATAAGCTGAGAAATGAGACACCCAGTCCAAGGTTTCATGTAGCCTTTTCTCTACTGCATGGAACTGAGGTGCATTCTGGGACACATTAGCTATTGGATCATCTTAATAGCTCACCCCTCATCACTTCATCTGCTCATGTGCTGTGGAGTCTAAGACAGCAGGGAAGGGGTATATTATCTCTGTCGCCTCTTTGGTGTGATGGCAGGATTGACATGAACACTAGTGGGTCTATTCACTCAAATTTGAGAATAGATCAGGGAGGTCGACTTTGGAGGTCGACTTTCATTTTGAGACTAAGTCAAATTCAGCAAGTTCGAGTCGACCTCCAAAATTGACCTCCTCGAGGAATTCCCAAATTTTCCGGGAATAGACCCATATGCCCTTCAAACTGCACTTCTGTTGTGCACTGTTCAAAAGCAGAACTTTTTTCTGCCTGAATAAAACTTTAGATTCGGAGGTAGTAGATCTGTGTGCAAGCAGTCCGCCATCGCACACCAATCAATATCTACTAACACACTTTACAGAGCTCCACCCGCTGCCTTGACTGCCAATAATGAGGCTAGGAATACTGGGAGATTTGCAATGAATAGATAAATCAGTGAAATTAGGGATTTCGCTGTCCTGCCCCTCAACTTATAGTGACAGACCCCAACATTCACATTGCTATATTTGTCTGTCTGTGTCTCTCTCTGTGCTATCTATTTGTCTGTCTCCATCTATCGACTCTTCAGTCTCTATAGCCTGCCTGCTTGTATGTCTCTCTAGCAGTCAGTCCTTCTAGCGGCCTGCCTGTCTGTTTGTCTCTCTAGCTGTCTGTCTCCCTAGTCTGTTTCACTTGCGGCCTGCCTATATGTCTCAATAGCTGCTTGCTTCTTTAGCTACCTTCCTGTCTCTCTAGCTGTCTCTCTGCCTGTCTCTCTAGCTGTCTCTCTGCCTGTCTCTCTGCCTGTCTCTCTAGATGTCTTTCTGCATGTCACTCTAGATGTCTTTCTGCCTGTCTCTCTAGATGTCTTTCTGCATGTCACTCTAGATGCCTCTCTAGATGCCTTTCTGCCTGTCTCTCTAGATGCCACTCTGCCTGTCTCTCTAGATGCCTCTCTGCCTGTCTCTCTAGATGCCACTCTGCCTGTCTCTCTAGATGCCTCTCTGCCTATCTCTCTAGATGCCTCTTTGTCTGTCTCTCTAGCTGCCTCTCTGCCTGTCTCTCTGTCTCTCTAGCTGCCACTCTGCCTCTCTCTCTAGATGCCTCTCTGCCTGTCTCTCTATCTGTCTCTCTAGCTGCCTCTCTGCCTGTCTCTCTAGATGCCTTTCTATCTATCTCTCTAGCTGCCTCTCTGCCTGTCTCTCTAGATGCCTCTCTTCCTGTCTCTCTATCTGTCTCTCTAGCTGCCTCTCTGCCTGTCTCTCTAGATGCCTCTCTGCCTGTCTCTCTAGATGCCTCTCTGCCTGTCTCTCTAGATGCCTCTCTGCCTGTCTCTCTAGATGCCTATCTGCCTGTCTCTCTATCTGTCTCTCTAGCTGCCTCTCTGCCTGTCTCTCTAGATGCCTTTCTATCTGTCTCTCTAGCTGCCTCTCTGTCTGTCTCTCTGGATGCCTTTCAATCTGTCTCTCTGGATGCCTCTCTGCCTGTCTCTCTAGCTGCCTCTCTAGATGCCTTTCTGCCTGTCTGTCTATTGGTCCATTGGTATGTGTGTGTGTCTGTCTTGGTTTTCCTGATGGGGGGGGGGGGGGGGTAAGACATGTATCCTGCATGTTTGAGAGCAGTAACGTTACATTCTGAGAATAATTGAAACTGTGATTGCAAATGAAAGTTTCCCTCTTAGGGACGGTGTAAATGGAATAAAGGAATTATCTTGCACGTCCCTGCAGCCCACACACTGATACCCTTGTGTGTTTGTGCGCTGAGCTTGTGCTCCGATCCCTTGAAGCGTTGGCACAGTAGGAGCCTCTCAGCAGTCGAGGGTCCGTATGATAGATGGGGCATGCAGTGCATTGGATTCAACTGCATCTGTACTGCGAATATATCTGCAGTGCGTGCAAGCCTCCGTAACGGCTTCAACACCACATATTAAACAAAAAAATCCATGCTTCAGCAGCAGTATGTCTCCCAGATAATAATGCACTTCACAGAGCGAGTACTTTCTGGGTCAGGCACGCTGTGGCTCTCCGGGTTACTCGATGGACTAAAACTCCCATCAACCTCAGCAACCCCTGTCCCTTATTATCCTTCCACTCCCATCGGTTACTTGTCCTCGAATATCCAGCCACTTCTACGTGTCATATAAGCTTCCAGTCCTTGCCTCTCCACTCTGTGAGAGTGATGGCACTTGTCCACAAATCAGTGGTACTGCCACAGACCCCTAACTGACTGCTGGTTAAGACTAGTAAATAGCTTCTGGGTTATCTCTAGCTCCTTAGCTAGTTAACTATCGTTTTTTTTATGGTATGGTTTGTGTATGTTATATTAGCCACATATGGCCTAGCACTGGGGGAATCATAAAATATATATATATTTAGAGATGTCATATAACATGCACATGTGCAATCCTTAGTGAGGTGATAAAGGTCAGTCCTGGGGCAAAAGCTCTAAGGATGGAGCAGTTGCTATGGCAACCAACGGACTGCAAAAGAAAATTAGTGTTTTTTATAAATCATGTATAAATAAACCACCAGATTTACAATCCCTGGATTAGACTGATAAATAAATCAGATTAATAAATCATTTGAAGGGTTAATGTGTATTTTTTTTTTAATTGTATTTATTACATGATGCTGTTCTTATTATCAGTTATATTTCTTTGTCCCACTGGCTTCATCTCAGCCACTTGCTGCGCAGGTTCCAGTGAATGTGACGTCCCATGCTGTCAGTACTGACTAGCCCCATCGGCCTTGGTTATCCACGGCTGACCCCAGCGCACCTCCGACCTCCCAATGCGTTGGTGGTAGGACTGCAAGTTTAGATTTTGCGTGGCTTACCCATCACCTTTCCCCCGGCCATAACTTTGTTGTGGGAGCTAATTAAACAATCGCATCAAGTGCAGGCATTTTAATTAGAAATGCATTAATGAAAGAATACAAATAAAACACCGTATTGAGCCATCTCTGCTTGTATTGCATCAAGACGGGCAGACATGTGGGTTGAGGTGGGTCAGCCTTTCCTTCATCTGACCCAAGATTCTATACAACATGTCTGCCCTCTAAGAGTACTGTACAAACACAGAGGGCTCAATACGGTGATTTATTTATATTCTGTCATTAGATCATTTATTTAAAATGTTTACGCTACATTTTTATGCTGACAGTTATTATTTGAAGGGTTACATTTGTTAATAGGCACATGCACTTTTTGCAGTATTCAGTAAAATTCAGTATGAAGTTTGTAATATCCCCCCCCCCCCCCTATTCTAGCAGAGGGTAAGGATTGCTGATAGCTACACTGGTATTTGATCAGCATGGATACTGATGCCTTGAAGTGGTGACAGCATGCTTTACTGAAGCAAATGGGCCCTCCTGCTGGTGAGAGTCAAAACAGGTTTATCCAAAGGACAAGGCATGCTGGTATACGCACATCCGTTCACGAGAGCCAAAAAAAAGGAACTCACACTGTCACGAATGCACCCTACTCCAAGTGTGCATGTGACTGGGTTATGGTGGTGCAAGGGTTAAACTTAACTCTTTGTCTGCCCTAGACTAGAAATAATGGTTAACCCCCCTATAACACCACCCACACTTAATTATACTGATATAACTAATGTCCTAACACTGCCACCACCAAGACAAATTATAATTGGGGGGGCCTTGGTCCCCCACGCAAATATGACCTAACCCACACAATATGCTTTAACACAATATCTATGCGATTGGTCTAATCAGGTAACGTGAGTCTCTATACCAGACAAAGGCAGAACTGACTAAAGGAATATTTATTATGAACAAAAGAAGTCACAGTGCATACAAAAAATAAAACAGATGACAAATTATTTACACCAAAACAGATAAAAATAAAAAGGAGAAATTAACAGAAAACCTAACTACTCACTTAGATGGAGAAGGACCAGTATTTTCTGTCCGAGGGACTGCGGCCAGGAAAGGACAGCAACTTACACCAAATTAGATCTTGGCCCCTAGTAAGCACACTGGCCATTGTTCCATCATTAGATTTATACCTTCTCAGGTCATCTCAGGTTTCCAAGCCGGCCAGAGGTGGGAAGGTGTACCTAAAAGTGTCCTCCCCCATGTGTGGTGAAACTACCCCAGTCAAAATATGGAATCTTGTGGCTAATTTCCCTCCAGTGCAGGTCACATACATAATTCTTGCCTCTATTAATTTGTTGCAATTTATGAAGTCCATAGATATGTCACACTTGCCCCCCATGACTCTATACCACAGACTTCACAATAACTTCCAAATGGCTCAAGTTGCACCAGCCATATTTGTACTCATTTTGTAGGGTGTACTATTCCCTGTCTAAATATTCCCAAATGGAGGCAGGATTAATAATCTGTGAGTTATTATTAATGCATGTTTGGGATATGACTTTCGCAGGACAAGACTTCTAACTGGTAAGGGCCACTTAGCATATCCAAAGAACCTACTATCTATGAGGGGATACAGACATATGCAACATAGACTTACTGGCAACTAACTCAGTGTAACATTTCACACCTTGTACCATCAGTTCCAGCTTCAAAGGAAACACTCAAGTTGTAAAGCGTTTCAGATCACAAAGGTCATACCAGCTCTACCGGATAGTAGATGCAGGTATGCACTACCACAATTGTTGTGACACACACCGCTGCCAACTGTCCCCGGATTTCACAAAACAGTCCCTTACTTTGAGGTCCTGTCCCCTCAAATACGGGGCTGCTAATTATGCAGACAAACACCATCGCGTTTGAGGGGTTAC
The DNA here is from genome assembly GCA_036172795.1 of Pelodytes ibericus. Classification (NCBI taxonomy): domain Eukaryota; kingdom Metazoa; phylum Chordata; class Amphibia; order Anura; family Pelodytidae; genus Pelodytes; species Pelodytes ibericus. The sequence goes on from CM069857.1 coordinate 13,218,587, forward strand.
TGTGTGACGGTGTATAACTGACACCTTTTTTTGGCTCTGCCCAGGCCCCCGTGTGTATCGTCTTTGTATCTTGGCTGTCGGTGGATCTGTCACTTTAAAGAGCAGTTACACCCCAATGTTTTAATTCCTTTTACTTATAAAACTCAGTTTAACTGAAAAGATCATATTAAGTGTAGTCATTTGACATAGAAATTCTTTAAAGAAATCATATCAACAAAGTACCTAATTGAGCCCTTTTCCCTCTGTATATCTCTATCAGGGGGCAGACATCTTGAATCAGACGAAGAGAGTTTTAACTCAAGATTCTAAACAACATGTCCGCCCCGTGACAGAGTTATCCTTAGCAGAAACGGCTCAGTAAGGTACTTTATTAGTATTATTTAATGTATTTAAATGACTGCACCTCTGCACTGCAAGCTATCCTCAACATAGATTAATAACGTTATGACATCAGGGACATTTTCCAGAAATATCTGACTTGTGTTTATCCAAAGGAACAAAACACAACAAAGATGGATGATGGGGGAAAAAAAAAAACTTCTGAGAAATGTAAAGAAGCCCTGAAAATGGAAAGATAAAAGCTAAAATTATCTTAATGCAGTAGAGTGGCGCGAGAGACCTCACTGAGCCTTTCTTTGCCTGGCTGCCAGTAGCTTAATTGATAGAGCACCTGCAAAGTGTACATTACCTTAAAAAAAAAAACCTGCTAAAGGATTCAGTTCCTCTGGCTCGATTATCTGTAGTTCTACTTAAGAGGACACTTACCTGTAAAGTGGCCAGGTGGGTGGAACAGCTGCATGTGATCGGGAGGACAATGCAACAAAGAACAACGTGTTCAAACGAACGCCGGGGTGTTGCGGAAAAGGCAAGCTGAGACAGTAAAAAGAGAGATCTGTGACAAAGGGCCACAGGGAGACGGGAGGACAATGCCTGCTCGACGTTCCACGGAGCCATAGACAGTCTTCGCCGAGTGTGTGCCAAATTGCCATGACGATAATTAGCAGTAATGGTCTGACAGATCATTATGAGAACATTAGCTGGAATTAGCGAGCGTCGGGCCCATTCTTCACGCATTGATTACGTGCCATCTCCAACTCGTTAGTGTATCGGAATCTAACCGCACCAGTTTAGCGAGCAGATTGCCATCACCCGTGATACTTGCAGAATTTACAAATGGAGGACACGCTGGTCGCACTACCATCGAAGAGCAGTATTAAAAGCAAAAGAAACCTGAGAAAGTTAAAATAATGCTCCAGAGGTTCCCCAACACAGTTCGAGTCTAAGTCCCCTCTTGCAATGCCTTTAGTTCACAAAGGATGCAATGGGTATTGATGTCTACTTTGTGGTCATTAGTCTTGTGTACTCACTTTATGTTACTCACTAGTAAGTTGAAAACAATTAACCTCCTGCCCATCCTCAGGTGAGACCTCTACCCCTTTGGTGGATAGCCATGCCATTCTACTTTTCACCGGACGATCCACTGGTATGTCTTGGGTTGGATCTTGATCCACCCCGAATATATCCTTCAAGCTGGCAGAATGATGAACTCGATTACATTACAGAATTAATATGGGTCAGTCCCCTCTACAGATTTTTACATCTTTAAAATAAACAATGTTTTTTATTTGACAATATGTCGAAAATATCAGATGGATCGAAGGCGCAGATTCACCTGGCTTATGTGTTTAAGTGCACTTATAGTTACTTTAAATCTATTTACAGTTCTCCTCTAGTCGTAGTCTAGACTAAATTCAGTGACATTCCAAGGAGGGGCTTGGAGAGAGAGATTTATTGGTGTTGCCATAGTAATAGTCCTGCCTTTCTACTTTGTATCGCTAACAGGACGTGACAGTCGACAACTGGGTTGGCATGCATGGATCTGAGGATAAAATGGCATGGATCTTTTAAACTCCTTGCTATTTTTTCCCCATCTTAGGACTGGTTCTATAACATAAATACAAATGGAGAAAACGTTTATTTGTTCTTTAAAAGACATAAATCAATCAAGTCTAGTAAAGTTTTGCAGCCTAAAAAAAAATACAAGTTGCTGGCAGCTTTCACCGGAGACCCCTTTGTACCACAGCTTGGGATGTTGGGAATTTGTTAGTTTGTCGGGTCAAGGTGAAAATAAAATGCATACGGTTAAAGCCAAAGCCGCTGATACACTTTGTGAAAATCCAATATCTAATGCAAATACCAAGAAACGTAATCCAAATGTCTCTCTGGAGAATTGTAGGATTCTTAATCAGTGCTGCACAAAATCCAGGCTGACCTAGATCTCTTGCAAGCATATATATACATATTTAAAATGTATGTTCTGGTAATAGACGTGACAACAAAAGGACTGTGCTTGAAACTGTGCGGGAGTCAGGCATGGAGAGGCGGTAAAGCTGTGGAGTTAATGATGTAGCATTATAAATTGTTTAGTATGGTTATTGTATTCATTACCGGGAATGCTGCTGGGACAGAACCTTACAAATAGTAACTGTCCTCTTCCCCTAGGAGGCAGTAAGGAGCACAGGATAGGTAATAAGAGCTGGAAGGCTAGACAACAAAAAAAAATGGGTGGGGCTGCCTAGTACAAGTAGGCCATGGAGTGGGTGGGGCTAAGCAGGGACGATCTGAACACCCAGTAGTCATACTCTAGGGCAGGGGTATTCAACCTTTTTTGCACTACAGATGTTGTGGACTACATTTCCCTTGATGCTTTGCCAGCATCACGGCTGCAAGAGCATTGTGGGAGATGTAGTCCACAACATCTGGAGTGCCAACGGTTGCCTACCCTTGCTCTAGGGTGAAACAGGCAAACTCGCATCTGTGTCTTCAGCTTGGCTTGGCTGAACGAATATTATTTCCTTGGTACTTATCATGAATCTAATATTTATACATTCAGTAAACATGTAATTGCTAGTCTTTGGGAGTTCTACCTCTCTTTTAAGGCTGGGGAGCTGAATCGTATGTCCCTGCTTGAATACAGGTGATTAGGCTACATGTAACTACTTACCTGCTAGAAGGTTTTGGTGTGCACAGCTATTACCCACTGTAACCACAAATGAACTCCTTTCATGTGTAATTTGAATATCAAGGCACAATGTGATGTCATAATTAGGAGCCACCCATTTTTATCTAATCAAATGCATGTATGTGCCTGTAATTCTGATAACATAATGTATAGACCATTTTTGATCCTTGTTTGTTTTCTGCATTCCAAGCATTGTATTTGCCCATCTCTAATTGTGTTTCAAAATGTTGTTTATGTGCTCTTTGTTCATAATACAGAAATGTATATATTATACAGAAAGAAAACATGTTCATCATTTCATCATCCTCTATAGTGGAAACTCTTAGGTAAGACAGAGACAATCCTCTTTGGTGCATTAAACTGATTCCACAGCCCCTAATCCTGCGAGGTAATGCAACTCTGTGGGCAGATTAAAGAGTTTCCCAGTGATGGATTCGCTCAGTCTGTCTTCTACTATTTGTTTTAGTTTAATACCTGCACTCTGCTAAAAGAAAACAAATATCAGCATCCTATTCAATTGTAAGCCATTTATCCAGCTTTTAACCTCTTCTGTGCCAGAGAGATCACATGTCGGATGAGAAAAGGCAGATGAGGAAGACTGTACAGGAGAGGGGGCAGATTAGGATATCTGTGCAGGAGAGGGGGGAGATTAGGAAGTCTGTGCAGGAGAGGGGGAAGATTAGGAAGTCTGTACAGGAGAGGGGGAAGATTAGGAAGTCTGTACAGGAGAGGGGGCAGATTAGGAAGTCTGTACAGGAGAGGGGGCAGATTAGGAAGTCAGTACAGGAGAGGGGGCAGATTAGGAAGTCTGTGCAGGAGAGGGGGCAGATTAGGAAGTCTGTGCAGGAGAGGGGGCAGATTAGGAAGTCTGTACAGGAGAGGGGGCAGATTAGGAAGTCTGTGCAGGAGAGGGGGCAGATTAGGAAGTCTGTGCAGGAGAGGGGGCAGATTAGGAAGTCTGTGCAGGAGAGGGGGCAGATTAGGAAGTCTGTGCAGGAGAGGGGGTAGATTAGGAAGTCTGTACAGGAGAGGGGGTAGATTAGGAAGTCTGTACAGGAGAGGGGGCAGTTTAGGAAGTCTGTGCAGGAGAGGGGGCAGATTAGGAAGTCTGTGCAGGAGAGGGGGCAGATTAGGAAGTCTGTGCAGGAGAGGGGGCAGATTAGGAAGTCTGTACAGGAGAGGGGGTAGATTAGGAAGTCTGTGCAGGAGAGGGGGAAGATTAGGAAGTCTGTGCAGGAGAGGGGGCAGATTAGGAAGTCTGTGCAGGAGAGGGGGCAGATTAGGATATCTGTGCAGGAGAGGGGGCAGATTAGGAAGTCTGTACAGGAGAGGGGGCAGATTAGGAAGTCTGTGCAGGAGAGGGGGCAGATTAGGATATCTGTGCAGGAGAGGGGGCAGATTAGGAAGTCTGTACAGGAGAGGGGGCAGATTAGGAAGTCTGTGCAGGAGAGGGGGCAGATTAGGAAGTCTGTGCAGGAGAGGGGGCAGATTAGGAAGTCTGTGCAGGAGAGGGGGCAGATTATAAAGTCTGTGCAGGAGAGGGGGCAGATTAGGAAGTCTGTACAGGAGAGGGGGCAGATTAGGAAGTCTGTACAGGAGAGGGGGCAGATTAGGATATCTGTGCAGGAGAGGGGGCAGATTAGGAAGTCTGTGCAGGAGAGGGGGCAGTTTAGGAAGTCTGTGCAGGAGAGGGAGGGGGCAGATTTGGAAATCTGTGCAGGAGAGGGGGCAGATTAGGAAGTCTGTACAGGAGAGGGGGCAGATTATAAAGTCTGTGCAGGAGAGGGGGCAGATTAGGAAGTCTGTACAGGAGAGGGAGGGGGCAGATTTGGAAGTCTGTGTAGGGGGGGGGGGGGAGATTTGGAAGCCTCTGGGTAGCGGGCATGAGAGATGTAGCTCCCTGTACTCGTCTCAGCATGTCTATTTGCCTATATCCTATCTTTAACCAGCCAAAGATACAGATCAGTAGAAGATCATAAATAAACCAAATTGCAGAGGGTCCCCAAATCTTATGTAAAATGTATTGTATCCCCCAATGTTTGCATAAGAAGAGCTTGGGCAAGCAATGGCCCCTGCAGTGATAGCCCATGTGTTTGAGGATAGCACTCAGGCACAGTATGTCTCTGGCGGTACATGTGTAATGTGTTTAGGAGAAGAGATGCAGCCGGGATGATAATGTATTCGGTGTGCTATCCATTTCCCATCTCATCCCTTAACTCATCAGACCGCTCAGAGGTAGAAATATTTGCTTCTCCTTCACCTTCACGTGGAGCTCTATAAAACAAGAGCCGCGGCCGGCACACTCTGTACTAGCGGGCGACAGACGGTAGTCTGACAGCTCCCAGTGACCAGCCGTGATGAATGTTCAATTTGTGGCGGTAACAGAGAAAAGGCCATCGATCTGGCGGTGAATTCTCATTGTAACCGATCTTCTAATATTATCTGTGAAACTCATAATCCCGGTGTCTGTCTGTCTGTCTACTATCAATCTGTCTGTCTAATCGCCAAGACGGCACAAAGGAGAGAGAGAGAGGGATGGAAGAGGGGGAGGAGAGATTTATAGAGAGAAATGATTAGAGAGGGAGAGAAAGAAGACCGAGAAGGAGAGATAAAACGAGGGAGGAAAAGAGAGCAAAAGATGTACTGAAATAGAGAGAGAGAGAGAGAGAGAGAGAGAGAATTAAAGAGTGAGTGTGTGTATGAAAGACAGAGAGAGTGTGTGAAAGAGAGAGAGTGAAAGAGTCTGCGAAGAACAGAGAGAGTGAAAGAGTGTGTGGTGAAAAAGAGTGATAGTAAAAGAGAGTGTGTGGAAAACAGAGAGAGTGAAAGAGAGTGCGTGAAGTACAGAGAGAGTGAAAGAGAGTGTGTGCAGAACTGAGACAGTGAAAGAGAGTGCGTGAAGAACAGAGAGAGTGAAAGAGAGTGCGTGAAGAACAGAGAGAGTGTAAGAGTGTGTGTAAAGAACAGAGAGAGTGAAAGAGAGTGTGTGAAGAACAGAGAGAGTGAAAGAGAGTGTGTGAAGAACAGAGAGAGTGAAAGAGAGTGTGTGAAGAACAGAGAGAGTGAAAGAGAGTGTGTGAAGAACAGAGAGAGTGAAAGAGGGTGCGTGAAGTACAGAGAGAATGAAAGAGAGTGTGTGAAGTACACAGAGAGTGAAAGAGAGTGTGTGAAGAACAGAGAGAGTGAAAGAGAGTGTGTGAAGAACAGAGAGAGTGAAAGAGAGTGTGTGAAGAACACAGAGAGTGAAAGAGGGTGCGTGAAGTACAGAGAGAATGAAAGAGAGTGTGTGAAGTACACAGAGAGTGAAAGAGAGTGCGTGAAGTACACAGAGAGTGAAAGAGAGTGCGTGAAGAACAGAGAGAGTGAAAGAGTGTGTGTGAAGAACAGAGAGAGTGAAAGAGGGTGCGTGAAGTACACAGAGAGTGAAAGAGGGTGCGTGAAGTACAGAGAGAATGAAAGAGAGTGCGTGAAGAACAGAGAGAGTGAAAGAGAGTGTGTGAAGAACAGAGAGAGTGAAAGAGTGTGTGGTGAAAAAGAGTGATACTAAAAGAGAGTGCGTGAAGTACAGAGAGAGTGAAAGAGAGTGTGTGAAGAACTGAGAGAGTGAAAGAGAGTGTGTGAAGAACAGAGAGAGTGAAAGAGGGTGCATGAAGAACAGAGAGAGTGAAAGAGGGTGCATGAAGAACAGAGAGAGTGAAAGAGTGTGTGGTGAAAAAGAGTGATACTAAAAGAGAGTGCGTGAAGTACAGAGAGAGTGAAAGAGAGTGTGTGAAGAACAGAGAGAGTGAAAGAGAGTGTGTGAAGTACAGAGAGAGTGAAAGAGAGTGTGTGAAGAACAGAGAGAGTGAAAGAGAGTGTGTGAAGTACACAGAGAGTGAAAGAGAGTGCGTGAAGAACAGAGAGAGTGAAAGAGAGTGTGTGAAGTACAGAGAGAGTGAAAGAGGGTGCGTGAAGAACAGAGAGAATGAAAGAGTGTGTGTGAAGAACAGAGAGAGTGAAAGAGTGTGTGTGCAGAACTGAGAGAGTGAAAGAGAGTGTGTGAAGTACAGAGAGAGTGAAAGAGTGTGTGGTGAAAAAGAGTGATACTAAAAGAGAGTGCGTGAAGTACAGAGAGAGTGAAAGAGAGTGTGTGAAGAACAGAGAGAGTGAAAGAGAGTGTGTGAAGTACACAGAGAGTGAAAGAGGGTGCGTGAAGTACAGAGAGAATGAAAGAGAGTGCGTGAAGAACAGAGAGAGTGAAAGAGTGTGTGTGAAGAACAGAGAGAGTGAAAGAGAGTGTGTAAAGAACAGAGAGAGTGAAAGAGAGTGTGTGAAGAACAGAGAGAGTGAAAGAGAGTGTGTGAAGAACAGAGAGAGTGAAAGAGAGTGTGTGAAGTACACAGAGAGTGAAAGAGAGTGTGTGCAGAACTGAGACAGTGAAAGAGTGTGTGTGAAGAACAGAGAGAGTGAAAGAGGGTGTGTGAAGAACAGAGAGAGTGAAAGAGTGTGTGGTGAAAAAGAGTGATAGTAAAAGAGAGTGTGTGGAAAACAGAGAGGGTGAAAGAGAGTGTGTGAAGAACAGAGAGAGTGAAAGAGAGTGTGTAAAGAACAGAGAGAGTGAAAGAGAGTGTGTGAAGTACACAGAGAGTGAAAGAGGGTGCGTGAAGTACAGAGAGAATGAAAGAGAGTGCGTGAAGAACAGAGAGAGTGAAAGAGTGTGTGTGAAGAACAGAGAGAGTGAAAGAGAGTGTGTGAAGAACAGAGAGAGTGAAAGAGAGTGTGTGAAGTACAGAGAGAGTGAAAGAGAGTGTGTGCAGAACTGAGACAGTGAAAGAGAGTGCATGAAGAACAGAGGGAGTGAAAGAGAGTGTGTGAAAGAGAGTGTGAGAAGAACAGAGAGTGAAAGAGAGTGTGTTAAAGAGAGTGTGAGAAGAACAGTGAGAGAGAGTGAAGAGAGTGTATGAAAGACAGAATTAAAGAGCAAGAGTGTGTATGAAAGACTGAGTGTGTGAAAGACAGAGAGTGAAAGAGTCTGTGAAGAACAGAGAGAGTGTGTGAAAAAGAGTGATAGTAAAAGAGAGTGTGTGAAGAACAGAGAGGGTGAAAGGGAGTGTGTGAAAGAGAGTGCGTGAAGAACAGAGAGAATGAGTGCAAAAGAGAGAGAGTGTGAAAGACACAATGAAGGAGTGAGACAGTGTGTGAAAGAGAAAGAGAGAGTGTTTGTGTGTTAAAGAGAGAAAGGAATGAAGAGACTTAAGAAAGAAGCAAACAAAAAACAATCAAAGCAAGGATGAAATTAAACTAAAGACAGATTATGTTCTATGCTGTTCTGACACTTTCTCAAATTTTTACTGCTATTACCAATACTCCCCTCCTTTTACCCCATTTATAGACCCCCTTCCTGTAAAACACCCATTAAAAAGCTGTGTCCCAATGTATGTCATCTCCATAATACTGACTTAACAATCTGCATCCCTGATGTGTGTGTAATGTACAGAGTCAAGGCTAATCCCCCCTTCCCCGCTGGCAGCGAAGAGGTTATCCTAAATGGAAGAGCTATTATATATCCTCTGTACAATCTGTCGGGAAACAGAATAACAAACACAAAGTCCAATCACAATTAATCCCTGTCCCTGTAGACATTATACAATATAATAAAAGTTGGGGTATCTGAGGACTACAGTAATAAAGTAAGTTTGCTCAAGGTCACCGAGAACAGACATTGAATTTACTGAACTAATATGAAAGAGCTCTTGAAATTAACTCTTAGAGCGCCTGGGGAGGGAGACACGCACTGGCCTATCGACTGAATCCCCCCACGCTGCCCCCCTTTTGGTGTACAAAGTTTTAACCTATACCATGCCAATGAATAATTTGTAAACATATTTAAATGGTTGGACCTTTGAAATGCAGGATTTGGACTCATTTGTTTAATGAAAACAATGAATAAAAAAAAAAAAAAATATATATATATATATAAAAAATTGATGAGTTATTCTCTCATTGATTTTTCTTTTTCCTTGCTGCAGAATACAATACACTTATACCAGTCCTGATTTTGGGAGACTGTACATCTTTGGGACAGAGGCAAAGCTCGGAAGGATAGCATGATAAGTCCTTTGGACCAATGACATTCTCTGGTGCCTGGTACATACCAGGCTAATGCCCGGTAACGCCAACACTTGACCTAACACGCCCTGCCCCAGCATTCACTATGGATGAGGTTGTAAAACGATACTCCACATAGTTGCCAAGGGGCCCATGCCGCATCAATCTGGGGCCTTTCCACTGGGCACAAGCAGGCTTCCCAACCTGCGATACGTGCGATACGTGGGACACTACTGAAGCAATTCCACAATCTACGTTCTCTGGTTCCCATGGGGAGTCCCATGGACTGAGAACGGCTAGGCTATCAGAGTGTAGGGGACGGAGTCAGAAAGTTAAAAGTATTGGTCATTTTAGTTTGCCCTGTATGTTTTGGCCCAAACTTCCCTTATGATTTCGGTCTTGTGTGTCCCAGTGGTGAGCAGGAGCATGCAAGGTATTTAGAGGATTCAGGCTTGGTTTACCATTGACCGGTGGGAGGTTCCTGGTTGGGCATGGATCAAGGAACCTCAGGTAGGGGGCAGAAATCTATGCATGCCCTCCCCCAAATCGGTTCTGGCTCGGTGCCTCCGTACCTTGACAAGCTGCGACCTTTTCATATCCATACCTAGTCTCGCAGGGTCATGCAACATTACGTAGCCCCCTTTTAGCTCCACCCAAGTCAAATCCTGGAATGATGACCTTTGTAGTACAGGGGCTATCATCACTAGGCTACAGCAATAAAGATGTTACAAATGTATCTGTGCTGTCCTCTGCTTATGACATCACCGTGTGGCTTGACATGCAAATCCCCCAAATTCGATTGAAATTAGTTCACTGGTTTTGTTTAGGGGACTGTTTTTTTTTGTTTTTGTTTTTTTAAAGAAATTGGGGTATAAGGTTTTTTTTTTTTTGCTGTTTTAATCCAGCACTGATAGAGTTGGACATTAAGTATCATACTTAAAAACAAACAAACACTCGTATGTGATTTTAATAATTGAAATCCAATCTCCAGCCAGGCCGCTCCCTGCCCATTAGTGCTGAGTTCTTATTTAAAGAAATCAGACCAGGCCCAAATGAAATGCATCAAAGGGCAGACCAACCACATGCAAGTAATTGGAAGAAAGCCTTCCATGATGCAAACAGCTCTCAACCATCCCATCTTTTATTCAGCATTTTATTTCCCATGATTGCAAAATGGCAATCTGTCCGAATCCCAGGCAGGAACATTTCAACCTGCGCCCCCTGAGGTCAGAGGGTTAAAAAGAGACCTTCGTTTTGTTTTAACTGCTTAAGTCCTTTGCAATCCATGGAACACCTTTCTCCTTCTCATACTACCGTTAAAATGAACTCAACACCCTCCAAAAAGACAGCACTATGGGGGTTGGGGGGGATCTTGGCTGGGGAGGTATTGATATCAGACTTCTCCAACTTGCCACTCTTTCCACGTTATCTACTAATTCCTGTTTTTTTTTTGTGGCTCAGTTGTATGTTCACTTACTAAATAGAACCCAGTATCTTAGTGAGCGTATTTGTTCCACTTGGTTCCAGTTAGTCTATGCATACGATATTCATGTATTTTTTTTTGATAGTTATGGATGTTCTATTGTGCATTCACGAGATGTGTGATTCCTTTTGGGAAGCATCTCCGAACATATTCCCAAGATAATTGATTTGGCTGACCTGCAAAACCTAGTTGTGTACCTGATGGGAAAAACTTGCAGATTCATGATCTATACGTGTGATGTATGTGCACACACAGTTACCATTTGGAATACTTAGATTTTTTTTAAAAAATCTCCTTAAAGGGACAGCTTAGCCTACAAACTCACTTTGGTGCATGTTGAAGATTACTGCACAGGGTTTTTTTTCCCACTGTGATTTGATGCAGGCAAAAAAAAAAATATATATATATATATATATGTATTTGACTCAAGCCCTCCCCCAGTGATTACTCTGCATGTATACTATAGGTGTGGCAATACTGATTATATAGACACTGAGCATATAAAGTTTTGTTTAATTTAGTCACGTCCTGTGCTGCTGGAATATAATACATAGTGTGGAATTGAATAGACTTACTCTTGTACACAGTAGGATCTCTTAACAGTGCAACACATTGTCTGATGATATCGCTAGAGAAACAGGAAATTCCATTCATTTGAATGCAAAAACAAAAAAAGGAAATTACTTTTACTCAGCTAGTGTGGTCAGCCCTGGTTTCTTGCAAACTGTTGTAATTTCACAATTTCATCTAGCTGTAAGTATTTTATTTTGGGCACCAGACAGTCCATTTAACCCCTTCATGATGCATGTTGCTTGCGTCCCAGAGGATGCAAGCACCAAAACGCCACTTTTAGTTCCTGGCCACAAGGTGATCAGTTGCCAGGAGCACAATGGCAGAGACCAGATCAGGGTCTGAATAGACCCTGTCGGTCCGTGTCAAATGTTCGTGAGACCTCCGGACGTCACATGTGCGATTTGGTAAAATATAGCCGGTTCTCGCTTTGGGCATCGGCTACATTTTCCCGTCAGACTGAAGCCACTGCAAGTCCCTGCACCGGGATATGAGCACAGCTGATCCCGAGAAGCCGCGATGAGCTGTTTAACACAGGACGTACTATACCGTCCTACCGTGTTTTGGGACCAGAAAAATAAGACGGCATAGAACGTCCTAGCATCACAAAGGGGTTAAATGTTTTATTTTTTTGCCCCTTCTCTCAGGCTCCAGCCAAAAGCTCAAGAGCAAAGTGGCAGGATCGGTAAAAGCTGCAAACCTTGATATTTAGAGATTCAAATTTTAATTATTTCATCCATTTTTATTATCAAGGAGCGTTAATGTGCTTTGAAAACAAGGTAGGTCATTTTCCAGTCAGCCTGTTTCTTTTTAATGCTATTAAAGTGTTATATACATGTTACTGATGTCCAAAAACTATAACACAAAAAAGAAAGACAATAATGACCCTCAAGTTGATTCAAGGACAATCAGCCTCTATGATTCTGTTTATTTCAGCTTTTGTGATTGATCCAATGTGAGCTGACTGTAGTTGCGCGCTGAGATCCAGAAGTCTCTGGAGATGCCGGAGTCTGGTGTCTATATCACCCCTCTGCTGTGTCAGCTGCAGGTAAGACGAAGCAGGTCGGATTTCAGAAAGCTCTGAATCTTTACTCGTTCCCACGCTAGACTTGTGGAGAGGATTTTTCTGCTCATGGCCTGAATGTTAAATGGGCCTAATGTTTATTGTCAATACAACGTTCTCTTTCCCACACCAATGGAGACGTGCAAACATTGCTATTAAAGGGCTGGTAATATAACAGAACGTTTGGCTTTTTAGAGAAAGTTGCAACCTGAGAAAAGTTTAAATATATATATGTGTAAAGGTATATAGACCTCTTTCATATTTTCACCCCCAACATTTATTTTTTATAGGTAAAATTTAATTTCTCAGTTTATATTGTTTGTGAATGTGGCTTCTATGAACAACTGTTCAAGAGATATGCAGTATTGTTTTGTCCAACATAAAAAAAAAAACCTTGGGAGGATTTCTTGAAGCTTCTTACGACTGTAGGTCACGCCACCTAGTTGTGTGTGTTATGTGTCAGTCATGAATATTGAGAGGAAAGAAGGTATTTGTAAGGGGGAAAACAAATAACAACGCTGAAGAGAAAGTCATTGACAAATGTGTGTAATTAGGAAGGATAACAGTGAACTCAGTGGAGGGAGAAGGCAGAATATGAGAAGAGGGGGAAAGCCAGAGCCTTAGAACAGTTACACAAGAAGACAGCTCTGGAGTGGAAGAGGGATCACAGAGCATGCTTCAATTTCTTAGGTAAGTTGAATGACTGAACAAATGGGACCAGAACAAAATATAAGCAGATGACTTCTTTAAAATAGCATTGTTTAGGTTTAATCCCTTTTAAAGAGAAAAGTAATGCTAAAATGTTAAAACTTTGACTATTAACTTTTTAAATTATATTTGTACCATGTTTTGTTAGGAAGAGGTTACTGGTTATTAAGAGTGGGAACCAAGCAATAGGGGATTTGCTTCCTGATAGATGAATTAAAGGGTCGTGGTCAGTCACAGACTTCCAGACCAATAAGAGGAGTCCCTGCCCATGATAAGAATGTTTAGAAGGTAAGTGTCGTGGTGCTTAACCGCTTGAACTTAAACCGCGGTCAGTGACTACAAAATGCACACGTGAGATTCAAGAAATGGCAGCCGCCTGTATGTTTTGCATATTTCCTTTTGGGGTTAAAAGGAAACATTGCAAAATGTTTACATATATATTTGAACTTTTCTCAGTGTGCTCTTTAATTTAGAAACATTGGCGTCTCTTTAGGTAATAAAAATTCACCATGTTTTAAATCCACGAGAATCGAGCTGGGAGAGAGACAGTAATAATAATTCTAGGTGAACGTGCCTTAATCTATTGCGGTTTTAAATGTGATGCAAATCCTTTCATTAAAACTACAATCCAATTATAAAGGAAATATGGCTTCAGGACACACTCACATGTTAATCTGACACACTGATTTAACATGCCATGGAGTAGCATGTCCCTGCCCTAGATCTGAAATTTCTTCAGTTCAGTGGAACAAAATCTTCTGTGTGGATTATGGAAAGTCCCTCATAGGCTAATTAGAAAATAAAGTGATGTCATTAAAGCAATCTCAGGATTTTTAGACTAAGTTGATGTAACTGGTAGTATCGAACCTGTACATTGCGTAGGTTTTTTTTGCATGCAGATGGATGCAGTGATATTCTCTTTTAAATGTATCCCTCCTGTTGTTTACACTATAGGAGAACCCATTTAAATAAACGTGTCCTTGTTTTTTAGGATTGGGGGAAGGCATTAACGATGCTTGTACAATATCACTAATGACGTCCTCCGTTTGCTCAGTGGGCATTCCCTGAGGATGCCAATGATGTCATTAGTGATGTTGCACAAGCATTAGTGATACTGTAGAAGTGGGTATGCCCACTGAGCATAATGAGATTCCCAGAATGGGGAGGCACATTCTGGACTTTGTAAAAGGTGTCATGATGTTGGGATCAGTCTCCAGAGGAAGCCAGAATCCTGGTAGTGAAGCACAGCTTAGCGGACAGGACATGTATGACGGTGGGGGAGTGATTCAGGTCATGGCTGGGGAAGGCCCACCGAGCGAGGAGTCGGCTGGTGGTCAGCATTGGTAAGGAAAAGGGGTAAGAGACCCTCGGACATAGGGGGAGGGGAGTTATTACTTCAGGTTGGTTAAAGGTTGATTGATAGTTGCACTATGTATAGTTTAATTTAAGGTAGGCTGGCAAGGATTCAGTTTTATATATTTTGGTTGTTAGGCTGTATCTACCAGAGATGGAGATTAAGGTGGTTGGCCGATACAGCCCTAACTTATTTTCTATTTATGTTTTAATAAATCGCTGTGGCCTATTTTTCACCATACATTACGTGTTGTGTCATTATTTCTTGGATAAGGGGGTGGGGGGTTTCAGCCACTCCTGCACTATCCACACTCGATCATACATGCAAAAGGCATTTTAAATGATCTACACAGTGGTAGTGGCTAGTGAGGTCTAAAAACAAATGGAGCTCTGGGGCAGCAGTATTAATGTAGGGTTGATTCAGTGTTAGCCCTGGTTGCACCCCGACCTTACCAGGCAGCCAATCAGAGAGCTCTACTGAGAACGTACATCAGTAAGACCATAAAGAAAGTTCTACCCTGCATTCGGAACAGCTAACATGACAAAGTCAATGCAAATTTTGAGGGGAATAATGGCCTTGTATACCCTTCCTACTGCTAAAGTCATGGGTAACGGGCTCTGTTCAGAATGGTTTAAGTTAACAAATGGCACGAGACAGGGTTGCCCCCTCTCCCCACTGCTTTATCTGATTTCTATTGAGCCACTGGTGATCTCACTAAGACAAAATTATAAAATCACAGGTCTCTGAATCACAGACGAACAGATCAAATTAAACCTATACGCAGATAACGTAATAATAACCCTGGAGGACCCTGTGAATTCCATCAGAGCACTCTTGCTTGAATTGAGTTATTTTTCAAAAGTCTCAGGTTTGAAGCTAAATGAAGAGAAATCAGTAATAATGTCAAACAATATCACACTAGAAATGAAGACCTACCTGATGAACCAGTATGGGTTTATGTGGACTTCAGATTTCATAACCTATTTAGGTATTAAAATTTGTCCAAACCCAAAACATATAGTTGAAGAAAATGCCTTTTTCATGGTGGAGCTGAGTAAACATTATAAGGTCCTATGTTCTTCCTAAATGGATTTATCTTTTCCAAATTTTACTTTTGCGGATATCCAACAGCTGGCTCTCTATGATTCAATCTTCTTTTGTAAATTTTGTCTGGCATGGCAAAAAAACCCAGATTAAAATTATAATTTTTAAAGCTTCATGTTGCTGAAGGAGGGGTGGCCATGCCTGACATAAATTAATATTATAGAGCCAGCTTATGGGCCCACTCAAGACAACACAGCTCTAGAAAAGCAAAATGGTACACAATAGAGAAAGAGCTAACAAACTCCTCAGACTTGCTTAAACTCTTCTGGCCAACTGCTAATAAAACTATACAAACGGTAAAGGAAATCTGGGAAAACAGTATAATACTAGAAAACATCATATTAAATAAAAAGAGTACAAGATTTATTAACAGATAGGTAAATGACCCCTTTTCAGCCGTTGATTTAGAGAAATCCACTTCTGGAGGGGA
Organism: Pelodytes ibericus; assembly: GCA_036172795.1. Classification (NCBI taxonomy): domain Eukaryota; kingdom Metazoa; phylum Chordata; class Amphibia; order Anura; family Pelodytidae; genus Pelodytes; species Pelodytes ibericus. Next base: position 13,234,408 of record CM069857.1, read on the forward strand.
ACATTTTCAACTATCTCAGAACTAAGGGTTATTTATCTAAACACCTATATTCTGGTGAATCTGAAGTGATAGAGAAACTGCAACACATTCTGCAGACAACTGGTAAAAACAAATCTTATAAAAAGATCCAAAAGAAATCCAGTCTAAGGCCATTACTAAATGGGAGGAGGACTTGGGTCCTTATCTGAATGAAAAAGAGGTGATAAAGGCGTTTAACGTAACAGTGAGAACAGTTAGATGTCTCAACATAGTAGAAATGCAATATAAATTGATAAACGGGATGTATATGGTACCCAGCCGTATTGTCTGTGATGGTCAGTGTTGGAGGCGTGGCTTGCAGAAGGGCGATATGCTACACATCTAGTGGAACTATAAACCAATACAAGAGATTTGGAAAAAGCATCAGCAGAAGCTTCTAGAATTGTGTAGCATAAATATCTCTTTGAAACCCGAAAAGTATGTTACTACACCAGGGTTTTCAAGTAATGCAGTTTGAACACAGGGAAATTTGTTATTCATTTTTTGTTGGCCAGCAAAAAAATTTTAGTAGAAAAAAAAAAATGGATTCGGATCCGTACTCCAATTTAGGTGAGGTGCCGAGGTCCCGGGATGCCACCCAAATCGTCAAATGTAGAAGAAGCAAGTAATGGACCCAGCACTCAAATAGGTTTAGTGGAGGTGTTTATTAAGCACACAGGCCACGTTTCAACCCTCAAGGGTTTTTTTTTCATGCCAAGGCTTGAAATTTTTTTTGCTTCTTCAGCAAAAATTATTTGGTCAGAAATTGGAGGAGAGACCAAACCCCCTCCTGGGGAATGATAAAAAAAACAAAAACCCAGTTACTCTTCCAACTAAAAATGGAAAGAGGGATCGATAAATATCAAACAATAATAACTGGGGAATGTGAAAAATGGATTTATTGGATACAAGTTTTAACAAATTAGTAGACCGGGTGGGATGGCTATTTGTTCATATGAGAATTAAGCATATACACCTGTACCCAAGCCTCCTCCTGAATGCACACCTCTGTGTTTTTTGTTTTTCTTTGAAATGTATTGATGTTTATATTGTAATATCATGTACTGTAAATTTATACTGTATTTACACGTATTGAGCACATAAGATTTTTAATTGAATATTTTATTGGTGCACACGCGCTAGCTGATTTTACACAAGCAGTTTATTCTAGCACCTTATATATGTTTGATAAAATAAATACAAATTCATATATTATTGAAAAAAACATGTTTTCAGGTGAGGGAATATTTGTGGAAATTAACAATTTTTTCCTTTGGTATAATATGTCAACAATATCTTTATAGTTTGGAGCAAGCCCAACTGGCCAGTGTAGAGTCATCGAGGGGATAATAATGTGTCCAACATCTGCCTCGTGAAATATAAAAACATTATACGACACAAGGAACAGAAGAGTTGTTTCAAAACCTCTGGAAGGTAAAGATTTTAAGACACCTTGTAAATTTTATGTCTACCTACAAACAATTTAATTTTGCATCCTAAATACTGGATTATCTGAGGCCCGGGAGACAAGGTGCTGTAGCAGACTCGGATGCAGTGATTGGCACATCATGATGATTATGTTACATTGTAAGTGAGAGGGATTATCACACTCTGGTTCATAAGAAGAGAAGTTCCTACTAGAGGACGCAGCCATTTGTAGATGGAAGAGTGGGCGGTGCTAATGATAAACCACACCTACTCACTAGGATCCCTCAAACCTATTTATACCAGGGCACTATCTAATCTTTCCGAATAAAGGAAAAGAATACTATGTAGTCAAGAAAAACATAAAATGGCAATCAAAAATATGTGGAAACATGACGGACATACAGATAGCGACAAATACAAATGTGTGCGTATGTATACAGCAGGCTCCTGACTAATTCTGGGAGTCCGTGGCACCTCGTTGTGCCGGCACTGCCAGTGTGTAAAATAAATCAGGCCCTGTCAAGTGTATTGACGTAGGTTCCTCTCACGCACTGAAAAAAAAAAGTTTTTACATTGCGCCAATTTTTTATTCTTCCCAACACTTTTCAGTGCCATTACTGTGCAATCAGCCTCTCTCTGTTGAACTCAGTCTGTTCCAAGTGCTTGGAATGTGTGTGTGTGTGGGGGGGGGGGGGGGGCATGGTATAAATCCACTCTGTGCTGAAAACATGGATCCATTTGAATACCACCAGTATTTTACACTGAGCAGTGCTGACCTTTATAGTCTGGGTGATTCTTTGGGCAGCAAAAAATGGTGGCCGCATATCTGCAAATGGATCCTCTTTATAACTGCCTCCCCTGAATTAGGCGCTGTGGTGGTCCTAAACTGCTGCTTAATTTACTCCTATGGTAGGCCACCCTTTTTAATAGTTATAGATGATCAAGAGCGGGATTCTGCTCTGCACTAACCATTACATAAGACCTGCTTGTCCACAGGAGCAATGCAGTCCTCTCTCTCTCCCTTCCCCGGCCCTGACCCTGTAATCCAATCTTAACCTTTTAATCTCTTCCTTTGCTGCTCTGTGCCAACTCCCAGTACTTTATACCCTTTCAGTGATATAGAGAATAACAGCTGAAAGAAAAGGAGACTGGAAGATTTCCTTTCAATCCCCATCATTGACCGTTGATGTCCCGAAATTGGAAACTCGTCAGCCCCCGGTAAAATGAAGTCATAATTCGAGGCCGCTGACTGTCAGCACCACAGGGGGTTAAAAATCACTGATTATCATACAGATTAAAGCCAGAAAAAGGCTTCCCCTCCCTCTTAAAAGGAAGGGAAAGAAATGCAAAACCCTGTCTCATGTCTTTTGTGACTGATCTGTGAATTCCTGTGATCTGGAAGAAAAAAGAGCGTCTGGTGATTGAAAAATAGAAAATAGAGGAGAGAGAGAGGGCCATGATTGGCTGCTCGGGTGATTATCACGGAACGTTTTAAGATCTTGAAACAGGACGTTTAAAGGGGCAGCGTACCAAAGGATAGGCCTGCGATCCCATCCGGTAATTACATATTTGTAAAAAATAAAACAAAAAAAGACCTGCTGCCCTGCGAGGAAAGGCAAATATTGGCTTTTCCGAACGGGAAAGCAAACAATAACAAACTTCTCTGTAACTCGGCAAAATATGAAGACAAAAAAAATATGTTTTACTGCTTGGCATGAGATACCTGCGGATATCGGCAGAATATATTTCAAAAGCCCAGAGTAGACCATTTTTTTTTGTGGGAGTGGCTGAAGGTGTGGATTTGGGCGGGGCATTAATCCCTTGTTGACGCTAGGATGTTCTATGCTGTCCTGATTTTAGCGTACCTAAAGGACACTAGGACGGTATAGAACATCCAAACATAACATAACATCCAACATAACAGCTCATCGCGGCTCCTCGGGGACTTGCATTGCTGAAATCAAATATACATTGCAACGAGAACCCATTACTAGGCATGTGTATGACCATATTATACCTTCAGCTCTAATCTGAGTTGTTTTTCCAATATGTACCCATTGTGAATAGACAGATTTAATGTACAATTAATCCTCTGGATACAAATCCAATCCTCCAACAGGGCCGCTCACCGCTGTGCATCCAGCGCAAATAAAACTCAGTTGTTTTGCATTAAATCCTGAGATAATATTTACAAAGGATCTACAGCCATGAATCTGGACATATACAGTATCGTGAAGCCCACACAACAGACGCACCTGTGTCCATACATGGATATATTAAAGGGATAGTTCCACCTGGCTTATTGTCTGTGTTTTAATATATGTTAAATGCACCATTTTCTACAATTCTCCTGTAGAGAGAAAGAGAGACAAAGGATTGTTGCTGTTGTAACAACAACAAAACTATTACACTTTATATACAGTTCTTAAAAGATAAGCATTTATGTTACATGATGCAGCTCTTATCTAGAAATATATTTCGACCTCTGTAAATGGAACTAGGCCTTTAATAAGTCATCACACCCTTTCTTTTCCTCTGGGACAAGATGTGGACAACTCTTGTCAGTAGCCATCAGGTTGCCATGTATCGCCACAGTTTTAAAAGCCGATGCCTCAAAAAATCTATAGTTTTATTCACGGAAGAGGGAATTTCAGAACTTAAAGGACAACTGTAAGAACAAATTAACTTGTGTTTAGCTGAAAGATCACATCAAGTGTAGGAATTTTACGTAGAAATGTTTTAATGAAATAATACAAATAATGTACCTTATTGAGCCCTCTTTGCTTCATATAGCTCTAACAGGGGGCGGACATGTTGTTTAGAATCTTGGGGCAGATCTTCACTCATCTGCATGAAGGTTAATGGAGATCTGACCCAAGATTCTGTTAGAGCTATTTTAAGCAATACATATAGCCTACAGTTGTCCTTTACACTATATAATGTTTTTAGAGGGACAGCCCCCGGGCACCATAGATCGAATGCTGTGTTTGGTTGCGCTGATTTTCAAACTTTACAGAACCGCCTCCTGGCATCCTCCATTGAAGAAGTGCCAACCTCTAGGATGGGGCATAGATGGGCCCAAATGGGGCCAGGGATCCATGACATTGCAGATCTCTTCAAGATTGAGTCTCAGCCTACCCAGTTACCAGGTATCTTAAACTCACCTATTGTCATTACTATCAGTGCTTCTTAAACCTTTCCTCAAGGACCCCCAACGGTCCAAGATTTAAGGAATACTACTGTGTATAGCACCTGGTAGGGTTCCCTGGCAGTTAGGGAACCACACCAGATGGTATACATATTCTTATTTAAAAAACAACTGGGTATTATTGGATTTTAGATAACCTTAAAAAAAATGTTCTCTCTCGTATGAAGGAACTGGAATTGGACATTGGCGGTCTTTCCGCAGCTAAATTCCTTTTCCACGTGGATTATCCGAAACGTTCTAAGTCCCAAACGATATTACTAACTCACATCTTCATGGCAATAAAACTCTGTCTCTCGAGACACTGGAGAAGGACCACGGTACCCAACTTGATAGACATAAAGACCCAAATAGACTATCAGGCTACAATGGAAAAGGCGGTCTATGACAATGCGAATCTGTCCGCTTATATCAAAATATGGGGAAACTGGTGGGCCCTCTACAATAGGGGATCCACCAGGGGTTCAGCAGCTGAGTATTGAGACCTATTAGATGCACTAAAAACCTGCCAAATGCTGCTCCAGGATCCCCCCCAGCCGCTCCCATTACAGGGGGACCCCTACCTACCTCTCATGAGCTCATACTTTTATTACGTTTATGTTTTTACGTGTATGTATGTAAATCTGCAATGATAGCTTGTATGCTTTCCAAATATCTGTAACCACAAACTAAGATATGTTTAACATATATGTATTTACTGATACCAGAGATACTAAGGTTATAACAAAAATTTGTAGAATGTTACAATGTTAATATAACATACACGGCCAGACATTTCCTAGAACAGTGATTTAGAATCTATAGCTATGGGAAGCTGATACTGATGGGCAGAAAAAGGTCTGAATTTAGAGGTGACTTCGAGAGCTTCATCTTGGCTTCCTGCAGAAGAGCAGGAAGATTCCCCATCGCTGGTCTAGAATGTTTGCGGCAAGAGGGTCAGCTCTTCCAGACACTTACCAACTACAGGGGGCCATGTACTAAAAGAACGCAAATATATTTTATGTGCAAAACTTTTTTTGCGCTTTGCTCCTTTTGCACTGTACTAAACATTGAACACTCGAATAGTAAATTCATGCAAATTGCAAGTAAACACAGGCAAGTTGGCGAATATTTTTTCTACCTCTTTGGATAGCAGTCGCTAAAAGCTGGTGTAATTTTCACACGCAAATAAGAATTATTTTTCACAAAATATTCGCAAAAGTCTTTAGCGCGCGCAAATCGAATCGCAATTTATTAGCGCAAACGGAAAAATGCACGCTAAATAAAAATAAACGGAAGAGGCGCAAATTGGGGGAAAAAATTGCAGAATGTTACAAATAGTCGCAAATTGCTCCTTACTCATTTTTTACCTACTTTTTTCCCCACTGCACTTGTTTAGTACATGACCCCCTACATCTCCAACTCGGGTACTGGTCTTAAAGACACACACACAGCCCAGCACGCAGGCTAGAGAGCAGACCCTGCTGAGCTAACTCAGGTGATTAGCATCTCGCCGCTAAAAAAGTAATTACTATAAGTCAAAGACTAAATGCAGGAGGTGGCGAAGAGGTCAGCCGGAGGCAAGTACTATGGAATTAATAATTAATTACCAGAAATTTCAATGTCAAGGCATTTAGATATGGCCTTTTAAAAGGTGATACTGAAGATAGCACTCGCTAGTGTTAATTAGGAATCTGAAAAGCAGGTCAAGGTATGAACGGAGAGTGTGGAAAAGGCCTAATGTGCCCAGAAAGTGATGAAGTGGAGGATCTCAGTCAGTAGACGCTTATTCAAAAGGAATAAATCTCTGTTGTAACTATTTTAGAATTTCATTTTTACTAACGTTATTTTTTGCTTCTACTTTTTCATCAGTTAGTTTGTCGCTCTATGGAAAGTAATACCAGACAGATAAATACCTTTTTTAAATCCTTGTTTCGTTAAAAAAAAATGTATCCCTTTCCCCCAAACTAACCCTGTTGTGTAACTTTATAGATACTTCTTAAATTAGAGGGGCAACGATTTAAAAGTAATATCAGGAAGTATTACTTTACTGAGAGGGTAGTGGATGGATGGAATAGCCTGCCAGCAGAAGTGGTAGAGGTAAACACAGTCAAGGATTTTAAGCATGCGTGGGATAGACACAAGGCTATCCTAGCTATAAGACCGGGAACGGGGGACTAATAAAAGTACTCAAAAAATTGGGCAGACTAGAATGGTTCTTATCTGCCGACACATTCTATGTTTCTATGTTTCTATGATACATATGGATTGACTCTGCCTCACACCTGAGTTGGGGAGGTTGGCACATGCGCACAGCCAAACAGAGCTGGAGGATCCCCCTGCTCGTCTAATCAAGGTTCTGTATTGTGCAGTGGTCTCTCTGTGCTAGTGCCGAGGGGACATAGTAAGTTATCTCCACTGCTGATCCCATGTAAAAATAAGGAGTCTCTCTTTCTGGACTAGAGAGACTGACGCCAACCTGACCGGGCTGACTGCTTCCCATGGCAGCTGCCGTTCAGAGGATACACTGGCACTACCATTAAAACCTTGACACTGCCAATATCTAGGCTTACTAAGCATCATGGAATATGTAATTCCAAAACATCTGCAGTGCCAAGGTTAGCCATCACTGTACTGAGTTGATTTTCCCCCCTTTAAGTTAGACCCACGCATGGCTGCTACTGCCGTCAAAAAGATAAATGCGAAAAATATTGTTACAGAATCCTTCAACTGCAAACCCCAATGAGAGGCCACTTGTCCTTCCCCCAGTTTTAATCTACAAGAATATATAATACAGGGCAAGACACAGACTTAAAAAAAAAAAAAAAAAAAAGGATTTGATTATAAAAAAATTTCCCAGGACAGAGCAGGCTTTTTAATGAGATCATTTGCTCTAAGCTTTGATGGTGACGAGCAGTGTGGAGTAAGTAGATAGTTATAGAAATAGATTAATTAAATGCGATAAAAAATATATATAATTTCAAACAAATATGCTCCGTAGTCATCTCTCTGCTCTGCCATTTTAATCAGACCACTTTAAAAAAAAAAAAAAATTTAATGGATCTGGAAGTAGACTGCAAAATATTATGTTTTTTTTTTCTCTCTTCTTTCTGCTGTTTAATATCAATCCTGGGTTCAGACTTCTGTTTAAAATGGGATTCTGTTCACATTCGCTGCCCGTTGTTTTTGATGAATTCCGCGGAGATTTGATTATATTTTTAGGATTTTTTTTTTTTTTTGTCGTTTATAAGATTTTTTTTCGGTCGGGGATAATGTGATAAATAACAGCACTGAATGACAGCAGTAAAGCATGGCACTGTGATAACAGTGAGTATTTTTAATAAAGTTTATAGGATTAGGAATCTCTGTTATTATACTGTATAAGAAACCTCATCATATAACTGGCATGTCAGATGTTATTATGTCATATTGTACACCTAGTTTATATTTGGTGCACATCCCCACCCATTTTGGGACCCCTTTGGTTTTATTTCCTCTTAATGTGGGGGTTTTACAGTTGTCGCCCTCGGGGGGGGGGGGGGGTTCTTTTGAGTTGTTGGACAAGATGAGGCACCATTGCACCTAAACCTTACCCCCCCCCCCACACACACACACACTATTCTATTTCTCAATCTCGATTTGGCACTGAGATTCCACTGCTTTTTTTTTCAGCACCGCTAATCGGCCATTTTTTTTACGGGCCACATATCACTTTTCCAGGCTGCCTACATATGGGTCCAAAAGGAAATCAGTTAGTTAATCAAGGAGTGGACCCCACAGAACAACATGATGGCAGCTCTGCCCGCGCTCCCCAATTCTATCCTCCTCACCTTGACCTGTCACCTTGAGTCACAGGTCTCTCCCACCCACACGTTGTGGAGCTGCCCACTACCCCTCTCACACAGCACCCCCCCCCCCCCCCTTATTTATACAGTGAACATATAGAGAATAAACATAATCCAAAAAATGATCTATACTTTGAGTTGACCGAATTGCAAACAAATGTGGTGTCTCTTATTACATCACCTGGTGGGGTGATATGCAAATGACACATTGACGACTTGCCCAGTTACTTCAGTGGGAGTCCCCCCCCCCCCCCAAAAAAAAAGAGGCAGAGCTACAAAGGGGGAGCGGATTTCAGTGATCCCAGGAGACTGAGCTTCAATTTCCTCTTGTGTCTGAATGTCAATTTTCTTCTGTTAGACTGTATATCTGTCTTACATGCACAGTTTAAACACAATGCTGCCCGTGCATAGTGCTAAGCATACTGTACATAGGCACCATTAATGCTAAGACACAACCAAATATGACAGGACCCCCCCCCCCCCCCCCCAAATTATAAATTGGGGGGCAGGGATTACCAGTGTTGGGGGCTGGGATTACCACTGGGGTCATACAGAAGATGCAATGTGTCCTGTTAGTCCAGTAAGTAAAGTGCTAAACCTCTCCAGCTTTTCATTTCATCCAGGAGTTAAATGTCCTGGCAGGAAGGAAATTCATGCCACATATCGCTTATTAATTGACTACAGGATCCAGTGCAGAAAGCATATTGAGTGGTAATTATTGTGGCTTCTATAACAAGCAACAGTTCAGTCTCTGCAAATAAAACTCAAACATTATAATTCCGTTTCCGGGACATTAATCAAGTGTTAAAGAGACTCTGTCAAGCTCAACGTTGCCATTTACTGTGAATGCGGAGAATAAAAAAAAAAATGATCGAAAACTAAAATGTATGAAAGGAGATAAATCTATGCTTTAGATTTTCTCGGCTTTCACTATAAGCAGGGATGGGTCGGCAGAGTCTCTTTAATCTTTAATGAATGCCCACCTGACGGGTAGATGGTTAAATTAGACTAGGTTCCCACTGTCCAGGATTCTGCTCTTAAAGTGGCTGTGTCACCCTAAACATGGGGTAGAGAATGAACAAAAGATCAACAATCTATGCATTGTTTTAGCAGAAGTGTAAGCAACTATATCACCCAACACAAACGGTCACAAATCCAACAATCAAACATCTACCACTGAAGCAATCCTACAATCTGATAACACGATGCAAATCTGAAGCTTCGTGGCAGATTGGGAACAAATACTAGATCAAAAAAACGAGTAACAGGCATATAATTGCCTGTGACCAAAAAGTCATTTGGCAGACGATGCTCCCAGTTCAGATGTTCTCCCACTCCAGTTATGTCTAATTTGCTTAAAGGATCCCAAAGGCCTAAAAAGCGAATGATGCATTTGGCATCTGGCAGATCCTTTCGGGGGAAGAGGATACATTTTCGCGGCAGGGAATAGGTTAACCCACAGACAGCAAACAGAAATGTCTACCAGTAGACATGAGAGCGACAGTCTCATCATGTATCATAATTAGGGGTGACGGTGTGGACAGGGAGCTTCTTAATTCAATTGTCTCGTCTTGAGGACAAAAGAGGTCTGTCACGACCGCTCGTCAGACCCGCGTCTGACATCCTAACGACATCAGCTGTCTTCAGCCTTCCTGTAGCCTCTTATCTCTTCTGAAAAACAGATTCCTCCCCTGATTGCCAGTTTAGGGGTCACACGCAAAGGCTTTCTGCTCTGGGGAAACTCTTGTGGGAACACACAAAAAAAAAAAGCCTTGGATTTCAAACCCAGAGTAGAAAAAGAAAGCTTTTTTTCTTACTAACCCATGTGAGCCACAAAGGTAAAAGTTTGTGTAATGTATAGATATGGACATTCTCTAGGCAGAACTGCCGGTAAGTAGCTCATCAAGACTGTTATCAGTGATAAGGATTAAAACTGTGGTCTATTTATTAAACAAGGATCCATAGTAAACTGACTAAGGGAGTTACAAAAATGAGCAGTGTTTTTTTCTGGAAAGTTATTTCCAAGTCGCCCAATATTCCAAGTCTCGTGACCCCCAGCAAGCGAAGGTAAGATGTGACCCTACACAAAAAAGGGTTGTTTTAATAAAAAATATATGGTCCAGGAGTTTTGACCAGACTGCACTGTATGTAATGTAGCCCTGCAGTGGAGATTTAGGATATTGCAGGGGATAGGTCTAATGAATCTAGAATGCACCAAAAGTGAGTTATAATTAAAATCATAATGGAGCCAGTAAGAAAGGTGAATCAGAGACCTTGGAGCTCTACTCTTTTTTTTCCCTTTAAATCTGTTTTTCCATCTAATTATATAACTACGTACAGAGCTTGAAGTATATTCAGAAAGAATAACAATGTATCACCATTGAGATTATTTGACGGGAATTATAAACTCTAACCTGTAGTCACGTGACACTACGAGAGGTCCTCGATAGGTCGAAATTGCCATGGTTGAAAAAGCTTTATAAACGTTTATTTTCTTTGCATACAATAAAACTTTATAGGTAGAGGTGAAAATAAAACTAAATGGGATTTCATGTTTTATCCGCATGGGATTACATCTTTAAAACAACTTATTTTCACTATGAAACCTTGGCAATATACATTTTTCACTATTTTGTGGTTGTCGGAGCCATACCATCTCAGTTTTCGGATATTTAAATACCAGCGTTCATTGCTTTGAATGTTGTATTCTTGGGTCTTGCTATACAAGTTTCCCCTCATTCACATTTTTATACACATCACAATATGAATTGGTTTGTAGTGCTGCTTTTAATTGAGCAGACCACTCTCTGTATCTAATGCTAAAGGCACATATTAAATAATAGATTAAATGCATCCCATTCAGAGGTACAATTATAATGTACAGATGAGGCATGCTGCATTTAACGCATGCATTCCCTGAGAAAATGGAAGCGGAAATGATGGCTTTAAACATCAAATATCTAATATTTAGAAATTAGTCCTGTCTACCTGTGTGTCAGGGAGTTCGCTGGGAGTCCTATAGCCGGGTGGAAGTTCAAAAGGTCAGGGAAGGGAAAAGCAAGGGGAGCAAGCAGGGGTCAATTCAAGCAGCAATGGATCAGAATGGTAAACCGGGGTCAGTTCAGGCAGCAATGGATCAGAATGGTAAACTGGGGTCAGTTCAGGCAGCAATGGATCAGAATGGTAAACCGGGGTCAGTTCAGGCAGCAATGGATCAGAATGGTAACCCAAGCCTGGGTCAGATTAGGAGATGTTAGAGACGTCCAGGAGTTAGAAGCCAGGAGGTGAATGTAATAGAAGTAAAAAGGGATACTAAAAGTTTTGTTTTTGCTTAGAAACCCCAAATCCTAGACCCTGCATCACTGGATAGTGTTTTATCCTTGTCACTCGGTGGCAAGTTTCATACATTTTTACATGTTTCCTTTGTATCTGTTCATACCACACAATAAAAGAACAAAACAAACACAAATCATGTATTTAGCATAATAATCTTAATCAACTGATATAGTATTAGCACAGGAAAAGGTTATGACCTCTGATGATGTCACTGTGACGCTCAACTGCTATCCAACGTCAGGACTCCTTTCAGATGCCGAACAGGACGCACAAAATAAGACAGGGATGGCAGTTAGATATGGCAATATGTCATCATTAAAGGGTCTCCATCACCTAAACAGTGTTTGCAGTTAGAATATGGAGCATAAAAACAGCACGTGATGTCATAAATCAGAGACTTCTCAAAGGGCTAAGTTATATAAAGATGTTTGAAGAATGTAACATGACCCTTACTTTGTTCTTAACCATAGCTTGAAGGCTAGTTTAAAGGACTATGCTTTATGGCTTCATGGGATATGTAGTTCTTCACATGTGCATTGCCAAGGATAGCCATCACTGGGTAGAGTCACCATTATAATATGTTTTGATTGGCCTTTCATCAATTGTTTCACTACAACTACCATATAATATACTAACATCGCACCTATACATTTTATTTTCTAGACAATATCAAGAAACATACGGTAACGAGGGCACACTGTCCCCATCCTTCCTGAGCCAGGAACACATCTGCTATGCTACAAATGAGTTAAATCCCATGATTAGTTATTTTAAATCCCCTTTCTGAAAGGCAGTTCCTTGTCTGCACTACTCCTTTTAATCTTCACTACAGGTCAGCAAAAACATCAGCACTATATTATTAGCAAATCTTTTTTCACATGGGGATGCACACATCATAGTAATACATATGTTAAAGCTACTATGTAAAGCATCTCACTGGGTTATATTGACTAAAACATTTACAGATTTGATGGGACAGTCCTACTTTTTGATTTTAAACAATATATGCCTAGAACTCTCTAGATAAGCCGGTACCTGTACCAAGTAGGCTACGAACATTCATGTTTTGTAACAATTCATTGTTACAAACGATAAACATGCTCGATTTTTAAACAATTATTATTGCCCATTAACTTGACTTGGAGAACTTTGTTTTAGAAATAAAGTTATTGACTTATATTTGGGAGAATATCCACTAGGGGCAGTATTTCCCAAGAGCTCGGCCCTCTGTCTTAGTCATGGACAATGAAACACCTTGAAGGAATGTTCTACGCTTCCCAATTCCATTATCTGACTCTGGACATCTTCTGGCTATTCTTTCCCTTACTTTTATTTTTCTACCGTCTCCTATAAGAGAAAAAAAAAAAAATCGAGGAATTGAAGGATTCCTGGGAGAGCGTTTGAAATGTGGAAAATTTCAAAAGTCTAAGTGAAGTGCAAGGGAAGTTGGCAAGTCTAATATGGCTGCTGCCAATTCCCACTGCTGGTGGTTGGCCATCCAACCTCGTGCTTGGTGCGCTTGTGTGGAGAAGAGAGATAATGGAGCTGAATATTACACAGGCGCTTGCCTGAAGTGCAGACGACAGATAACGAGAGAGAGAGAAACTCAATAGCTTGACAGATGTTGTCCCACATTGATTAATCTCCTTATGCTGATGTCCAGCGTCGTGGAACTCGCTGGCCAAGCGAGGGAGGCAAGGGTTAGCTGGCTGGCCCGTCTCCGTAAATATTTCTACTGCCTGGGCTCGCTAAAAAGGAATAGCTTTTATAGTCAGCCAGCAAGGGTTGTCATCACAATGGGACATGGTCTGACAACAGGACTCCCTAGCTGTTGTATTTGGTAATCACAGAATTGCAGCTGGATCCCACTCTTTCTGAAGACCTCTGGCTATTGCGAAGACTTTTTTTTTTTTATATATATATATATAAGAATCGTCCAGATGCCTATAAATAGATTATTCTTCCATTAAATAATCTTTCCCCTCACCTGACGGAACGTATCTAGCACAAGATGGTTGTATTTGTTTAGGAAATTGCCTTCGCTCGCTTCCCAGCCTATTGCATTCAATACGTGGGCGAGGGTTTTTTTTTTCTTCTTCTAGCGACTAGAAAATTATTGATGTAAAATGCCGATTGCCCGAGCTTTCCCCAAAGGAGCAAGTCGGGGGATTACAGATGTCGTTCTTTGGATAACCGTCAGCATGATTATCCATGTTTCAGGCCTTTACCTCCCGAAAGCTTGTAGAGAATTAGACTGCGTACATTTGTTAGGCATTCACCTTATACATAGACGCACACCAGTGCTATAAGCTGCGAGCCCTGTGTTCGCCTTCTAAATAATTAGCTGCATATCTGTCATTACGTTTACAAGGTGTGGTGGGTATATACGAGGTCGCCAGTACTAAGGCTCTTCAACTTCAAACAAAATAGTACAGAGGGGGATATTAACTAAAAGGTGAATGAGTTGAGGTAACTTGTCATCTCACCGATCAATATATACATTATCCAGAGACAAACCTGGTGAGTTTGCTTAGCACGGGAAAGGTTTTTTCTGAAACAAATTATAGCTAAATCAGAATGATAAAATGTTCATCTCCCTTCAACTTACCTATTTTTTTATTTTTTTTTTAGCAAATAGCCCCTATTGCTCCCATAATATTTTGTCACCCTAAGGAACTGTTGGGGAGCATGGGAGATCAACAGATAGTGGGCAGCAGTTTGGCACCACTGCTCTAGATCCTAAACTCTACCACGTGTAGCCATTAAGTCTAACTTAGTCTATCAAACACCTCTCTGTGCCAAGTAATGCATACAGTGTTGGTGGTGTATAAACCAATCTGCATTTGACCTTACCATATACACACCATATACATATGGTGTACCATATACATTCACACATACATCATGTGCATTTACAGCCACCCACAGTACCATGTGTATATATATATATATATATACATACATACACACACACACACACACACACACACACACACACACACATCTAGTTAAAGCACTGGTGAAACAAGAACACTAAAGGTCCTGAGACAGAAACTATTTATTTCCCTCAAAATAGGCCAAAATGGCTAATCGTGGCTGTGATAATGGACACAGTGTCCATTAGAATGTAAGCTCCGCAGGTTACACACCTGTAAACCGATAACACTCTAAGAGCATAAGAGCATTAATAAAGTTACACATCATAATGAATGAGTTACTCACTATTTTTGAGGGCAGATTTCACCTACCAAAATTAAACAGTGCATTGAGTTTGTTTATATTGATACAATAACTTTTTATATTGATATACAATAAATCTCATGGGGTTTCTTCTAACGCTGTACATGCTCCAAGGTTGCGTCAAGGGTTGTGGGGGCTGGAAGGGCACTGGACTGTGCTGGTGGAGTAAAGGGTTAATTGCATTGAGGAAGACAATGTATCAGTTAGTGGATCCAACTTGAGGCTCCGTTAAAGAAAGGAGGGTGGGGGTGGGCCGGGGAAGGGGGGTCTTGGACCCTTCTGGACTCCTTCACCCACCACCCCCACCACCTCTTTGGCTTCCTCTTGCATTTCCCCTTCTAGTCAAAGGAGGCTTGTCTGAGGAATACAATGACCATGCACTGAATGTACTGCAGAGAAAGGGGGGATCTCGGAGAGAGACAGAGCCGAGGCTCTCTCTGATGTGGGAGCTGAAAGGCCCAGAGTTGTTAGTATTCCTTAGCGCTGCTCACAAACACAAACACTTTTCTGGCTAGAGGCTCTTGCCTGCAAAAAGAAAAAAAAAAACATCGATTGACGCTGGCAAGAGGAGGTGTACCAAAAATCAACAACAGCAACAACTAGAACAAAATGAAAAACAGAAAAGAAAATAACAGCTCAGTTTTAAAGTGTGAGATTGAGACGTATGTTAACAGAGTGAGGCGATCACAGGGAGATCTTTGTGATAAGCTAAATGCACAACAGACTTTAATATAGTATAAATGCCTCAGTCTGTTTGGGAGAAGAGGAGGAAATACAGATCAACAACATCAACCTTGTAAGTTTTTTTTTTTTGGCCTCCAGAGCAGGAGAGATGAATTATTTTTTAAATTAACCCAATGTACTATTAAAAAAAGAAAAATGGTATAGAAATGTGTCTGACGAATTCACAAACACAAATTCCCACCTCTGCTAAGATGAGCGGAAACAGTGATGTCTGCCCCAGGCTCCTGCACGGAGCTCACGGTGGGAAGCAGGGGGTGTGACATGTTCACTGACATCACAATTCTCAGTAAGCTGCGCAGCGGGCTTCTCATCAACGCAACTGTTGGGTGCTGTCAGCGCAACGCCCAGTATTCACGTCTTGAACACTGGAGAACGAATTTGGGACTGGGGATAGCAGTCCCACATCGGGAATATCCCGAAAAACAACAATAAATAATTAAAATATAAAGGTGGAGAAACAATATGGTAGGCCACCTTCTTCCTTAGAACTTCTTAATAATTTAACTTTTTGTCTTAGGTGTGCTGGAATAGTAAGAGGCATATTTAGGGACTGGTAATCTTTGGTGTAACTTGGCTGCCCCAATTTCATGAAAGAACGAGAAATTTGAACTCACCAATAACAATATCGTGTAGCCGTGGCGTTACGAGAGATTCTAGTTCTTATACGTGACTGTATAGTGTTAAAGAAATTGTACACAGGAATATATTCGGTTGTACCCCTTCCCTTATCATTGTAATTCATACTTGTCTAGGGCAGCATCTCATGGAGGTCTGGCCACCTTCCTAACCTCCCCCGCCATCTAAGACCTAGCATCTCTCTTCCTTTTGCTGCTACTGTTTTTTTTAACACTTTAATCCATAGTTCAATAAACACGGATAAAAGCAGCGGTATAGGAACAATTGGAAAAGAAGCATTTGTAAACGTTTTTGGTCAATCGGAAATCAAAGTCTAATTTTTAAATCAGTGCTGTTGACTAAGTGGCCCGTGTTTTAACATTCACCTTTTTTGCCTTTTTTGTTTCCCTCTAATCAGATTGTATATATTCTTGGCTCGCACAGAGCACCACGTCTGTTATCCATTTAGAAATTAACCTTAAATCTATCTGGGCTTCGGAAAAAATAATGGCTCGGAGAGATCTAATGGATGTCTACTTCTCTTCCACTGACGACAAGAACAATGTCCCCATAATTCAGAGGTGGTGCTGAGAGCGCGCTATTTCACACGTCTACACCAAGCGAGGAGGACCAACGGCAGGGACTTCTCCATCACAGTCACGGCTCCCGTTGCACATTACTCACCCTAGGCCTTGAAGGCCTCTCAAGACCGCTTAGTTAAATCTGTCAACACCTCAGCATTTTCAGCGGACACAGAACTTATTCTCAGTGGTATAACTTTGTATATTTAATGGTGTTGTCATTCTCTCTAGAGGAAAGAGGAAATATTTTTTTTTTTTTTTTTTAGTCTTCAAATTAGTTTGTAAAATGTGATTTCTGTTTCTCGTACTAAAACCTGCATTTAATTGGCTCAATTATTTTTTTTCTCCCAATTGCAATGGAGACTTTCAAATTGATATCTTCGAGTGGGAATAGTAACAGTTTACAAGGCTGTCCGGAAGAACGAAACCCCTTAATCTGATCTCGGAGCCGGAGCCAACAGTGTCAGGTGCCACAAAAGCCATATGTGCTTGGTCATGGCTAGATTGCTGGAAAAAAAAAGCAGAGGCAGCAGTCCCAAGCTACCCAATGAGAAAACCCTCCACCACTAGCACCCGATGAAGCTGAACAAAATCTCGTCCACATCACCATGCTACGGAGGGGGTGGAGCCAAAAAATGTGAGGACTGTTGAATGACAAGTGTCGCCATTCAACAGTCCTCACAACTTTGGCTCCTTCTCCTCTGTAGCATGGTACCATTCCATACACTGTCGCCATTCAACAGTCCTCACATTTTTGGCTGTATTTTACCTTTTTTTTTTTTTTCCAAAATGACCTTTTCTCTAGCCTCCTGGCCATTACTCTTCTCTGTGTCTACTGCAAGGATTTCTTGTATTGCAACTTGATCTACATCCTAGCCACGGAAAGACTTCAATACATAGAGTGATTACTACATGCCTATATACCTGAGCAGAGGCTGCTCTATAACATAAAAGTCTATCCCATCAACTTACCAACTATTCCCCTAATATACTACACCATAAGATTGCACCCCTTCTCCCTTCTTCTTCTTCTTTAGATTTTTTTTTTCTGCTTAAATTGTTGGTAAGTACACATTTTTTTGATTCTAAATGTGTGCTGCACTTATTGGCCCTATTTTATTTGTAGACAGCCTGGCCAATCCCAGCAAACGTGTTTCTTGCAAGGACCTTCCCTTTAATCAAAATAAAAAAAATAAAATATAAAAATTGTATACAGTGAGGGAAACAGGTATTTGATCCCCTGCTGATTTTGAATGTTTGCCCACAGACAAAGAAATGATCTTTCGGTGTATAATTCTAATGGTAGGTGTATTTTAACAGCTAGAGACAGAATAACAAAACAAAACAAAAATCCAGAAAAAACACTTGTCAAAAAAGTTGTCAATTGATTTGCATGTCAATGAGTGATATAAGTATTTGACCCCTTTGACTTCGTACTTGTATCACATACTTTCCCCCTCACTGTAGATATTTGCCTATTGTCCTTAGACAGCAGCAAGCTGGTGGAGAAGTGTCTTTGACTGGAAGATGGTTGGTATGCTAACTACATAAGCACACTGAGCATTCAGCATGTTTTTATTGAATAAAACTAAACAACAACTAAATAAAAACAAAGTTAATAGGACTAAAACTATGAGTAAAATCCATTACAATTTTTGTCAAATGACTAAAATGGGACTAAACATATTTGGACTTCTGGTTCTTGTTCCCCTGGATCTCTGCCAAAGCCCAGTCCCCATACTATCTGCAGCTGGATTGGCTGAGACACAGGCTCCCTGTACCTGTCTGTCCCCTGGAGCAACTCCCTGCAGACTGCAGAGGAAGAGGATACTCCTCCATCTGATTCACATGGTACTGTCACATGACTGTGTCCCCTCCCCTCTCCCTAGCAAGTTAACTTAATACTGTGTAACAGCCTTCTCAGACCTGTTCCCTCCCATCTCCCTAGCAAGTTAACTTAACACTATGTAGCAGCCTTCTCAGACCTGTTCCCTCCCATCTCCCTAGCAAGTTAACTTAACACTATGTAGCAGCCTTCTCAGACCTGTTCCCTCCCATCTCCCTAGCAATGTAACGTAACACTGTGTAACAGCCTTCTCAGACCTGTTCCCTCCCATCTCCCTAGCAAGTTAACTTAACACTATGTAGCAGCCTTCTCAGACCTGTTCCCTCCCATCTCCCTAGCAATGTAACGTAACACTGTGTAACAGCCTTCTCAGACCTGTTCCCTCCCATCTCCCTAGCATGTTAACTTAATACTGTGTAACAGCCTTCTCAGACCTGTTCCCTAACATCTCCCTAGCAAGTTAACTTAACACTATGTAGCAGCCTTCTCAGACCTGTTCCCTCCCATCTCCCTAGCAATGTAACGTAACACTGTGTAACAGCCTTCTCAGACCTGTTCCCTCCCATCTCCCTAGCAAGTTAACTTAACACTATGTAGCAGCCTTCTCAGACCTGTTCCCTCCCATCTCCCTAGCAATGTAACGTAACACTGTGTAACAGCCTTCTCAGACCTGTTCCCTCCCATCTCCCTAGCATGTTAACTTAATACTGTGTAACAGCCTTCTCAGACCTGTTCCCTAACATCTCCCTAGCAAGTTAACTTAACACTATGTAACAGCCTGCTCATGACCTGTTCCCTCTCATCTCCCTAGCAAGTTAACTTAACACTATGTAACAGCCTTCTCAGACCTGCTCCCTCCCATCTCCCTAGCAAGTTAACTTAACACTCTGTAACACCACTCTCAGACCTGTTCCCTCCCATCTCCTAGCAAGTTAACTTAACACTATGTAACAGCCTTCTCAGACCTGTTCCCTCCCATCTCCCTAGCAAGCTAACTTAACACTCTGTAGCAGCCTTCTCAGACCTGTTCCCTCCCGTCTCCCTAGCAAGTTAACTTAACACTTTGTAATATCCTTCTCAGACCTGTTCCCTCCCATCTCCCTAGCAAGTTAACTTAACACTTTGTAACATCCTTCTCAGACCTGTTCCCTCCCATCTCCTAGCAAGTTAACTTAACACTTTGTAACAGCCTTCTCAGACCTGTTCTCTCCCATCTCCCTAGCAAGTTAACTTAAAACTGTGTAACAGCCCTCTCAGACCTGTTCTCTCCCATCTCCCTAACATGTTAACTTAACACTATGTAACAGCCTTCTCAGACCTGTTCCCTCCTATCTCCCTAGCAATGTAACGTAACACTGTGTAACAGCCTTCTCAGACCTGTTCCCTCCCATCTCCCTAGCATGTTAACTTAATACTGTGTAACAGCCTTCTCAGACCTGTTCCCTAACATCTCCCTAGCAAGTTAACTTAACACTATGTAACAGCCTGCTCATGACCTGTTCCCTCTCATCTCCCTAGCAAGTTAACTTAACACTATGTAACAGCCTTCTCAGACCTGCTCACCTCCCATCTCCCTAGCAAGTTAACTTAACACTGTGTAACAGCCCTCTCAGACCTGTTCCCTCCCATCTCCTAGCAAGTTAACTTAACACTATGTAACAGCCTTCTCAGACCTGTTCCCTCCCATCTCCCTAGCAAGTTAACTTAACACTATGTAGCAGCCTTCTCAGACCTGTTCCCTCCCATCTCCCTAGCAAGTTAACTTAACACTATGTAGCAGCCTTCTCAGACCTGTTCCCTCCCATCTCCCTAGCAATGTAACGTAACACTGTGTAACAGCCTTCTCAGACCTGTTCCCTCCCATCTCCCTAGCAAGTTAACTTAACACTATGTAGCAGCCTTCTCAGACCTGTTCCCTCCCGTCTCCCTAGCAAGTTAACTTAACACTTTGTAATATCCTTCTCAGACCTGTTCCCTCCCATCTCCCTAGCAAGTTAACTTAACACTTTGTAACATCCTTCTCAGACCTGTTCCCTCCCATCTCCTAGCAAGTTAACTTAACACTTTGTAACAGCCTTCTCAGACCTGTTCTCTCCCATCTCCCTAGCAAGTTAACTTAAAACTGTGTAACAGCCCTCTCAGACCTGTTCTCTCCCATCTCCCTAACATGTTAACTTAACACTATGTAACAGCCTTCTCAGACCTGTTCCCTCCTATCTCCCTAGCAATGTAACGTAACACTGTGTAACAGCCTTCTCAGACCTGTTCCCTCCCATCTCCCTAGCATGTTAACTTAATACTGTGTAACAGCCTTCTCAGACCTGTTCCCTAACATCTCCCTAGCAAGTTAACTTAACACTATGTAACAGCCTGCTCATGACCTGTTCCCTCTCATCTCCCTAGCAAGTTAACTTAACACTAGGTAACAGCCTTCTCAGACCTGCTCACCTCCCATCTCCCAAGCAAGTTAACTTAACACTGTGTAACAGCCCTCTCAGACCTGTTCCCTCCCATCTCCTAGCAAGTTAACTTAACACTATGTAACAGCCTTCTCAGACCTGTTCCCTCCCATCTCCCTAGCAAGTTAACTTAACACTATGTAGCAGCCTTCTCAGACCTGTTCCCTCCCATCTCCCTAGCAAGTTAACTTAACACTATGTAGCAGCCTTCTCAGACCTGTTCCCTCCCATCTCCCTAGCAATGTAACGTAACACTGTGTAACAGCCTTCTCAGACCTGTTCCCTCCCATCTCCCTAGCAAGTTAACTTAACACTATGTAGCAGCCTTCTCAGACCTGTTCCCTCCCGTCTCCCTAGCAAGTTAACTTAACACTTTGTAATATCCTTCTCAGACCTGTTCCCTCCCATCTCCCTAGCAAGTTAACTTAACACTTTGTAACATCCTTCTCAGACCTGTTCCCTCCCATCTCCTAGCAAGTTAACTTAACACTTTGTAACAGCCTTCTCAGACCTGTTCTCTCCCATCTCCCTAGCAAGTTAACTTAAAACTGTGTAACAGCCCTCTCAGACCTGTTCTCTCCCATCTCCCTAACATGTTAACTTAACACTGTGTAACAGCCTTCTCAGACCTGTTCCCTCCTATCTCCCTAGCAATGTAACGTAACACTGTGTAACAGCCTTCTCAGACCTGTTCCCTCCCATCTCCCTAGCATGTTAACTTAATACTGTGTAACAGCCTTCTCAGACCTGTTCCCTAACATCTCCCTAGCAAGTTAACTTAACACTATGTAGCAGCCTTCTCAGACCTGTTCCCTCCCATCTCCCTAGCAAGTTAACTTAACACTATGTAGCAGCCTTCTCAGACCTGTTCCCTCCCATCTCCCTAGCAATGTAACGTAACACTGTGTAACAGCCTTCTCAGACCTGTTCCCTCCCATCTCCCTAGCAAGTTAACTTAACACTATGTAGCAGCCTTCTCAGACCTGTTCCCTCCCATCTCCCTAGCAATGTAACGTAACACTGTGTAACAGCCTTCTCAGACCTGTTCCCTCCCATCTCCCTAGCATGTTAACTTAATACTGTGTAACAGCCTTCTCAGACCTGTTCCCTAACATCTCCCTAGCAAGTTAACTTAACACTATGTAACAGCCTGCTCATGACCTGTTCCCTCTCATCTCCCTAGCAAGTTAACTTAACACTATGTAACAGCCTTCTCAGACCTGCTCCCTCCCATCTCCCTAGCAAGTTAACTTAACACTGTGTAACACCACTCTCAGACCTGTTCCCTCCCATCTCCTAGCAAGTTAACTTAACACTATGTAACAACCTTCTCAGACCTGTTCCCTCCCATCTCCCTAGCAAGCTAACTTAACACTATGTAACAGCCCTCTCAGACCTGTTCCCTCCCATCGCCTAGCAAGTTAACTTAACACTCTGTAGCAGCCTTCTCAGACCTGTTCCCTCCCATCTCCCTAGCAAGTTAACTTAACACTTTGTAATATCCTTCTCAGACCTGTTCCCTCCCATCTCCCTAGCAAGTTAACTTAACACTTTGTAACATCCTTCTCAGACCTGTTCCCTCCCATCTCCTAGCAAGTTAACTTAACACTTTGTAACAGCCTTCTCAGACCTGTTCTCTCCCATCTCCCTAGCAAGTTAACTTAAAACTGTGTAACAGCCCTCTCAGACCTGTTCCCTCCCATCTCCCTAACATGTTAACTTAACACTATGTAACAGCCTTCTCAGACCTGTTCCCTCCTATCTCCCTAGCAAGTTAACTTAACACTTTGTAACAGCCTTCTCAGACCTGTTCCCTCCCATCTCCCTAGCAAGTTAACTTAACACCGTGTAACAGGCTGCTCATGACCTGTTCCCTCCCATCTCCCTAGCAAGTTAACTTAACACTATGTAACAGCCTTCTCAGACCTGTTCCCTCCCATCTCCCTATCAAGTTAACTTAACACTGTGTAACAGCCTGCTCATGACCTGTTCCCTCCCTCACTGCTGGAGATTTCGTCGACTAAAACTAAAACAATTCAGATGAATAAAACACGACAAAAAAAAATGTCACTTTAGTCTAATGACTAAAACCAAATCAAAATAACACTGAGCATGCACGCTTTGTTGACCATGGCTAAGAAACATGGTGGGTTTCACCCAATTACCTAAGATGTTCGGGAACTGTGGTGGAGTTTTAAAGATTGTACTTGATAATAATAAGACACCTGGTACATCGAGATATAAAATAGCATTGAGTTAGTGGCTGTATGAAACACTTTCTATGTAATTTTTATCTATACTTTTTTTTATATATATATCTATAATTCAGTAGCTTTTCTTTTTGCAAATGTAGGTCTGGGTCGTTACTTTGAGAACCACAATACGAATATTCTTGAATTAATAATAAAAGTGCCTTGCTAGAGGCTGAAGTCTAGCTCCGGAAAGTATAACACAGCGCTTTCTCAACTTATAATCACTGTAAAATACTTTTAATAAAACATTTATTTTTTTGTTAAGAAAGCAGGAATAACTTGTGCAGAGCCAACACATTTTTAAAACCTATAGAAACCTTCAGAAATATATATACGGTATATATATATATATATATATATATATATATATATATATATATATATATATATATATATATATATATATATATATATATATATATATATAATATTTATGTAATGTAATGTCAATTGATGCATATAATGGGATTCCCTGTGTCGATCTTTATAATAGTAAGTTATCCCACCTTATCTTGACTAAGCCAGCTCAGATGTAGATGTATAATAAAAGAGTAATCTACTAATAAAAAAGACGAATATTGGGATGTGTTCAATGACTCATACAGTATGAGTAGTGTGGTAGTGTGTTAGTATTGTGGCAGGATGCCTCATACTAGCACACTACTACCTTTTACTCACAGTTTAGTGGTGGTGACTAAGCGAGGGGAAAAGTAACAAGGGAGGCAGCAGGGAAATTCACTTCGTTTGCTCTGAATATGTTGCTTGACTGCCCCTAGAGGCAGTCAGCAACATTGCAATGAAAAAAAAAACTTAATTAGCTTAAATCTAGGGTTAGGATTAGATTAGCGGTTAGGGTTAACATTAAATTAGGGTTAGCATAAGGGTTAGATTTGGGGTTAATTTTACGGTTTGGGTTGGAGTCAAAAGGTAAAAATAGGAACAAAAAACAAAAATAAATATTTTTGGTTCTTGCCCCATAACTCCCAAAAAACTACAGAAAAACATGGAAACAAGCATATTTATGAACTCGGGACAACATTTAGAAACTATTTAGATGGGGTCTTTTTTAATTATTGTATTTGTGTAAATTATATTTTAGGTCAAAGTTAGAAAAAGTGTATTTTTTTTCCCCATCATATTTTTTGATTTTTTTTTTGTAGTAAATTATAAGATATGAAGAACAATGGTATCCAGTGAAAGCCCTACTTATGACGATAAAAACAACATATCATTTTTTTGCGTACAGTACGTGAGTGAGAAGAAAATGACACACCCCAGAAATGTAAAAACAGCCCTTGTCACCAAGGGAAAGTCAAGGTCAATATGTCTTGTCACTAAGGGGTTAAATAATAGTCTTTTCTGTTGTCTTAAGTCTCCACCATGTCCCCCCAACTTTCCCAATTTGGAGATTTTGTTCCACGATCTTGATGCTATTCTCTGGTGTCCTGATTCTCTGGGAAACTGTAGGGGAAAGTATGACCCAGAGACACCTACTAAAAGGTCATGGCCTATGTAGTCTCAGTTCCATTGCTTCTGGTAAAGTAATCAAAACCAATATGGCCACCAGATGAAAGAAGTGTGTATCCGACAACTCCCAGGGAATGATGATGTCCTGCTTGAGCACCCATCACTGTGGTTTCTGTACTGTTATTTTGTTGAAGCATTAAGGGATGTAAAATCACCATTTGGTGGGAAGGCACATTGTAATCCCCTACTTTTTTGGTGGCCATCTTTATGTGTATATATATATATATATATATATATATATATATATATATAATTACCTCCTGGCTAAGCACAATGAAGCCCAGAGATTGAATAGCTTAATAAAAACAAATTATATTCATTACATTTCTAGAAATATTTCTATTTCCTCTTCACAAGATGTAGACTTTAACACGTAAGCTAGAAATGCCGAAAATAATTCAAAAAGGACATCAAATTTGGTGGGGGAAAAAAAGTACATAGAAAATCTGGGCCACTGGGCCACGTCCGTAAGGACCTATGTGCCTGTCATGTGCATTTTTTTTATATTTTACAGGCTCTGTAGAACATCACCCCACACCTCTCTAGAGCTAATTTGATCGCCTTCTCTCTCCCCATCCTGTACCTCTACCTTCTCCCGTTCCATTTCCTGCTAATACGCCATCTGGCAACCACAGAAAAATACTGAAAACATCATTACGAGCAGCAAACAACGTTTAACCAGCGCCATTCACAATGCTCACGTTACACCCTGATATTGAGAGAAACCGTCTTTAAACTGCTGAAATCAGTTCCAGGATTCGACGCGGCCTGTAAGGTATAATCATTTCAAAAGAAACAATAAACCAGTCCAGTCTTGGGGCTGACTTGCATTTTAACAAAATAATATTCTTTTTTCAAGTTACAACTATATATATATAAAAATGAAACAAACAAAATGTTTCCCAAATAATATACTCGTGAAGAGTAACCGTGGGGCAAAGTTCTACAAATATTTCCCTGGTTGTCATGGCGTTTGCAACATTTTTATTATTTTATAAATAAGCATCAGACATATTATTTTTCTATTTATTTTTTGGTATTTTTTTCACTTAGTTAAAAAAAATTTTTTTGCTGTTTATATATTATTGAATAAAAAAAAAATATAAACATATATATATATATATATATATATATATATATATATATATATATATATTCCATTCTAGAATAAAAATGGGAGACGGGTCATAATATAGGCAGTAGTGGCACAAGAGATATTGTTAACTTGGTGTATTACGTACAAATGGGCACTTGGACTCTAAAGCGGTTGCTATCACTGACCTATATTCATAGCTGAGAACAAGCTACATGCACATAGATACAACAATGGAAGCCCACTGGCCCCACCCACTCTCTTTCTGAACCCACCCACTTTATCCCAATACTACCATTTTAAACCAAAAACAGAGTGTAAAAAAAAAATCACAGCATCCCCTCCCCCCATTTAACTGTAAAATTAAAAAAGCAATAGATCGAAAGGTAACACATTGACAACAAAATTGGAGTTATGAATAACCACAGCGCAAACCCAGATAATAGTGGCACTAGCGGCATATGAATAAAGCAGACTCCCAACAAATGTTGAGTCTGTGCAACCTCCGCAAGCAACTTACTTTCTGCCTGTGCCGGATCCCATTGCGCTGATGCAGCCAATGTATCAAATGTCGGAGAACCTCTGCCACTGTTTGGCGGAGGTCTCTCTTCTGCACTTTAAAGTGTCCGCATGTATAAAAACAGATAGCCAAAACGTGGGAACTCGGGGGTTATATTATTCCACTGGGTCGTATCTTCAATTTAATACATAACCATTTTCAAGGACAATGGCGGTCCTCATTTCGAATTTTTATAGATTCTTGGCATAGAACCAAGTTTTTACGACACGGTATAAAAAAAAAAATGTAAAAAAAAAATTATTACCATTTATTTAAAATAAATCTTCATTTCCTCCAGCTACAAATTTTAACAAATATAATAATGAAAGAAGTGAAGGCATGTAAATGAATGATTTAGTGCATATTTAATAAGACCTGGATGGAGCCTATGAGCAAGTTACAAATCAACAACTGTCCTTGTTTTTCCCCAGACTGCAGGAGGATTTATTACAGCGCTTGTTGCATACTTAAGAGAAAAATCAATTGCAAACAAGCATATACACATAGAATCATTTAACTCTCTGGGACATACCTATATATAAAGCAGGTGCCAATTTACTGGAGCCCTTACACTCTACTGGTTCTCTACTTCCAAAGAGCTAATGGGAAAAATTCATTTTGCACAGCGCTGTGAATTCTGGGGCAGAGTTCTAAAAGTGGAAAAATCAGGAGGAAAATGCCACTGGTATCCGTAGTGATTGCAGAACATTCCATTGGTTCCCGTAGTGACTTCGGAACATTCCATTGATTTCCATGGGGCTACGTAACATTCCACTGGTTTCTGTAGCGATTGGGAAAGATTCCATTGGTTACCATAGTGACTTCGGAATATTCCATTGGTCTCCGTAGTGATTGGGGAAGATTCCATTGGTTACTTTAGTGATTGCAGAACATTCCACTGATTTCTGTAGTGACTGCGGAACATTCCATTGGTCACCATAATGATTGCAGAACATTCCGTTGGTTACCGTTGTGACTACGGAACATTCCATTGGTTTCCATAGTGGCTACAGAACATTTCATTGTTTCCGTAGTGATCTCTTCCCCTTCAGAACTTTTGTCCCAGACTTACATTTCTACACGACTACGTTTGTGTCTGCTCCACTTCCAAGTTTGCATTGTACATTGGTGCACATGTCTACAGCTCCACTAATAGGCGCGTTTACATGTCTCTGTTCTTCACTCACCTTTATATAGAGTTAAGGCATTAAAGACATGCGTATTTATTGTACTGAGGGTTAGTTGAGATAGGTGATGACTAAGCACTGCGTGTCCTTTATGCGCCATGCGATTTGTTTGGCGGTACCCTATTTGCTACATTGTGTCACATTGTGGGATTTGTGAACACTCTACAGCTTACCTAAATAATTTGACTTATCACTCCAGGATTAGCCAGGATCAACTTTGTTGCAAATCTTTGCGATGCATGCAGGCATCCTCCAATGATCCCCAGCATCTCCACTGGGCCGTCTATGACTGAACGCGGTGATGACATGTGACCACAGCATTCTGTTGTAGAAGTCCCGGAGGAAGTACTACCAGCGGAAGTCACCATTGCGCAGACATCCACCGGCTGTCAGTATGAAATACTAAGACGGCCTCTCCCATGCTGAATTCTGTACTATCTTTCCTTATTATAGCCAAGTATACTTATTTTGTTTAGAATAAGATAAAAATGACTAGCTGCAACATAAAAGGTCCTGTTTACGCAACAAGTAAGAAAAAGGCCTAAGAAAGCATAACCTATTAGTTCCGTCTCTTCTTCTCCCCCGCAGAGGACTGTACAGAACTGAAAGAATGAGATGTACCCTTTTTCCGGTGTACTGAACAGTCTCCCCGAGGCTAAGGTGGGGTGGGGGGGGGGGGGGGGGGGGGGGTTATGAATGTGCTGTGCACAACTTGGCTGATCTCAGAGCTGGGTCCTTGGGGCGTTTTTAGGAACTCGTTGCTCTGTAACACAATGTCTGCTAGGCAAATCTGCTCCTATAATTCACAGCCTTCATATGACAGACGTAGAGTTTTATACACGGGATCCAGAACATATGCTCTGTGCTGGTCCGGTGGCTCAGAATAAGTCATTTAGATGGTGGTGGAAAGTCTTTAACTCCCTACAGCTTCAGATTTTTTTTAATAAGGCAAATTATAAATGTCTATACACAGTTTCCTAGGGATTAGCAGTAAAGCAAGCCGTCTATATGGGCTGCGGGCTCTGGCACCGTGAATTTGTGTTACAAACGGGATAACTTGTGTGGATTCATTCTTAAAAGAGGGAATTGATAAGGGAACTGGAAACTTAAGGCCAAAGTAGCCGAGCTGGAAAAATGATCCATTTCAACTACACTTTAATTTCCTGCAGCACAGGCAGTCTAATGACAAGATAGCCCCAAAGAGCAGAATAGTCTAATTTTTGCTTTCTCATCAGAAATGGTTCAAATCTGTTCAACTGTTTACATTTTTAAATAACTATAAAGATTACGTACGTGGCTCTTAGCTGAGTAAATAGATCACCCCCACTAGATTCAGTGGCTCTTAGCTGAGTAAATAGATCAACCCCACTAGATTTAGTGACTCTTAGCTGAGTAAATAGATCACCCCCACTAGATTTAGTGACTCTTAACTGAGTAAATAGATCACCCCCACTAGATTCAGTGGCTCTTAGCTGAGTAAATAGATCAACCCCACTAGATTTAGTGACTCTTAGCTGAGTAAATAGATCACCCCCACTAGATTCAGTGGCTCTTAGCTGAGTAAATAGATCAACCCCACTAGATTTAGTGACTCTTAGCTGAGTAAATAGATCACCCCCACTAGATTCAGTGGCTCTTAGCTGAGTAAATAGATCACCTCCACTAGATTCAGTGGCTCTTAGCTGAGTAAATAGATCACCCCCACTAGATTCAGTGGCTCTTAGCTGAGTAAATAGATCACCTCCACTAGATTCAGTGGCTCTTTGCTGAGTAAATAGATCACCTCCGCTAGATTCAGTGGCTCTTTGCTGAGTAAATAGATCACCTCCGCTAGATTCCGTGGCTCTTATCTGAGTAAATAGATCACCTCCACTAGATTCAGTGACTCTTAGCTGAGTAAATAGATCACCTCCACTAGATTCAGTGGCTCTTAGCTGAGTAAATAGATCACCTCCACTAGATTCAGTGGCTCTTAGCTGAGTAAATAGATCACCCCCACTAGATTCAGTGGCTCTTAGCTGAGTAAATAGATCACCCCCACTAGATTCAGTGGCTCTTAACTGAGTAAATAGATCACCTCCACTAGATTCAGTGGCTCTTAGCTGAGTAAATAGATCACCTCCACTAGATTCAGTGGCTCTTTGCTGAGTAAATAGATCACCTCCGCTAGATTTCGTGGCTCTTATCTGAGTAAATAGATCACCTCCACTAGATTCAGTGGCTCTTAGCTGAGTAAATAGATCACCTCCACTAGATTCAGTGGCTCTTAGCTGAGTAAATAGATCACCTCCACTAGATTCAGTGGCTCTTAGCTGAGTAAATAGATCACCTCCACTAGATTCAGTGGCTCTTAGCAGAGTAAATAGATCACCTACACTAGATTCAGTGGCTCTTAGCTGAGTAAATAGATCACCTCCACAAGATTCAGTGGCTCTTAGTTGAGTAAATAGATCACTTCCACTAGATTCAGTGGATCTTAGCTGAGTAAATAGATCACATCCACTAGATTCAGTGGCTCTTATCTGAGTAGATACATTGCCTAGTAGGAACATTGCCTTCCCTTGATTTAGAGTGTATCTAGCCTAGTAGATAAACCACCTACTCTCTATTCAGTGACTCGGCCTAGTAGGAACATTGCCTTTCCTCGATTAATAGGCTCAAGTAGATACATCCTCATTGGCCTCTTCACATGGTCAGTTGTGACCCTATATATAAAAAAATGAGAATAGCACAATTTTAAATACTGTGAGAAATATTTCTGACGCTTATCAAGGGATCACAAATCTTGACCGTAATTCCAGCCCACCCATTATATTACACACCGGTGTGACGTATATTGTCTCTTAACTTTACATGTTTTACAGTTTGTAAAACTAAACAGCCCAACCACAATAACTACATCCAACATATTAAATATTCACACAAAAAACTGTTCTAATGAATATTTTATATAATATTTCATTGTATAACTTTTTTTGTGTGTGATGCTTGAGATCAACCACAGTTTCCAATTGCTAGGTATTAAGGTAGGAGGATATGATATAAAGGCTTATTGATGTTTAGGAAATTATGATTTTAAACTAATTGCACATGACAAGACTATAATGTTTTTGCTAAAGGCCAGTATGCTAAATGTTTATTTAAATTAAAATAGTGTATATTTGAAACCTATTTTTAAGCATTTTATTAAAGGTATATTAGCTAATTGCTAAAGCATAGCACTACACACTAGCATATTATTAAATAATGTGATTAAGGGGGAAATTAAAGAATTTTGAGAAATGAGGACAGAAGTTGTAGAGGAACTACATATATAGTGCATCCAATTTACACAACACTTGGCACAGAGTGTAAAGGGACGGTAAGAGACACACTGACATGTTTCTATAGTGTATTTAAAGAAGAAAAACTACCACAACTAGAGGACATATTCTTAAATTAGAGGGGCAAAAATGTAAAAGTAATATCAGGAAGTATTACTTTACTGAGAGGGTAGTGGATGCATGGGATATTCTTCCAGCAGAAGTGGGAGAGGCTAACACAGTGACAGAGTTTAAGCATGCGTGGGATAGGTATAAGGCTATCCTAGATATAAGATGAGGCCAGGGACTAATGAAAGTATTACATTACTGAGAGGGTAGTGGATGTATGGAATAGTCTTCCAGTAGAAGTGGTAGAGGTTAATACAGTGAAGGAGTTTAAGCATTCGTGGGATAGGTATAAGGCTATCCTAGATATAAGATAAGGCCAGGGGACTAATGAAAGTATTACTTACTGAGAGGGTAGTGGATGTATGGAATAGCCTTCCAGTAGAAGTGGTAGAGGTTAATACAGTGAAGGAGTTTAAGCATTCGTGGGATAGGTTTAAGGCTATCATAGATATAAGATGAGGCCAGGGACTAATGAAAGTATTACTTTACTGAGGGGGTAGTGGATGTATGGAATAGCCTTCCAGTAGAAGTGGTAGAGGGTAATACAGTGAAGGAGTTTAAGCATTCGTGGGATAGGTTTAAGGCTATCATAGATATAAGATAAGGTCAGGGACTAATGAAAGTATTACTTTACTGAGAGGGTAGTGGATCCATGGAATAGTCTTCCAGTAGCAGTGGTAGAGGTTAATACAGTGAAGCAGTTTAAGCATGCGTGGGATAGGTATAAGGCTATCCTAGATATAAGATAAGGCCATGGACTAATGAAAGTATTACTTTACTGAGGGGGTAGTGGATGTAAGGAATAGTCTTCCAGCAGAAGTGGTAGAGGTTAATACAGTGAAGGAGTTTAAGCATGAGTGGGATAGGTATAAGGCTATCCTAGATATAAGATAAGGCCAGGGACTAATGAAAGTATTACTTTACTGAGGGGGTAGTGGATGCATGGAATAGTCTTCCAGTAGAAGTGGTAGAGGTTAATACAGTGAAGTAGTTTAAGCATGCGTGGGATGGGTAAAAGACTATCCTAGATATAAGATAAGGTCAGGGACTAATGAAAGTATTACTTTACTGAGAGGGTAGTGGGTGTATGGAATAGTCTTCCAGTAGCAGTGGAGGAGGTTAATACAGTGAAGGAGTTTAAGCATGCGTGGATAGGTATAAGGCTATCCTAGATATAAGATAGGGAACTGGGGACTAATAAAAGTATTTTAAAAACTGGGCAGACTAGATGGGTGAATGGTTATTATCATCCAGCACATTCTATCTTTATATCTTATACATAAGCTTAGAGAGATAGAGACAGGGTAAACCTGCAAGAGAAACTATACTAAGACTACTTTTCGGGTTGGAACAATAGAGAGAGCAGCTGCTGCAATGCCCTGGGATCCATCCTTCAGTGGGATCCATGACGTACACTCTCTCCAGAATCACAGCCACAGCAAAGTTCTACAAAGGCTATTTTGAATTTCGATTGAAGTGAGTCCTACTGCTGTTTCTAGATTTCAAGCCATCGTTGGCTAATCAACATAACATTGTTTTTTTTGTAACCTATCTCATCCCTAGCAAAAACTTTTGCAGAAATACTTCACGCTGCAAAAGGGGGAAAAAATCTTGAAGAAAAGTTTTATAAAAAGAAAGAAAACATTAAAAAAAAAGATGAGTTCTTAATTTTCAGTAAACATTTTTTGTAATTATTCCACTTTAATGAGTTTAGTGCCTATTTTACCCGAACCTTTTCGCCGTCTCTTTAAAGGCTTACGGAGCACAAGGGAAAACCCGCGTAGACAGTGCGCGCACAAAGGTTGCATTAGATAGGTCTTGTGTATCACACGCGTGCAACATTGTTAATTTCCCCGAAGACTCCTGTTTCTATGCTGTGCTCTTACATCTGAAAGCAAAAAGATGTTTTAATGCTTCAGCATGTCAAAGCTCGTGTGATGGTTTTTCTTTTCTGCTTGGGGGTCCAGCCTTTTCGTCTAATGTATACAGCCCCCCACCCTTCCAAGTCATGCACTCAGCACGCAGGCCAAAGCATTTATTGACTTAAATTGAAATATATTTTCATGGAGACAGCTGAAGGTTTTGCCATTTTGCATCTTATAAAACATGTATAAGTATTTATCGTACAAGAAAACGGCCAACCATCCCGTGGACAGGCTGAACAATCAAAAGCTGCAAATTAAACCAGGGCAGATTTGTTTTTTGTTTTTTATAGACGGCTACAAAGTCAATAATAAAAAGAAGCCATTTTTTTTTTTAGAACACAGTAACATAGTCATTTTGGTCGACAAAAAACAAAAACCCAAGAGAACTTCACCCCTACCCCAACTCAACTAAATCAAACAGAACATTCGTCTATCCTTGTCGAAAAAAAACTTACGTTGACGTAGCCAAAAAACGAGGGAAAACTCCTTCTCGAGCTATTATGTCTAAGAATGTTTACTAATTTTCCACTGTGGTATGTGCATTTTCCTTACTTTTGACCTATTTGGCTTGGAAAGAAGAATACATTTACAGTACTAGAAATATAACAAGGACATTTTATATTTTTTTCGGAGACGGTTGTTTCTGAGTGCCTGTTATTGGTGGGCTATGAACCAGCTATTCTGGGGTATTATTGTAGTGTCATTGCAGAGGCGGCTCTCTAATTAGGCGAGTTAGGCAGCCGCCTAAGGCCTCGCACTCACGGGGGCCTCGCACTCACGGGGGCCTCGCGGCTGCCTAACTCACCTTATTGCCTTTGATGTATCAGGGAGCTTAACGCTGCCGTTAAGCTCCCTGTTACACTAACCTGGGACGTTTCCTCCGTGCATCTTCTCTCCTGCACGGAGGAAGGAAGTTCCGGTCGCGTTTTTTTTTTTTTTTTAAACTTTATTGAACCCGAGCAATAAAGTTTAAAAAAAAAAAAAAAAAACGCGACCGGAACTTCCTTCCTCCGTGCAGGAGAGAAGATGCACGGAGGAAACAGCGGAGAGCAGCATGGAGGTAAGTACTAGGGAAGGGGGGAGGAGGGTGGCACAAACGAGCAAAGCCTGGCATAATTAGTGGCTAAATATTGGCACAGTGTGGGGCAAAATCCTGGCATAATGAGGTGAGGGGCAAAATCCTGGCATTGTGAGGGGCAAAATTCTGGCATAATGAGGGGCAAAATCCTGGCATAGTGAGAGGCTAAATCCTGGCATAATGAGGTGAGGGGCAAAATCCTGGCATAGTAAGAGGCTAAATCCTGGCATTGTGAGGGGCAATATCCTGGCATACAGTGGCAAAATCCTGGCATATTGAGAGGCAAAATTCTGGCATTGTGAGGGTCAAAATTCTGGCATAGTGAGAGGCAAAATTCTGGCATTGTGAGAGGCAAAATTCTGGCATTGTGAGGGGCAAAATTCTGGCATTATGAGGGGCAAAATCCTGGCACAGAGTGGCAAAATCCTGGCATACAGTGGCAAAATCCTGGCATTGTGAGGGGCAATATCCTGGCATACAGTGGCAAAATCCTGGCATATTGAGAGGCAAAATTCTAGGATTTGTGAGGGGCAAAATTGTGGCATAATGAGGGGCAAAATCCTGGCATATTAAGGGGCAAAATCCTGGCATATTGAGGGGCAAAATCCTGGCATATTGAATGGCTAAATCACAGTGCATCCGGTGCTGTGAGGAAGAACAAAGTGCCAATCTTCTAGCACAACGTGGTCTGTGAGACCACTTTCAACATTGAGCACCTTTCCTTCTGGCTGAGTGTTTCTCTTAGTGTGTGATTGTGTGCTTTCTGAGTGTGTCTGTGAGTCAGTGTGTGCTGGCTGAGTGTATCTGTGAGTGTGTGCTGGCTGAGTGTGATTGTGTGCTGACTGAGTGTGTCTGTGAGTCAGTGTGTGCTGGCTGAGTGTATCTGTGAGTGTGTGCTGGCTGAGTGTGATTGTGTGCTGACTGAGTGTGTCTGTGAGTCAGTGTGTGCTCACTGAGTGTGTCTATGAATGACTGTGTGATATGTGTTAGTGTTCACATTTAGGACACAGCAATAACAATGTGAGTTAGTCAGCCGCACACAATTTTATCTATACCAAATGTTTATAGATGTTTGTAGAATAATTATGAGACAAATAAAATTCTAGGAGCTGTTCATTTCTAGAAGCTGGGATTTGAGTCTGATCTTGAAATATGCTATCTCTACAGTTCATTTTTATTATCACTTGCATATATTTTATTAAATAATGTGTGTCCGTGAGGGCCTCATGTTCGACTTTCGCCTAAGGCCTCACAAAGTCTAGAGCCGCCTCTGTGTCATTGTTAGCCCCCCTGCTTTGAGACCTAAAGTCACATAGCATGCTCATGATGGGATGGTCCAGTGACGTGCAGTGACCAACCTAACTTTGGGTTTACAGCTGCCAAGTGCGGTAAGTAAAACGCAAGATAATTTGCCTTGAACTCAATGGTCAGTGACCAATCAGGATAACTCAGTGTATAGAACACAACCTTGCTCGATCTTCTACACTAGTCATTTATTTACTAGTATTTCTGTTTCCCTTTATAATGTTTTAAGTCCAATCCTGGCATTCTGTCAATGCCACGTACCCCTTCCTCTCCACTTAAAGAGGCAGTTCTAATGTCCAAAAAAATCTAGATAGGTACTGTAACATATAAAATAAACAAAAAGAGAAAGATCTGACTCATCCAATTTTTTAGCTTTCCCTCTTCCTATCTCCTGAAACTGCAAATAAAGTCTACTTTATCTATTGCTCCTATTCTTATCGGATGTCAACTGTATTGTGACAATTTTAATGTCACAATACAGGAGAACTGTACATTTTTGGAAAGAAAAATAAGCGCATTTCATGTATATTAAACTTTTGTATAAAATACAGAAAATAAGCTTGGTGGAACTTCCCCACTAATTATTATTATTTTTTTTTTTAAATTGGTACGATTATGAAAGTGTTAAGTAGGATATATCATTTTATTTATATGTGTTTAATTTACCTGGCGCACTATATATTTTTTTTCCCACTTTCCAGTTTCCTTCAAAAAGATTTATAACCTACAATTTTTCCCCAGTTTTTTCCCAGTTTTTCTTTTCTTTCCCTTTTTTTTTTTTTTTTAGTAAACTCATTCCAAATTTCTGGAAATCTTTAGGTACCATTTTCAATATACAGGAACCCAAACGCAATTGACAAGACCAATAAACTGCGACCCGGTGCGCGTATGTTTTACGAGTTTAGCAAAACAACTTTTCCCTGTGTAACCTCACTATCTCCCCCCCTCCCCAGGGAGCAGGAAGAATAAATTCCCATATTTATATTGCATTTATTATTGGAGATATTATTTATTTACAATGTGCTCATATATTCTGCCTTCCTCTGCAATGTTTATAAATTTAAATTATTTAGGGCACGATGCTTTCTGTTCACTGGGGAATCATGGAGATAAAAAAAAATCCAAATAATTAATATATCGCATAATCAAATAAAGAAAAAAATGCTGTGTCTTATTATTGTAACAAATTCCATTTCTAAGATTCATGACTTGCCTCTACCCAAGCCAGCTATTGAGTTTTAGTTTTATAATATGTTGAGTTTGGTGCCACGACTATTTTGGCCATGCCATACCGTTGGTGACACAGGTTGTTTTAATACTTCTGAGGTGTTTGTGTTTAGCTGTAATTTTCCTTTTTTTTCATTTACTATATGCAAACAAATTATATATTTCCAGGATAAAAATACCTTTCTTCAGATTTTTACATCATATCATGTAATTTACTGTAGAAAAAAATAATTATAACACATAATGGAAATGGAGTAAAAAAAAAAGCTTTTTCTAAATTTTACACTGAAAATATTTTACACATCTACAACGCTAATAAAAAAAACCCTGCTAAATAGATTCTAATGTTTATCCTGAGTTTACATTTTTTTGCATGTTCTAGGGCAATAACTTTAAGTAGCTCATTTTCTTCCCTGAATTAAGCATAGTAACATTGTAACCTCAACTCTAACTCTAGCCTAATATTAACTCTAACATAATGCTAACCCTAACTCTAAAGCTTACTAAGAATTTTTGTAATTATTATCTTTATTTTACTTGGATGTTAATTAGATTCATGACATGCCTCCATCCAAGCCAGCTTTCGAGTTTTTAGTTTTATACTAGGTTGTGGTTTAACCCCTTGGTAACACGACTATTTTGGCCATGCTGTACCCTGTTTGACACAGGTTGTTTAAATACTTCTAAGGTGTTTGTGTTTAGCTGAAATGTTCCTCTTTCTCTTTTACTGTATCCACACAAGGATAAGAAGAGCTTTCTTAAGGTATGAATATGTTCATCATATCGTATCATTTACTATAAACAAAATCATAAAATTTGATGAAAAAGTAAAAAAAAAAACCTCTTTCTAAATTTTACATGAAAAATATTTTATATATCTAAAAATACAAATAAAAAAACCCGCTGAATAGATTCTACTATTTGTCCTGAATTTAGAAATGCCTGATGTTTACATGTTTTCCGTTTTTTTTTTTTTAGTTCTAGGGCAATAACTACAAGTAGCTCATTTTCATCTTCTCCCCAAAATTACATATAGAAACATTGCAACCCCAACAATAGCTCTTTTTTTTTTACTTGGATGTTGCTTACTGCCTCTGTGACAACCACAGAGTGACTGATCTCTTCCAAAGCTGTTGCCCACAGTGGGGCAGCACCATATTTGAAAGGCATTATGCCAGCGGTGGATTTGGGTGTTGCTGAATGCCTCAACATTGAGGCATTTCAGCAATATTCTCTGAGAAAAGATAGTGATCATTGAACGCTTTCTAAGCTCATTTAAAACACAAAGTATCAGGTGTATCCTGTGTCACCAAAGGGTTACAAGGATGACAAGCTATTTACTAATTTATAGAAATGCAGATGTTGTAAAGTTGTTTTTAGGGTAAAAATAGTTTGTTTGTACTTTCATTTGTAAATTCATTCATTTTCCTAGGAAAATGTATTGAAATGTCACTGCTTAGCTGGAAATTATGAGATGCTGGAGTCTAATTTTAAGAAATAAACAAACAAGTAATAAAGTTCCTCACTCACTGATTTAAAGAAACATAAATTTAAATCAATCAATCCAGTAGGTCTATAGAAACTCTGCAGTAACGGTGGGATTTTAACCAAAATCCTCACAGATTACTTCATAGCATGAGTAGTAGATGTATGTAAAGGCCCCTCGGTATTTTCAGGGTAGACGTACATGTCTTTTCTTGAGTGAACTGCTTGGTTTGGTCCACAGCTTTTTATGGTGTGTCCATGGGTCTACCCTCTTTGTGGTGCTGGTAGTCTAGCCGGTGAGAAACTGTCTATAAAAGTGTCCCGGTACACCGTCTGTCTCATGTTGCTGATCTTGTTGCTTCAATAAACACATAGCTTACAAGTGTTCCTACAACAGAAAGGACAGTTCCTATTTTCACCCAAATTCCCCTGTCCCTTATTCTTCCTCTACTGTCCGGGATCTGAGAATGTTTGGGGGTGTATTAGACTATCACAGATCTCCAGAACAATAAAACACACAATAAAGTGCAGTAAATGTGCTTTATAAAGATGAAATATTCTCTCAAGAGCTAACATCAACCATTCACAAATGCCTATGATAAAGCCATCCTGAAGAATAACATCCATACGCGATGGGTAGAATAACTAAAACGCTTGGTTCATATATTGGCCATTATAAACTAGATTTGCCATGCCCAAAGTAAATACTTTGCTAGAATGTGAAATGGATAATTAGAATCAATTAGGGTTAATTGCAGGGGTTTGGCCAGTCCCGATACAAAACCAGCCCTCACATCAATCTCCATTGTACTGTGACCCACAATAGCGCCTAGTGTCTGGTCTCTGGATTAAATTCCAATGATAAAGCTGCTAATACTGTTTATTCTTTATAGGAAGGCAGTTAGAGATGTGAAACTTACTATTGTTCATTTTCAGTACCCTAAATACTAAGAATGGCCCTATTGTGCTGGAGACACTCTGCGAAACTGGATGGCTTTTTCGCAACGGTTTCCAAGACACAACAAATTCCTACAGAATAGCTGTATTTATTATAATAGCGGCTGAATTGTGACTGGAGGGAAGGGGTCTTCTTGCCTGGTACCATGCCGAAGTTGAATAGAGGTCACTGACACGTCCTGCTACCCAGAATTCTGTGCAACATAGTGACCATATAATAATCCATTTATACAACAGTATCTTCTGTTTGATTGAACGATTGCATCAAGCGTAGGCATTTTAAATAGAAATGCCTTATAGAACATGTTGTTCATCTGATCTAAGATGAAGGAAGATCTCCCCCAAGATTCTAAAATACATATCTGCCTTCTGGTAGAACTATATGGTAACAAGAGGGCTGAATAATTTGAGAACCCCTTTGGCTGGAGGTTATGTATAGGGTTTTTTAAAAAAAAAAATATTTTTTTTTGTTATTGCTTTTGAGTAAAAGAAAAAAAAAAGTATAACAGTGACACAACACTGTAACAGTACACATGATCATCTATAATACTTGCAAAGTAATACAAAAATAAAAACAAAAAAAGCAGGAACGAACAATGAGCAGATTAATAAATAATTCATATCCATGGTACCCCTCCATCCCATCCGAAGTTTATTTTCAAAAGTCAAAGTAAAAAATACTGCGTATTGGTGATAAAGCCAAGGGCCGAAAAATTCTCATAAAGACATATGGCAAGTACGCAAAGTTTGGTTAATCCGGTCATATTTTTTTTAAAAGTATTTTTGGTGTAACATGATTAACTGATATACACCAAAAATCTGACCCTCAGGGGTCAGTAAAGGTGAGTTGAGTTAAGAACATTTCATCTCACCAATTTAGCTATACATTGTGCAGGGACAAACCTGGTGCGTTCGCCCGTCTTAGAAAAATCACCAGGTTTGTTCCTGCTAAATTGGTGAGATGAAATGTTCATCTCCCCTCAACTCGCCTGTTAGTGGATCCACCCCTTAGAAGATAAGAACAACAGAAGAGAAACAAGGTAGAGAGGTTCAAAATAGGGACTGACCCTATCCCCGACATTTATCCCCGAAACGTATACACAAAAGGGACTCTAATCACCAAAACATTGTATACACATGTAATGTAGTGAAAACAATACAATAAAAAATGAATATTTTTTTAAAAAGGATATTATTTTTCTTGCATTTTTTGCTAACACAATGTATAGATAATGTGCTATTTTTAATTAATCTCCTACAGTACAAACAATATTGCCGTGACAGAGCCACTTTAATTATCCAGATTTATAAAAATAAACATGCAAAACAGTTAATCTCACTTTACAGTACAAACCACTAATATGTTTTACAAATTGCTGTAATCTCGTCACTTATATAAAATAAGATAGATAATTCTGATTTTAATATTGCATCTGGAATCCTTCTAAAAACCAATAAACGCTGTGAAACCCCCATTAAGCATTTTAAATTAACTGGAAAAAAACATTTAAACTGAATAAAATTACTTTCTAATGTTAATTTAAGGTGTTATTCATGAGAGAAGTAATTGGAGGCAATTGAGAAGGGAACTGTAAACTAAAGGACAAAATAGCAGCATTCAGACTGTAGCTGACTGGAACAATGTTTTCATTTACTTTTATATTAAAGGGACACTACTACTTACATAAGATGTAACTAGATAACTTGGTCATTTAAAACAAACACATATATAAATCATATGACACCGTTTCTTTTTTAATATGATTAACTTATTGCATATAAAAGTAAAAATAAAATGAGGTGTTTATCTCCTGGCTCCATTTTGTGAATGTTTCCCATAGTGCAACATCGTCCACAATCTTCCAGCCAGTGTCACTTTACAACTCTGGCCAAAGCCTGCAAGATGATGTCATAAGATACTCCCCTGCTCTTTTACTGGATTCTGTGTATCATAGTGGGCAGGACTAGGTGATGGTGTACAACTTTTTTTTTTATCACCCTTCAAACACAAAGAGAGGAGATTAACCTGACCAAAACAAGATCATAGCTCCGCCCCCTTGTGATGTAATAGTTACATCACACCTCCATTCAATGCCAAGTCTATGACCAGAATTCTGACAAATAGACTGCATTCTGTCCCCACAACATATTAATAAAAAAAAAATAACATTTATTATATTGTTAGTATTACTGTATATTCTACTTTATTTTTCTTAGCGCTACTTTAGTTCTACCTACTAGAAACATAGGTAACCTCGTCATTAACAATATATATGGGAAAAAAAGAAAAAGGAAAAAAAAAAAAAAAACTTCCAGTCCGAAAATGAACACATCCATTGGAGAATCCAGGCGATAGACTTTGATTTATACACACTTCATCTGGCATGTTATTGCGGAGATTGAGATATAACGTTCTGATACAGTACAGATCATATATCCATCACTTCGCACTCCTAAACCGCCAACATAAAAATCTCCCAGACATAACCTGCTATTATGAAAGATAAGGGAAACAAAACAAAACAAAACAAAAAAAAAAATCAGATGCAGGCAGCGCGTTTCACATTTAAATCCATAATCAATTTAAATATGTGGTTAGGTATATAAATATTAGCGCAGTCTGTCTTGTATAAACAGGGATATGTATTTATATTACAAAATTCCCTTTTTTTCGGGACAAACCGATACTTGGCATTAGGAATCTTGTACCACAGCCTCTAATGTCTCTGTGACGTCTGCTCAACTGATTTATGTTTTTAGAGATTTATAACTTGGAGCCAACCAGGACGGTACAGTAAAATTAATGGTTGTGCCTTCTCATTTTCTGGAGGATATTGTATTTCGCCTGATGTATTGTAAACCTAAGTGAATATTCCAGATGTTGGAGGTGGTATGGGGACAGTCATAAAATATAATAATAAACCCCTCCCATTTTTTATTTTTTTTTACAACCTTATTTTTTGGGCCGTGATGTGTTTTCTGTGTGAAGGTTGTGTCAAAGTCTCTGGAATGCAGTTTTTTTATGGTGGCTGTATACATTGCATAGGACAAATCTGCGAAAATAAGCCTGCAAAAAAGGTTGATCTTTTAGTATCATGAAAAACTATTAGTCAAGGAAAAATATATACGTATTTTGGAAAAATATCTCGAATTTATGAAGATTGTGGTTAGCGAAGACTAGGCAAACAATTACAAATAAGAGAAGGACTTAAAATGGAGTATACTTGTTTTTAGTAGATATTTCTTACTGAAAACCTTTTTTTTTTGTTTTCTACAGACACTGTATTTATAAAATGTAACTGATGGTAACTGAAGCTCCTCTTCAAAGTTATGCAAATCGCTCTTTTTAAACTGGCTAGCTTTCCCAGCCAATCAGTCAAACACATTTACATGCACACAAATGGAGAAACATTAACTCTCCAGCACGAAAAGAGAGAAAAAAAAACATTAACACACAAAAATTGCAGCATTCCATCCCCAGTAAAATATAGCTCATGCAAACATGTAAAAGCATAACTCCCTTCTATCCCAGCAAAAAGGAGACTGACAGAGGAAAAACACTTTGTGATGGTTGTTATTCTGTCAGCAGAAGAGCCAACTGTCACTTCTTTAGAATTCTATTGTTCTCACACACAACTTTATAGACACCCCTTCCTCTGTCGGTGTCTATACTAGTTACCAGTATATTTTAGACCTCTAAAATCCCAGTAAGTAATTATTAGACTCTTCATAAGTAGTGCCCCTGACCTGGTCCCTCCCCACCTTTTATGGCCTTCGCCCACCCTCTTTTATCATTTCAACTTCTCATTCTTGAAAAAAGGACTTTGTAAGGTTGCTTCCTATCCTATGGATGCCCTACTACACTCTCTCAGAGAAGGAAGAGTTTAGAAAAACATTCTTCTTCATCGAAATGTCTCTCTACAACAGAAACAACACAAGCAAAGATAAAGGAATAGTGATAGGCTGTTTTAAGACTATATATGAATGAAAGGAAGTGATGGGAACACTGCTTGGCACAACATTATGGATACGACTGACGTCATAAGTTGTCCTAGGGAGCTTTAAACACCATCACATTTCTTGTCTCTTTAGATTTATCCGGGGTCCTTTTTAACTTTCCAGACCTTAGAGAGAATCCCTAAAAATCTATTTCTCTGGGGCACCTTGTCAACTAACTCATTAACTCCCTTACCTTCTGCTGTCTTTGCTTCTCCCCAACAGATGACCCTTTATCACTCTGTACTTTACCGTCTGACCACGTGCCGTCTTAAGGTACAGGCCCCTCACGGACCCCCTCTTTCACTATGTTTGAACTGGTTATGTTTCCAGCTAGTAGGGTGTTTGGTTAGCCCATTAATGTGGAATATGAAGGGTTTTCACTAATAAGCAACCACAACACAATATTAAAAAATAACTTTCCAGAAGAAGGAAAAAGTTCTAATCCCTAGCCGTTACTTTCCGACGATATTTTTCACAATTAGGCCTCTGTGTTAATCATTTTTCCGGTGAAAGTTTTGTTATAATAGGGTTGCACGTAATTTAGATAAAGAAGTCGTTATGAATAAATCTACATACGTTAAAGAAATGAATTTTAATAAGGGCCTTTGGAGAGATAGACTCATATGACCTCTAGACTAAGGCTTGTTTTCCCGATCCCATGAGGGCTCCTGGTCCTGGAAGGGTCTAGGGATTTCTTTGATTATAAGGTAATTAACCAATTAAGGCTGAGTAGTAAATACACAGCCACACTGTCTTCTTACCTAACTGTAAGTTAATTAAACTTTTTTTTCCTGTTGGATTTTAATTCAGAGGTAATCTAACTTCTCCGACACGGAGGGCAAAGCCCCCTCTCCTCTGCTATGCCACTTTACAGATGTAGTTCTCCTTAACTAACAAACTAAGTTGACTGCTCTCCATTCAAAGTTAAAGATTTAAGTTCATACTTTGCCAACTTTTTCCCCTCTGGTTCCTGGGACATGAGGGGGAGGCATAGCTAGAAGGGGTTGGGCTACATACTGCTGCGTGACCCCGGTAGCTTGAGAACCAGCCTCCCTGGTCCCAAAAAAAAAACAGGACAGCCCCGGCAAACTCAAAACTGATGGCAACAGATAGCACAGATAGTCGGCGTACAAATATTGACATAAACAATTAAGAAATTAAGATGTTAAAGACACTCTGTTGCATACATAGTATTTACATTAGAAATGTAGAGCCAAAAAATAAATATATATGACTGCATTGTATCAGCAGGACTACAAATACCCCAAAAATGTGTCCGCACTGTCTCACATATATGACA
Organism: Pelodytes ibericus; assembly: GCA_036172795.1. Classification (NCBI taxonomy): domain Eukaryota; kingdom Metazoa; phylum Chordata; class Amphibia; order Anura; family Pelodytidae; genus Pelodytes; species Pelodytes ibericus. The sequence goes on from CM069857.1 coordinate 13,279,029, forward strand.
TCACTTTATGGGACTATATTTCTCTCCACAGTATTGCGTTTTAACAATTTTTTGTTAAATGGCACTTGTAAAATTTCTCTGCAGATCATGTAGAAATTGCAGATACTGAAGTAATGACTAGCAGATGTGACCACCATAACATACCCCTCCAGGGTCTCAGTTAAAGGGCCCTTCTGATATAGAAGCACAAGTCGAAAAAATGAGTGGGCCTAGTATGAGGATAAACTGGCAGGATGGAACACCAGCCATTAGGGCTGAAACTATCGCCAACATTCTCTCGCTGCTGGGGCAGTGGGGTATCGCTGTTTTCAAATGCCACCAACCGTGGGGACCTTAAGGAAGCTCTCTCTCTGCACTACCAAGAGAGACTGCTACCCTCGACAGATCCTGATGAGACAGCGCAGGACAGGCTCACTGTCAGTGGGTGCCAGCTTCCAGAGTAAACCCGGGTGTATCTGCAATGACACATGTCGGGTTTACCTAGGAACAGTGGCAAAAAGTACAAAAAAAAAAAAAATCCTTTAATACCCTTTAAGCACTCTTACACATGCCTCCCAACTGTCTCGCTTCGCAGGGGACAGTCACGATTTTGAGGATGGGACTTTGGAGGCATGCATAGAATAAGAGGAAAGATGTCTTTTCAATGTATTTGCGGTGTCTCATGTATCACTTTGTGGCATCCTATGCATAGTAGTCTATGATTAAGCCTTACGGCGAAACGCGCGAGACTGTGTCTCTCCGATAATGCTTTTACTATTTCATCAATAAAGGATTTTTTTACTTTTCTAAACACTCGGATGCATTTTGGACTTATTTGAAGGGATGAAGTGGTGCGCTTCTTTGGCTTGCTGGAAATCTTTTTATATCATTTATCTCCGGCTGAGAACGCTGTTCATGCTGCACTTCACCCGAAAAGTTATCAGGTCTATTCAAGCCAACTCCTTACCGATGTGACTAATTACACAGCTCTTCTTTTTGTTTCCATGTTTCCAGGGACACATATTTGTTCCACATGCTGCAGAAAGAGCATGCAAAGTGCAGCCCGGCAGTATGTAGGATGGATATACGCACAGACACAATCCAATTAATTAATCAGGGTGGAGATCTCATATTAATTAATTGTGGGTTGTGTCTGTGCGTATATCCATCCTACATACTTTGCATGCTCTTTCTGCAGCATGTGGAACAAATATGTGTCCCTCGGAAGCATGGCCGATGTTGGCAACTATGCCTATGCAAATATTTATTACAGTGGAAAACACACAGTTTGCATACCATCCCAGCAGATGATGTAATAAAAGGCAGCACTTTCAAATTTAGGACCAGTATTCTGAATTCTGGTTCATATATACATTGTTTTTTATTCACTACATTTACTTTTAGTTGACTCAATTCCTTGCTATAAAAAAATATATAAATTTTAGTTTTAATTGTAGACCGATTAATTTACTGGACGTTACACAGCATATATGGTGACTAGGAAACTCTGTCCGAAGAGCTGACACTCAAACAGCGCTAACATATAAAGCATGGCGGCTTTGGTCCTCTGTTTACCTCTGGCAGTACAGAGTACCGGTGTTCTGTGCTGGTAGATTTATATTCCAAGTAACTGAGAACATCCAGGCCTTTGCTATTTACATTCAATAAGACAAGGCGTTATCTAATCAGGGATGATGGAAAACTGGGAGGCCCCTTATCAGACAGGGCAGGAGCAAAAATAATTTGATAACTGTGGGTGTGGCCCAGCTAAGATGGATCGGGAGAACTGCTAAGCTCCACCCATTTTACCGGACTGAGGACCCCTAATGAACCATTGACGCTGTAGGCAAATGCCTAGTTTTGCGATGTCTGCAAACAACCTCACTCTTACAGCACCAAACCCTGATCAGATGCTCATGAAGAACTGAGCACATTAGCTATTCCTTCTCCTACGTTGTTCAACAGATCTGTGTTTGGGTTTTTGCCTATTAACATTTAAAGACTTTCCTGGTGAATACTGGGTGTGTTTGGATATAAAAACAAACTAGTAGCCACAAACTACATCCATGAATATATTTGTATTACTATTATTCTTTGTGCTAGCCGGTGGCTGCCATTGAAATAACAGACATAAATTGTAAAACAAAAAAAGAAAAAAATGACTGAACCAAATTCCGCAGTAAAACTATTGTCCTTTCTTTTTTTTTTTTTAAAACTTAAAATTAAATGTTGTATGAGTAGACAAGGGATATTCACAATGAAAGATAAAAGGCTGCTGCTATACAGTGAACAAGCCAGCAGGGCGGCGATACAATAACCAGAAAGCATTTTCCATTATATTTAGTGCACAGTGAGTAGAGGTGGGGAGCATGACCAGCGATGGGGGGGCAAAGGTGAATCCAATTGCTTTAGTCATCAATAACCTAAATAATAGACCTGAGAAAGTTAACTCTTCAATAATATAGATTCCCGTGGGTATTTGTGGAGCATTGTCTTGGGGGAGAATGGAGAGAGCCCACTGCACAAGTAGGCAAGTATGAATTGTGCTATTGTAAACAGAAAACAGGACATATCTGGACACAGATTCTGAAGCAGCTCTGTGGTTAGTGATTTGTGGTACACATAGACTTCAGGGCCAGTATATACACTGTATCCCCAATGTATTAACTGATACACTGCTGCACTAGAATGAACCTCTCAGCAGTGAGGCGAGAACCACATTTATCAACAGATGCCAGAGATGTTTACAGACTCACCGAGGCACAGTGACAGTCATGCACATCGAAAAAAACAGTTGCACCAGGTGCTGTAAGGGCAGATCATGTAATGTTAGGGATTGTTGGTTCAAATTTGGAGTTTGAACGCTAATGGGTTAATAATTTGATCCATTCGACCTGTAGCTCTGTGAGGTACATACTCCCAGAAAGCAGTCACACACGACTGGGGCTGAGTTAAGTGTGCTCGACGGGGATTTGTGACTGAAAGGGTTAAGGGGCAAAAATGGACCTGCTAACCCCCTCCCCCCCCCCCCCCGAAAGAAGGGGCATACAGCCAGTGCCCAGTGTTAACCCTTGCAAGAATACAACCACGTAAGTGTCTGCTTAATAAAGAGAGAAGTGCAGGGAACCGAGACGGGAATTTCAAACTTTAGGCCAAAGTAGCCGAGCTGGAAAGATTCTCCGATGGAGCTGAACGTAGAGAATTTTTGCCTTAAGTTCGGAATCGCCGTCTCGATTCCCTGCAGTTCTCTCTTTATTGAGTGGACCGTTAACCCTTTAAATGATGGGGGGGGGGGGTATGGGTTTGTAAAGAAGAAAGGAGCAGCATGACCCAAAACAAAGCCATATCTCAGCTGCCAAAGGGTTAATAACACATGTGGCACGTTACTGAGATCACGGCCGTGCTCTGGGTTAGCCACGGGCCCATGTAAGTCATTTTTGCAGGTGATAGCGGGTTTATTCATTTTTTCACCCCCCCCCCCCCCCCCGACCCTTCCTCATCTGGTGCTGAGCTGCATGCTGTGTGTTAGCAGGACACATACACTGTAACACACGCGTGGCCCCCAGCTTGCGTGTTACGATGCCACAAATGCAGTGGATGGATCGGGTTGGGAGGCACCATGTGATTAAAGGACAAGTATATATAAAACCACAATAAAACAAGCGAGAGGTCTCATTAGTTAACCAAGCAGCACTGGCAGGATGTAAAAGGGGAAGGATAATCTGATTACAGTGTAATACTGACAGCGTTAACTAACGCACAGAAACACATCAGACAGCTGAATCAGACATCATTGCTTTAACCCTTTCAGTGCCCGAGTGGGTATCTCCTTCCCCTGGCATCCAATGGATTTAACCCCCAACCTTGATGGGTCATCCAACTACATGACGTATAGTTATCCTAAGCTTGCTATTTATCACTGTGGAAAGAGATGGAGAAATCCATACAGGATGTGGTGGTCTATTGGGTTTGGGGTTTGTTTTTTTAGAGGGAGGGGGGTCTCTAAGCAAAACATAATATGGGGGGCTCCTGTGCCAGCTATTGTCCCTCTCTCCATAACAGTCTCCCCTTGGTAAGATTCTGTGGGGTCCCACAAGCATGTAGGAGCTCCTAAGCAGCCACTTAGTTTGGTTACTTAATAGCATCACTCTTGGAAAATGATGCTGGGGGGACCTAAGTTGCAGAGTAAACATCTATTATCCCAAATTAACAGGTACCCAGGACACACCATAGGTTCCTTCCTTCAAGACCGAACACTGTTTATGGACATCTAGCTTAGATTGGGGACAATATCCATAGGGAATCACCCCAAATATCTAGGGACTGAATGATGCACCTATGTGACCACTGACTGAGAACTATACATATAAACAAACATGCATCATGCATGCCAACCTATGGGTAACCAAAAAGAATAACAACAGGGTTTACTTAAAATAAAGAGAGAATTGCAATGGAGAGGGGGTCTATTTAATAGAGAGAGAATTGCAATGGAGAGGGGGTCTACTTAATAGAGAGAGAATTGCAATGGAGAGGGGGTCTATTTAATAAAGAGAGAATTGCAATGGAGAGGGGGTCTACTTAATAAAGAGAGAATTGCAATGGAGAGGGGGTCTACTTAATAAAGAGAGAATTGCAATGGAGAGGGGGTCTATTTAATAGAGAGAGAATTGCAATGGAGAGGGGGTCTACTTAATAAAGAGAGAATTGCAATGGAGAGGGGGTCTACTTAATAAAGAGAGAATTGCAATGGAGAGGGTGTCTATTTAATAGAGAGAGAATTGCAATGGAGAGAGGGTCTACTTACTAAATAGAGAATTGCAATGGAGAGGGGGTCTACTTAATAAAGAGAGAATTGCAATGGAGAGGGGGTCTACTTAATAAAGAGAGAATTGCAATGGAGAGGGGGGTCTGCTTAATAAAGAGAGAATTCTTTGCTTTTCAAAGCAATTCCTGTCCCACTTGCACTTAATGGGTTAAATCTTGCTCTCCATCTCTTTTTCATTATCATTCTAGCTCATTAACTCCCTTTCTCACTTTGTTTCGTGGTCCCAGCATCTTGTAAAATGCAAAGTACAGAGAAAGAAATAAGGGAAAAAAAAAAAAAAAAACAGGCATTGCGCCCCCTACCTGAGGATTGCTGTATCGCCTTGCCGGACTGTGATGTTGTCGGTGCTCCTGTTTAAATCCACGCTGCGGACGGGCAATCCTGTGGGTAGAAGGCAGAGCAGTCTTAGAAGCAAAAGGGGCAACTGATTCCTGTCTGCCTGAAACCTTCCAACCATGATCACAACTGGGCAATGTTTCAGATCACAAACGAGAAACAAAATAATAATAATAATCGGAAAAAAAACAAAACACTTTTCAAAAACTTGCACAAGAGAAAAAAAAAAAAAAAAATTCCAGCACACCAATATTTTTGTTAAAAAAAAATCAGGTTAAAGTACATAAAAATAAACCATAAAAAAGTATTTTTCTTTCTTTTCTTTTCTTTTTTTTTTAAATATAGATATTATTCCACAGTTTTTTTTTTTTTTAATTCCAGAAACGAAGACCACCAAGAAAAAACAAACAAAAAAAAAAAGATAAAAAAAATTCCAAATTTTCTTTTTCTGTCAAGCCTCCCCAAGTGTAAATCTCTTATTTCTTCAGCACCCCACTATAAGTGATGCAGTCAAGCAGTCCTTTCTCGATTTTGCTTTTTGGAGGGGTTAAAAAAAATATAACAATAATAAAAAAATAAAAAAACAGATGCAGAATAAGAGAAACAATCCAAGAGTATTGAGGGGGAAATAAAAATAAGTAGCAGATCTCAGAGAGCTGCCTGCATATACTGCTACTCATAAAGCAGAGTGGAGATCTGTATAGAGCTGCTTCACTAACCCACTTTCCAAAGCACAGAAAGAGAGATGGATGGAGGGAGTGAGAAACTGAGGAGTGGGGGGGAGAGAGGATGGAGGAGGATCTCAGAGCTAGTACACAGCACTGGAGAGAGGCAGAGATTATAGAATGTGGAGCTGCACCATGCAAGAATCACCTCTAGCCTCCTATTCATAAGCAAGAAGCCTAGTCTACTCCTGGTTTTTAATTGGATCACTCCATCCTTTTATATCCCAGGGGTATCAGAATGTAAGGAACAGTCAACTAATATGTTTGGTCTTTTTTGTAGAGAGAAGAGAAGGAGAGGTGGTCTTATTATGTAGCATTCTGCAACCCTGGAGTGACACTGTTGCTCTTGGTCCCCAGAGGGATATCTCTCAGATTGTTTGGAAGGGAGATGAAGGATGCTTGCACACATGCAGTTACTGTAACTAGATAAACAAAACCAGACAATACTACGTGGAGCCCACAGCTCCCGATACTTAGAGAGCGGATTACAATACAGAGAACAGATGTGATATAATGATACCAGAGGAATAGTGAAAGAAATACATTTAAAAATTGCAATCTGCATGTTCTGTTAGAAGAATGACATTTGGGTTTGTATTGCTGTGGGGCACATCACTGCTCTGATTCACGTAGCCTAGGGAACTATAGAGCAAGGTAACCAGGCAGTTAGTGGTGGATTGGCATCTATCTTAAAAGAAAGGAGTGCTCTACATCTGTGGATTCTGTGATACACTCACACACTGCATATTACTGTGAGTTTTATTGCTGTGGAGTATGTGATACACTCACACACTGCATATTACTGTGGATTCTGTGATACACTCACACATTGCACATTACTGTGAGTTTTATTGCTGTGATTTCTGTGATACCCTCACATATTGTACATTAGTGTTAGCTATATTGCTGTGGAGTCTGTGATACACTCACACACTACACATTACTGGGAGTTTTATTGGTGTGGAGTCTGATACACTCGCACACTGCACATTACTGTGAGTTTTATTGCTGTGGAGCCTGTGATACACTCACACACGGCACATTACTGTGAGTTTTATTGCTGTGGAGCCTGTGATACTCTCACACATTGTACATTACTGTGAGTTGTATTGCTGTGGAGTCTGTTATACACTCACACACTGCACATTACTGTGAGTTTTATTGCTGTGGAGTCTGATACACTCACACACTGCACATTACGGTCAGTTTTATTGCTGTGATTTCTGTGATACACTCACACACTGCACATTACTGTGAGTTGTATTGCTGTGGAGTCTGTGATACACTCACACACTGCACATTACAGACCTTTATTGCTGTGGAGTCTGTGATACACTCACACACTGCACATTACTGTGAGATTTATTGCTGTGGAGTCTGTGATACACTCACACACTGCACAATACTGTGAGATTTATTGCAGTGATTTCTGTGATACACACACACACTGCACATTACTGTGAGATTTATTGCTGTGATTTCTGTGATACACTCATACACTGCACATTACTGTAAGATTTATTGCTGTGGAGTCTGTGATAGACTCACACACTGCATATTACTGTGAGATTTATTGCTGTGGAGTCTGTGATACACTCACACACTGCACATTACTGTGAGTTTTATTGCTGTGGAGTCTGTGATAGACTCACACACTGCATATTACTGTGAGATTTATTGCTGTGGAGTCTGTGATACACTCACACACTGCACATTACTGTGAGTTTTATTGCTGTGGGGTCTGTGATACACTCACAAACTACACATTACTGTGAGATTTATTGCTGTGGAGTCTGTGATACACTCACACACTGCATATTACTGTGAGATTTATTGCTGTGGAGTCTGTGATACACTCACACACTGCACATTACTGTGAATTGTATTGCTGTGGAGTCTGTGATACACTCACACACTGCACATTACTGTGAGTATTATTGCTGTGGAGTCTGTGATACACTCACACACTGCACATTACTGTGAGTTTTATTGCTGTGGAGTCTGTGATACACTCACACACTGCACATTACTATGAGTTTTATTGCTGTGGGGTCTGTGATACACTCACACACTACACATTACTGTGAGATTTATTGCTGTGGAGTCTGTGACACACTCACACACTGCACATTACTGTGAGTTTTATTGCTGTGGGGTCTGTGATACACTCACACACTGCACATTACTGTGAGATTTATTGCTGTGGAGTCTGTGACACACTCACACACTGCACATTACTGTGAGTTTTATTGCTGTGGGGTCTGTGATACACTCACATATTGTACATTAGTGTTAGCTATATTGCTGTGGCTTTTTCTGATATACTGACACCCTGCACGTTACTGTGAGCTGCATCGCCGTGTTGCTCTCCGATACACTCACACACTGCACGTTACTGTGAGCTGCATTGCCGTGTTGCTCTCGGATACACTCACACACTGCACGTTACTGTGAGCTGCATTGCCGTGTTGCTCTCCGATACACTCACACACTGCACGTTACTGTGAGCTGCATTGCCGTGTTGCTCTCCGATACACTCACACACTGCACGTTACAGTGAGCTGCATCGCCGTGTTGCTCTCGGATACACTCACACACTGCACGTTACAGTGAGCTGCATTGCCGTGTTGCTCCCGGATACACTCACATACTGCACATTACAGTGAGCTGCATTGCCGTGTTGCTCTCGGATACACTCACACACTGCACGTTACTGTGAGCTGCATCGCCGTGTTGCTCTCGGATACACTCACACTCTGCACGTTACTGTGAGCTGCATCGCCGTGTTGCTCTCGGATACACTCACACTCTGCACGTTACAGTGAGCTGCATTGCCGTGTTGCTCTCGGATACACTCACACACTGCACGTTATTGTGAGCTGCATTGCCGTGTTGCTCTCGGATACACTCACACACTGCACGTTACAGTGAGCTGCATTGCCGTGTTGCTCTCGGATACACTCACACACTGCACGTTACTGTGAGCTGCATCGCCGTGTTGCTCTCGGATACACTCACACACTGCACGTTACTGTGAGCTGCATCGCCGTGTTGCTCTCGGATACACTCACACACTGCACGTTACTGTGAGCTGCATCGCCGTGTTGCTCTCCGATACACTCACACACTGCACGTTACAGTGAGCTGCATTGCCGTGTTGCTCTCGGATACACTCACACACTGCACATTACAGTGAGCTGCATCGCCGTGTTGCTCTCCGATACACTCACACACTGCGGCAGTGTTATCCAAACCGGGCCAGTGTTTCCAGTGACTGAGTGTTCGGATTTACAGCATAATCTATGTTTATGTTGTTTGGACGTGTCGGGGAAACAGTGGGGACTTATTCATATTCCAGTCTTATACGAGAAAACAATTTAGGAGAAGAAGTAGCTTAGTAGTAATTGCAGGAGTGTCAGGTAAACAGTTTAAATCCATTGTCACTGAAAGCTTGTCCTTGCTGCTCCTGTTCTCCAGACTCAATTGGATTGTTGTCTAAGCAGAGCAGCAGCTTACAGGAGAAATGTCCTGTGTCCACAAAATACCTACACTTCGTATATACAAAGCAACATTCACACAAAACACAGAGCTCCACGTAATAAAACTTACAATAAAGCACATGTTAAGTAAATGTGCTTTTTAATTTAATTTGTGTAAACAAAATACTTAATTCTTGTTCTAAACGACTTCAAATGACATATATATTTACCATTTGGCCACAAAGTTGCTGAAAAACGTTTGGGTAAAGCTCCACCCCCCAGTCACACCCTCAGCCACTCCAACACAATAAAAGGGTCCCTCTGTGGACATTTGAAATGTTGGGAGGTATGTGATAGAGACTCTTTAAGGTAAAGCTGGGATTTTAAATGGATCTGTTGTGACCTGTGTCCTGAGACGAAATGAACTACTTTCAATGGGAAACGTGTCATTTGCATATCGTCCCTTGGTGATGTCATAAACATGAGACAGCACAGATACAAATAAAACACATTTGTCTGTTATTCTATGCTCTTGTTTGCCATTCAGTTAACACAATGTATAGATCAATACATAAATTAACTCCAGTAATCAGGTATTCACAGCCGTGTGAGAAGAACAGGCCTGGTGCACAAGCTTTTGCTGATCTTTGCAATTGTTTTAATCTTGCAATCTTGTTTTATAACTAGCACTTTAAACAGAAAAAGAATAAAGAAAAACACCTGATGGATGCAGGTCATCAGTGTAATTCTTTTTCATAGTAGTCAACAGTCCTGAATTTCCCTGGACAGTGCCTTGTTTGGGGGCTTGTCCCGTCATATCCACACCTGTCCTGGTTTAGCTGTAGCTTAGGCACATACTGCCCACTTTTTTATTAAGTGTCCTATACCTGTCATACAATAATTAACATTTTACAGCCCAAAAAAAAAAAAAAAACGTTGCTACAGAATTAAAACTAACAATGTCAACATGATGAAGTTCAGGCTGGACTTTTTAAAATTTTGGAAGGGAATTAAAAAAACATTTCAAAGGGCGAGGGGGAGACCAACGGCCAAATGATCAATGCAGGGAGGTCAGTAGCCGTTATAGATTCACTGCATAGGTAAATGGAGAATAAAGATCTAGCGGATTAACTTATAAACCATACAGGATTTTAGGGGAATAGGGTAAGGTGAGGTCTGATTATTTTACGTGGTCCACTCAGGAGGACTTGAAACACAAATTTAGTCAGGTGAAACTGAGAATCATGGGGTATGTAGTTCCCAAACATTTGCAGTGCCAAGGTTAGCCATCACAGAAGTATGACTGAAGTGCAAGCAGAAGAAGATATGTGGCTATAAAAATAAAACAGTTAATGTATCTGAAGGGCGTTCAAAGATCAGTAGACTAAATCACAAATAAGGCCATTCTTTGGTCAACGCATTTCGCCTGGACACATCAGTTTCTCAGGGAAAAAATAACTACACATTTCTTTGTCATCGTGGCTGGCAAGTTATTTTATAACAGAAAGGCACATTTGGGCCTATTCACAATTTTTTTTTTATAATAATAGTGCTGTTTCTAGTTTAACCCTAAGTCGAAATTTTCTACCCGATTCCTCTGTGGAAGGTATAAAGCTTTCTGAGTTTTGTAAAGGTCCCAAAAAAATTACTAATAACTCATGTTTAGCCTCATTTTGCAACATTTTTATTCCTAAACGGCAACTTTTTCATCCCGTTCATTTAACCCCTGAATAAAGTGTTCTAGGAAAAAAAAAAACGAAAAAAAAACAAAAACCACTTTGCAGCTTGTATTAACCCCTTGGTGACCTCAGGTCGTTCTATGCCATCTTATTCCTGTAGGACGGCAGAGAACATTGTGCTACCTGCAGCTCGTTGCCCACTCCCGCGATTAGCTGTCCTTCGGATCCCGCTGCGATGAAAAGAGAGGTGGGGCCTAACTGGGCGGAGTTACACTGCATTTCAAGATTCTGCCGCTACGAGCTCCAGACGGATGCCGAATCTATGGAGCGGACCCACATTTAACGGGACAGGACCCACAAATAAAACAGGACTGTCCTGGCAAAATCCATGACTGTTGGCAGCTGTGATACATGCTACTTTTATCCATAATCTCTTATACACAATCCCTGCTGTATGCAATGTGCCAAAAAAAAGCAACATGGCTGTTCGCTGAAGACTACTTTATCTCTTTGCAACGAAAGGAAGGTGGACCCAGTGTGTTGCCTTCTTTCAAAAAACATAAACACAATAACAAGGATTTTAAAGTGACCCTATCAACTTAAACAGTGCTCCATACGGTGCATGTAGAGAATAAAAACTGATCTATACATGGTGTTAGCAGAATAGCCGGCAAATGCATAAAGTATGAGAACATATGTTTTAAATGTGTCCCCTGCTTATGACATCACCTTGTGGATTAATATGCAAATTAACTCCTTTTCAACGGGACATGTATGATTTGCATAATAATCCGCACGGCGATGTCACAAACACGAGACCCATTTAAAACATGTATTTCTCTTATTTTGTGCATTTGCTGCAAGTCTGCTAACACAATGTACAGATCAATTGGCCGTTCTATATTTGATATCGTTATTATGTTTTACAATAACAGTGTAGTCAGTATTTGGATTTTTACAAGTCCTGTTAAGGGGATGCATTATAGACACAAGGTCTTTAATTATTTGACTTTTAATATAGAGATGGATAATTATGAAACCTTTTTATAGAGGAGATGGGGAGACAATAACCACTGGTATAAAATCAATACATACCCCCCCCCCCCCCCCCCCCAACATAGATCTGAGCACCTAACAGGAGGGATAAAGAGCACTAAAGAGATAAGATGAGGCTATTTATAAACTCAAGTTCTAAGCACACTAACCCCCAATGTCCTCATTCTTGGCAGATGCACAAACACCCCAGGTCTTTTCTGTTTTTTTTTGTTTGTTTTTTTTTTGCCCCTTTGTAAAAGCTGATGGTCATTCATGTTTCTAGGGCAACGGTTGCATCTTTCACCCCTATAGCTTAGACACAGTGTGGGCTGGATATAGAGTATGGGAAAGTAGCGAGATATGGAAGAGCGGAGGGGAGGGAGGGATGTTAGGACATAGATATAGGCAGCGTTTATTATGCTGAGTTTAAAACATGTGACATGTGTGTGTAGTATGGAACTTCAAAGAGGGGAGAAACCAAAAGAAAAACGGGAAAGATGCTTTAAAAAGGGGAGAGTTAATGGTACAGTTATATATACAGAAGGATTAAAGAGACCCCTGCCAACCTAAACACTGCTCATTCTATGAATGTAAAAATGGTGACAAATTCTGTATTAATTGTGTTGGTAAAATTGCAAGGAAATGAATAAAGTTTTCTTAATCTTATTATAAATGGCTAAATCAATATTGGCAGTAAAGTCGGAGGAACTGTGGCGTGCAAAGCCCCGCCCATAGCCACACCTCCACACAAAAAGTGTCCCTCTTTACCAATTTGAAAGGTTGGGAGGTGTGCGTACGACATCCCTCTGTGACTTGATTTGCAAGTTAATCATTTTCAATGGGAAATGTGTCACTGGCACATCAAGCCACAAGATGATGTCATAAGCAGGGGATTCCACAGACGCAATTAAATATAAAATGTAACCCCTTCACGGCAATCTTCTTTTTTTCTGATGTTCGTTTGACACAAGAGCCATTTTACAAACTTTGGCTATGTGTGCACTTAAATTGCACATATTATATATTGTTTTTAAGGGACAGATAGGGCTTTTTTTGGGGACCATTTTGTTAGAGGTTTAACATATAAAAATGAAAAGTAAATGGTTTTATTGGTTTTATTACTCCACCCCCTCTACCCCCGGGGCACAGTATCTATTGTGTCTCTCTCTCTCCCTGACACAAGATCAAAGTGAATCTCTGAACTGTCATGTATCAATTTTATTGAAAGTGATCCCTGTGACTGATTTTTCACAGTGATCACATGATTAAAATCTACAAATAATGGATGAACCTGTTGTACCTAACTCTCAAGGTAACCAGGATCAGCCCACCTCATCCGCTCCCACGAATTTGACAGTGGATGGCAGTGGATTGTGACAAGCCCCTACGCTTGCCAAATCTGCTGCGTTATTGCTGTTACGGCCCCGGTTCCAGGAATTGCAGCCCCTTTTTGTGTGTGTTTCAGGTCTGTCTCAATCCATAGGCATCCTGGAAGACCCCTCACCAGATTTGCATCGAGTCTGGGGAAGGGAGGGGGGGGGGGTTGACTGAACTGCCGGTGATGATCATCACTGGCCTGATTTTTAACTGCTCATCACCGTGATTGGGCTGCCATTATTCTTATTTCAGTGAAAAGGCTGTGCATTTAATACGTGGATTGTTGTGAAGGGGTTACAACGTTTCCAATCTGATCTAGATCCCAGTCATGTTTTATAACGTTTGCTAGCTGTTGTAGATTGCAGACTCCTTCAGTTCATGGCTTGACTCTCACACAAATATGCTGTGAATCTCACATTATTTACTAACAATGGAAATGCTTCTCTACTGTCTGCATGGCTCAACGAAAACCTTGGAAGATGGAATGTAAAAACTATATTGGATCTTTATTAATTCGCAGTGAAATCCCACATAAAGAGGGCTTGTTCAAGACCCCACAGTCCTCTTCAATGAATGTAAGGCTTGTTCTAGATCCCACAGTCCTTGTCAATTAATGAAAGGCCTGTTCTAGATCCCACAGTCCTTGTCAATGAAATTAAGGCTTGTTCTAGATCCCACAATCCTCGTCAATGAATTTGAGGCTTGTTCTAGATCCCACAATCCTCGTCAATGAATTTGAGGCTTTTTCTAGATCCCACAATCCTCGTCAATGAATTTGAGGCTTTTTCTAGATCCCACAATCCTCGTCAATGAATTTGAGGCTTATTTTTAGATCCCACGATCCTCGTCAATTAATTTAAGGCTTGTTCTAGATCCCACAATCCTCGCCAATGAATTTAAGGCCTGTTTATAGATCCCACAATCCTTTGCAATGAATTTAAGGCTTGATCTAGATCCCACAATCCTCTTCAATGAATATAAGGCTTGTTCTAGATCCCACAATCCTGTTCAATGAATGTAAGGCTTGTTCTAGATCCCACAACCATCGTCAATGAAATTGCAGCTGTGAAATATTTTTTTTTTAAATCTGTTCTAGATCCCAGCTGACGAGCTGTTGTCCAGATAAAACCTAAACTCTACCCTTCTCTGATCTGTTATGATATCTGCCCCTTCGTCCCATCAGGAGTTTTGTTATAATCATGAAAATAACACAGTAACTAGCAGGGATTTTATGGATATCCTATCTCCTTATGACTGAAATAATGTTTTGAACCTTTTTATTATTCATGCTGGCATGTTAACCTTTATATTTTTAATCTGTACATAATAACTCTTAATTGAGCAATGATGTGGGGCTGCTTTGTTTATAAACATTACCAAACATAGACTGCTCTATTGAAAAATGGGAATTAGCAGGGGTCTTTTGTTGTTAAATGCATCCGAAAAAAATATTGTTAGATAAGCGCTGTATTATGTAAAGTAAATAAAAAATAAACAGATCTGTCCTAGGGAAAGCAAGGGGTTTGCTGGGTCACGTGCCATTAAGGTATCTTCTCCATAGAAACATAGAATGTGTCACAGGCAGATAAGAACCATTCGGTCCATCTAGTCTGCCCAATGTTCTAAATACTTTGATTAGTCCCCAGTTCCCTATCTTATTTCTAGGATAGCCTTGTGCCTATCCCACGCATGCTTAAACTCCATCACTGTATTAACCTCTACCACTTCTACTGGAAGACTATTCCATACATCCACTACCCTCTCAGTAATGTAATACTTTCATTAGTCCCTGGCCTTATCTTATATCTAGGATAGCCTTATACCTATCCCACGCATGCTTAAACTCCTTCACTGTATTAACCTCTACCACTTTTGCTGGAAGGCTATTCCATACATCCACTACCCTCTCAGTAAAGTAATACTTTCATTAGTCCCTGGCCTTATCTTATATCTAGGATAGCCTTGTGTCTATCCCACGCATGCTTAAACTCCTTCACTGTATTAACCTCTACTACTTCCACTGGAAGACTATTCTATGCATCCACTACCCTCTCAGTAAAGTAATACTTCCTGATAATATTTTTAAATCGTTGCCCCTCTAATTTAAGACTATGTCCTCTAGTTGTGGTAGTTTTTCTTCTTTTAAATATACTCTCTTCCTTTACTGTGTTGATTCCCTTTATGTATTTAAATGTTTCTATCATATCCCCCCTGTTACGTCTTTCCTCCAAGCTATACATGTTAAGATGCTTTAAGTTTTATCCTTCAACCCACAGCCTTTAAAAGATGCACACCAGGTTGGCTCAGGATGTTAATTCTTAAACAATGGTATTACGGGCTGGGACAGCCTGAAAAGTAATTAAATGATAGAAGACTATTATTGGGATTATGGGAGGAGGCTACTGATGAAGTAATGAGGCAAGCCAATTAAAGAGGCAACAGAAGAGCATAGCCTTTATTTCCCACTCTCCCCCGTCCTGAGGTAGGCGAGTATATCGGTGGGTAACTGCAAGTGCCAAGAAGTCACCAGCTTGGAAAGACGAGCAGTGAACTTGCTGCCCAGCAGCAGGATCAAGGGACTTGTCCTACTGCCAAGTTATGGAGTCAAGAATGAACTATTCCCCATTGTGACGCAGATTGGCCCAGTTTTATCTTCTTCTGGATCTATGCTAGCATTACGTACGATGTGAAACGCTGAAGTGAGGTACCCGTTGGTGGTAACTAACTACTTCTGGGGGTAGCAGACACACTGTAGGTTGAGATAAACGCGGGAACTGATTGTGTGGTCGGGCCTACTACTTGGGCACAGCTAAGGGGCTATTGTTCAACACCAGATGTTGGTGTGGGGACTGGCCAAGGCTGTAGCCTGTGAAGAGACGTATCCAGGCCTCCTCGCATTTGATTTGGGTGCCTCACCTACTATCAGGACAGGGGGTTGTGGAGTCCTTGATCAGGTCATTCCCCTGGACCCAGCATTGCTGATCGATCATGCCAGCCCAATAAGATGGCCATGGCCGGTAGGGTGGGCATCACAGGCGCTTAGTACATGTTCAAACCTAAAAGTACACAACTGGAAATTCTTTGAAAGTAAAAATAAATGCAGTACGCGTATCGGAAACACAAGCACAACAACGGAAGATAAGCTAAGTGGAATGGATACTTTAAAATTCCCAAATATTTCTTTGAAGTGGGTTCAATTTTTTACTTGTAAATTAAGGCTTTATACAGGGGGTACCATCAAATAAAAAAAGAAATGTGTGACTGTAAGGGTGAAATGTGAAACGGACGGTGACTTTGTCTATGAGAAAGCACTGTAATGTGGATTATTTTTTCTCTTCCAAACCAATCCTGAGCGAAATATACAACCTTGAAAAATCCATTTTATATAGAGTAATCTGTGATGAAAAGGCACCAAGGAATACGGCCACAAAATAGTTTTATTTCTGCAACTGAAATCGAAGTACACACATAATTTGTTATTTTGTCCATCAAATATCCCTGTTTATTGATGTATTTATATATATATATATTTATGTGCGCAGGTAACATGCACTGTAATAATGCAGGATGTTTCTTTTAATTGACAGAGAGGAACTTTTCCCCTCCTGACAACGTTTAAAAAAGGCTTCCAAAGGGTCGACTCAATAAAGAGAGGATTCCAAGGAATTGAGAAGGAAATGTCAAACTTGAGACCAAAGTAGACGATTTGGAAAAATTATCGAATTCAGGTGAATGGGAGAATTTTTCCAACCCAGGGACTTTGGCCTGAAGTCTTCAATTCCCTTCCCAATTTTCCTGCAATTCTCTCTTTCTAGTTGTTAGACCCTTGAAAGAACTACTAAACGCCCCTCGTCGTCTACAGAATGTGGGGGTCTCTCACTGCTAGCAAAGATAGAGACCCTCGTTCTTGCAATAGATCAGCAGGGGGAACCTAGTTAAGGTCTTCAGGCATTACTAGCTGCGGTGGAAAAATTTGACAACTTGCCTATTTTTCCAATTCGGCTAGTGATGCCTGATTTTTTGCAGTTCACTTGTCAGGTCGCTTAGCGAATTTGACAACTTGCCTTTTTTCCCCAAATCGGCTAGTGCCGCCTGATTTTTGCAGTTCCCTTGTCAGTTCGCATAGCGAATAGGCCTCATAGTTTCACCCCTTGCCTCCCACGCTACTTTTAGCTATTTGTCTGCAAAATTGGAAAATAAATCAAATATATAGGTTACCCTCTAGCGGAAAAAAGTAATGGCCCCCATAGTTTTTCCTTCACTACAGTTTGAATGCAAAATTGGCAATAAATCTAGGCCAGGGAAAATGGGTAGTTTGCCTCCTAGTGGGGAAAAAAGTAATGCTTTATCTTGTGTTTTGTTACAATGATCCTGTATCTCATTGCTGCATCGGAAACAAATGTATTTTTGTTTTCCAGATCTCAGTAGGTAAGATTACAATGGCTCAATAGAGGGAATTTAGGCCACCTGTTCCATAGGTTATCCATCATGGCCCCAGGTTGATATCACACAGAGCAATGTGGTGGGCACTCAAAGACCCTGCTAAGAATATAGTCACACACACACACATATATATATATATATATTTTTTTTTTTTTTTTTTTCAGAATGGCTTCTAATAAAAAAAAATAAAAAAATTATATATATATATATATATATATATATATATATATATATATATATATATATATATATATATATATATATATTCCAGGTATCCTGGAAATCCCTTAGGAGCCCAAAGTTCAAGCCCATGTATGTTTAGACATAAAAGTGATATATAATACATTCCCCGTTCTAGTTATTTGGAATGGAGGGAGGCGGAGCTTGGGAGGAGCAGTGTCAGCTGTCACTCAAGTCTTTACTGCATATGCACAATATTTATTCTCCATTGTCTCAGACCCCTGAGACTAAACATCAAGGCTGCTAGAGAGAGAGACAGGTTTTAAAAAATACGGACACTGTCACCTAAATATGGTTTATACTGTTGATGAAGAAATTGAAAACATATCATTGAGTTGGCAGAATTGCAAGCAAAATGCATAGAATAAGATATAAGCATGCATAAATTAAGGTTTTTGTTTTTTAAATGTGTCTGTGGTCACTCCTGTTCACGATATCAACTGTGGCTAGATATGCAAATTAACTACTTTTCAGTGGAATTTGCCTCAAACCAGAAGGCTGGTGTCATAGAGAGAAGACACCACAGACCCATAAAAAAATAAACCATCTCTTAATGTTTGCATTTTCATACAATTCTGGCAACATGATGTATAGATCAGTTTGTATGTTTATTATCTACAGTCATGATATACTTGGACCTTAAGGATGGCGGCTGGCACATCATTAATGCAATCAAAAGTGTGAGCAATTCTTTTTTTTAAAACAAATTCATGTTAAATTTTGCTTCAAACAAATAGATATTTGGCATCATAAGAAAGCCATACTTTTCTTTAAGAAAAAAACAACAAAAACAAAAACAATATGTAGTTTGTATAAATAGACTAAATGAGAAAGCGCAAGAGAAAAAAAAAATCCCCCAAAAGCTCTTGTCCTGAGGGGGTTCGGGGGCATTATAAAATCCAGTTGAAAAAGCAGTGGGGGTAATGTTATATTATACTGAAAATGACTGAGAAGTATCTGCAATTCATTTTACACCCCACAGTCAATTCTAGAAAGCTGGCCGTCTGCTACTTAGAGACGTCTATCAAATCAGTTTTACCCCAGGGTATCGAGAATTAAAAACAGCCCAAGTCGCCAACATGAACTCACAGATAATACCCACAGGTAGAGATATTGCTGTAGATGCACAATTACATTTTCCTGACGCTGTATTTTTAACATTTTTTTTTTTTTTTATTAAACCTGACTTAATCTTAACTGGTCATGTATTTACAGCATGTCCGCCCTGGGATACTGCAGGGTTGTACTACAAGCGGAGACCCCCATTAGCTAATAAATGGATCGTTGGAAACATGAGATTTTTCGCGATACCGACTTATTTCCCATTGTCCGCTCACTTAATCCTCTCCCCCTCTGGGCATGAAACCCACACACAGTTAATAGGGGGGGGGAAATGGCATGAGTGAACAGAATGTCCTTTATTTAAATGAGATGGATCGACAGACCTGACACCGTCTGACGTTAGCTCTTCCATATATTTTGCGGTAGCCTCATGAAAGTAACGAGAGGCGCTGGGTAAAATAACCGCTTGTAAAAGTAAAGTTTGAGCTTTAGGAATTAAAATGAAGGGAATACAAGTTAAAGAGACT
The DNA here is from genome assembly GCA_036172795.1 of Pelodytes ibericus. Classification (NCBI taxonomy): domain Eukaryota; kingdom Metazoa; phylum Chordata; class Amphibia; order Anura; family Pelodytidae; genus Pelodytes; species Pelodytes ibericus. Next base: position 13,298,739 of record CM069857.1, read on the forward strand.
GCTTAACCAGGAGATCCACAAACAGGTCATAATGAGTGTGTTGGAAGCATAGTTGCTAACAGTTCTGAATTCTAACCCCCCAAACCCTAATACTAACATTAACCCCCCAAACCCTAATACTAACATTAACCCCCTGAATCCTAATACTAACATTAACCCCCCAAACCCTAATACTGACATTAACCCCCCAAACCCTAATACTAACATTAACCCCCCAAACCCTAATACTAACATTAACCCTCTGAATCCTAATACTAACATTAACCCCCCAAACCCTAATACTAACATTAACCCCCCCAAACCCTAATACTAACATTAACCCCCCCAAACCCTAATACTGACATTAACCCCCCCAAACCCTAATACTAACATTAACCCCCCAAACCCTAATACTGACATTAACCCCCCCAAACCCTAATACTAACATTAACCCCCAAACCATAATACTAACATTTAAGAGAGTGCGTTACAAGGAGATCCACAAACAGGTCATAATGAGTGTGTTGGAAGCATAGTTGCTAACAGTTCTGAATTCTAACCCCCCAAACCCTAATACTAACATTAACCCCCCAAACCCTAATACTAACATTAACCCCCTGAATCCTAATACTAACATTAACCCCCCAAACCCTAATACTAACATTAACCCCCCAAACCCTAATACTAACATTAACCCCCTGAATCCTAATACTAACATTAACCCCCAAACCCTAATACTAACATTAACCCCCCAAACCCTAATACTAACATTAACCCCCAAACCCTAATACTAACATTAACCAACTGAATCCTAATACTAACATTAACCCCCCAAACCCTAATACTAACATTAACCCCCCAAACCCTAATACTAACATTAACCCCCCAAACCCTAATACTAACATTAACCAACTGAATCCTAATACTAACATTAACCCCCCAAACCCTAATACTGACATTAACCCCCCCAAACCCTAATACTAACATTAACCCCTGAATCCTAATACTAACATTAACCCCCCAAACCCTAATACTGACATTAACCCCCTGAATCCTAATACTGACATTAACCCCCCAAACCCTAATACTAACATTAACCCCTTGAACCCTAATACTAACATTAACCCCCCAAACCCTAACACTAACATTAAACCCCCCAAACCCTAATACTGACATTAACCCACCCAAACCCTAATACTAACATTAACCCCCCTGAATCCTAATACTAACGTTCACCCTCTGAACCCTAATACTAACATTAACCCCCCAAACCCTAATACTCACATTAATACACCCAAACCCTAATACTAACATTAACCCCCTGAATCCTAATACTGACATTAACCCCACCGAACCCTAATACTCACATTAACCCCCCCGAACCTTAATACTCACATTAACCCACCAAAACCCTAACACTAACATTAACCCCCCTAACCCTAATATTAATACTAATACCTAACCCCTAATAATAGCGAACTGTCCTGCGAAGAAAGGTCCGGCCTGTTGCGCGATGACTGGCGATCCCCATTTCTCATGGTTGGCCAGTACGAGATAGCAATGTAATATATAACATATATAACAAGACTTCTTACTAAATAGGCAGCAATGTGTTTTTTCCCTTATCCTTATATGAATACATAACCACATCCTTTCCTTTGCAGTTTCTTTTTCTGCTAGTTTTGGCTCTAGGACAGGGGCAGGCAATCTTCCGTACACCAGATGTTATAGACTACATTTCCCTTGATGCTTTGCCAGCATTGCAGCGGTAAGAGCTTTATGGGAGATGTAGTCCACGACTCCTGGCGTGCCAGAGGTTACCCACCCCTGCTTGAAGGCTGGTTAAAACCTATGCTGTGCTTCCACTTCCTGCATCAGTAAGAGTTTGGGATCAGAGGCGGCTCTAGACTTTGTGAGGCCTTAGGCGAAAGTCGAACATGAGGCCCTCACGGACACACATTATTAACTAAAATATATGCAAGTGATAATAAAAATGAATCAGAATCAGACTCAAATCCCAGCTCCTAGAATTTTATTTGTCTCATAATTATTCTACAAACCTCTATAAACAATTGGTATAGATAAAATTGTGTGCGGCCCACTAACTCACATTGTTATAAGCCAGAAGGAAAGGTGCTCAATGTTGGAAGTGGTCTCACAGACCACGTTGTGCTAGAAGATTGGCAATTTGTTCTTCCTCACAGCACCGGATGCACTGTGATTTAGCCATTCAATATGCCAGAATTATGCCACTCAACATGCCAGGATTTAGCCATTTAATATGCCAGGATTTAGCCATTTAAAATGCCAGGATTTACCCCCTCAATATGCCAGGATTTACCCCCTCAATATGCCAGGATTTACCCCCTCAATATGCCAGGATTTAGCCCCTCAATATGCCAGGATTAAGCCATTCAATATGCCAGGATTTTGCCCCTTAATATGCCAGGATTTTGCCCCTCAATATGCCAGGATGTTGCCCCTCAATATGCCAGGATTTTGCCACTCTATGCCAGGATTGTGCCACTCAATCTGCCAGGATGTTGCCCCTCAATATGCCAGGATTTTGCCACTCTATGCCAGGATTGTGCCACTCAATCTGCCAGGATTTTGCCCCTCAATATGCCAGGATTTTTCCACTCTATGCCAGGATTGTGCCCCACAATATTCCAGGATTTTGCCACTCTATGCCAGGATTTTGCCCCTCTGTGCCAGGATTTTGCCACTCTGTGCCAGGATTTTGCCCCTCATTATGCCAGAATTTTGCCTCTCAATATGCCAGGATTTTGCCACTGTATGCCAGGACATTGCCCCTCATAATGCCACTATTTTGCCCCTCACAATGCCAGGATTTAGCCTCTCACTATGCCAGGATTTTTCCCCTCACCTCATTATGCCAGGATTTTGCCCCACACTGTGCCAATATTTAGCCACTCATTATGCCAGGCTTTGCTCGTTTGTACCACCCTCCTCCCCCCTTCCCTAGTACTTACCTCCATGCTGCTCTCCATTGTTTCCTCCGTGCATCTTCTCTCCTGCACGGAGGAAGGAAGTTCCGGTCGCGTTTTTTTTTTAAACTTTATTGAAGCTGCGCGGGTTCAATAAAGTTTAAAAAAAAAAAAAAAAACGCGATCGTAGCTTCCTTCCTCCGTGCAGGAGAGAAGGTGCACGGAGGAAACGTCCCAGGTTAGTGTAACAGGGAGCTTAACGGCATCGTTAAGCTCCCTGTTACATCAAAGGCAATAAGGTGAGTAAGGCAGCCGCGAGGCCCCCGTGAGTGCGAGGCCTTAGGCGGCTGCCTAACTCGCCTAATTAGAGAGCCGCCTCTTTTTGGGATTGATTCTATCTACTTAACCTGAGAGAACACACCTAAGAGAAACAACAGATCTACAAGAATCCTGCAACATGCAGTCACCCTCTATAAGGTCTATAGGGTCTCTATAATGTGTCCGTATCTAGAATGCTCCACAGGACCCTTCAGTCTAAATGAGAAGCCAGTGTCAGCCATTCAAGGTTCATTACTAGCACTCTCTCTTTGGCTCGAGTGACACCTCCCAAACCAAGACATGATCATTGGGATGGAGAGTTGACCACACAAGAAGGGGAGAGATGTGCCACCCCACTGGTCCCTCTTGCTCCAGAAATGCCAATAATTTAGTCCAAGCACATCCCAATTAAAGACAAGCAATCACTTTTTTTTGTGCCAGTTAGTTTTAAGGCTGTTCCTACCCATTATCACTCCCTGAGAAGGCTACCTCTGAATACAGGAACCAATCAGTGGAATATGTATTCAATTTACAATCTTGCCCTATGGGTTGTGAATATACTGTAGGCACATCCATCTTCATGGAGAATTACTGCTCGGTTAAAAGTCAATGGAAAAAAAAAAATACAATTATTCCTAAGACATATTTTTACTGACCATTGGAAAAGACCCTTCAGGTGCAAAGCACCTAATATACTTATTTTTCAGCAAAGGCAAACAGATCAGCCCACCGGTTCCAGTTCATTCCTTTGATATCATTATTATATAAATGCCAATTTCACAGTATATATTACTGAACCTTCAATATAACTAGACTGCTTTATTCACAACCGAGCTCCCGTGAAGGCCTGGGCTATAAGAATAGATTGGCCCGCGTTTCGCGAATTCTATATAGCTATGTTACATCCATTGTATGGTCTTTCTTCTGGGGGCGCACAAAGGTTAATAATCTACTGCCCTGCTGCATTTCACGGTCACAGTATACATGGCAAAATGCTCCTATTTGTAGGAAAAGAATAAATAAAAATCCAATTTGGTTAGCAATTTCTTGGAAGAGAGAGATGGTTGGATCTATAGTGTAACAGCGACAATGTTTTAAAGATCAGCGCCAGGGATACAAATTATGTGTCCATCAAGGCTATGACTATTCCACCCACAGTGCATGCTGGAAATAATAGAAAAAAAACATCGTACATCACAGTGATGCAGTCATTCACATATTAGGCTACATCATAATGTGGCCTAACACAAGATGTTAATAAAAGGGGTCTGCTCCATGAACAGGGAACGGTGGAGTATTCGTCACTAAAAAAAAAAAAAATCAGGACATGATCACGGAGCTGGACGAATTTTCCAAATCCTTTTTTTTCCCCCACAAATTTTGCTTGATTTTTGCTTTTTTTCGTGTCAATTCCCTCTTATTTGTATTGGATTGATACATTAATTCCAAGGTTATATAGAGAGAGGTTGAATCAATTCATTAGACAAAACTTTGTAGTTTTTATTTTCAACTCTCTCCATTAACCTTAACAGGACAATTCAACTTGTTTTTTTTTTTTTTTTAGTGTTTTTTTTAACCCTTGCTTGATAATGACATCATTACTTGCATCACCAATTATAATAGTGCTGAATTATCGCTGGGTGGCCTGGACACTAGCCGGAGGCAAAGGAGAGTCCTGGCAAAAATCTGTTCCCACTCAACAACTTCCTTTCTCATACCTTCACCCAACTTTATTTTGGGATCCGAGGCCAAGCTCCACCCCTTTCTGTACAGTCCCCACCCACATAATGTTCAACCATGTTATTCTATCTGTCTATGACAATTTATTAACATAACCAACTTGTCTATTTGTCTAACTCTCTTGTGAATGCCTAACTCCCGCAGCTCACGTGTGATCTTTTTCGAATGTCCCTTCCCCCCCCCCCCACACAGTTTGCAACGTGACTGTACTGTAGACTATGTATTCATTGTTTTAAAGTGTTTATACTTTATGCTAGCAGAGTTGGAAGTCAAGGCATAGTTGAAGGGAAAAAGAAAGCTATGTCAGTGTTGTCTCTCTCTTATGACATCACCGTGTGGAATGATATGCAAATGACATGCTCTCCACTGCGATATTTCATTTGCATACAGTGCATTATAGTGATCTCATAACTGTGATAAGATACATTTGCAAAGCATCTTTTATTTACTCTATATGTTTTCTTGCAATCATGTTAACACAACATACAGATCATGTTTATCCCCGACATTCACAGTATAAGCTCTGTTTAGGTACCATAGATTTCTTTGGCTCTGCTACTTTACCAGTCATTGCTTCAGTTTTCACACATATTGATCCAGTTTATTACATTTGTAGTCAAGGAAGAATGTGAAGGCTACATTCATTTTATTATTGTTTTGCAGCTAATGGAATCAAAATGCGTTGGGTTCGATGTTTAGGCGTGATTGTTATGAGTTATCTCTTCCATGAGAGGTTGCTTAGAAAGGTTTACTAGGTAACGTGCAATTGCTTTTGACACTTTTTTTTTTCTGTCGGCCGAGGGATCTGTACCATTTAATGTTATTGTGTTTCATCATCCTCTATCCTCCCGATAAGACTTCCTAGATGACAAATATTGATCCCTCCTTCAATAAACCTTTTGCATTTCTAACAATGTCCCTTGGGTGTCTTCTAGTGATTATCCGTGTCTTCTGACATCACGCGACAGATTATACTTATGATGACAGTTACCTCTCTCTGACCTGACATCACCACAGCTTACAGATAGTGGTCATTTCTGCTCCTGGCCAATGTCATTTATACAATTACCAGGATATTGAATAGCACCATCATCTTCTTACATTTTAGTAAGAGATGCAGATGTGTTATCTTTGCAAGTGATGTATCCTCTGATTAATACATCATAAACCGAATCAGGATATTTAATTGCAGTTTTAATGTGCTATAAATTGTAATTACAATACACACTTTTTACATCCTACTTTATTCTTCGCTTGCATATTTCTAATTTCATGTAATTAGATGCATGGTAGATAATAACTCTTTCCCTCACATCACCCCATCCCAGCACATCACCAATTCTATTCAGTTTTTACTTAAACGTTAGTAAAGCCAACATGTTTGAACAAATAACACACTGGCCCCGTTTGACTGACTTGCACAGTTATTTTCTTTATGGATATTACTAAATGAGCATTAACTTAAAAGAAAATAAAAAAAACTTAAATCCTTGCCCACTTCTCCCTTGTAAACCCACTACGTACGTAAACAGATATTCGCTGGGTTTATAGTAATGCCAGGACAGTCTAAAATTGGTCAGTACAGGACCGCAAAAAAAATCAGGACTGTCCCGGCAAACCCGGGACTGTTGTTGACTATGGTCTGTGCATGCTCCTCGTCTAGTTTATCTCACTCGATCGTCCACATTGCATAATAGCGTTGTTTAAATTCAACTCTTTTTATGATAATGGCCAAGTCCTCGGCAGAGCGCTGCATTCCTCTCGCGCCCTTTGAAGTTTGAGTTATCATTTAATATGTCAACCCCAGCAGGAAGCTATGTTTAGGAAATTAGCCGTTGAGCAGTCGAGGTGGATCCTCCGCTTCAAGGAAATGGAGACGCACTTCCCTCTAGGTCTAATTAGCCGGCTGTCTGCCTCCTTCTACCTGCTCGGTGACCCTTAAATCGAGGTACTTCAGGAAGTTCATACCCCGCAGCACAAACACCACAATCTCTCGCCTTTAAGTATAAATCCGCTGGAGAAATCTGTCTCCCCTACTTAGCAGCACCGGCATGTTGGTCTCCTGCATCACTGTAATTTTTTATGTATGAGCGCCTCTTTCACGCCGTACTCTTGAAGTTTTCTATGCGATGCCATTTTATCATTTTGTTTTCTGAGACTTTGCATTTTGATTTGCTACGTCCAACTCATCATTTATACTTGTCTTTTTTTTTCTTCTACTGATGCCGTTTTTATTGTCAGCTTAGAGCCGAGACTGTAAGTTCTGTGCGTGTGCATGTGTGTGTGTGTGTGTGTGTGGGGGGGGGGGGGGGGATAGGGGGGCTTCACAATAGAAATAGGCACAGCACAGAAAGAAAGAATGTAGATCTCACTGTGATGAGTCAGTGTGTGTGCAGGATAAAAACAATCATTACTGGTAAAGACCCCTACAAAAAATAATAATAAGGATGGTCGTTGTTTAAGAAGCATTTACAGCCACGAACGCATATCCTTAGCATCCGCTCTCATGACAAACTCATCACAGATCCGAACACCATTCTTTCTGAATTTGCGAAATACTACACTAAGCTTTTCCATGCAGGGCCAGAATCACAATGCCTAAGAATGCCTTATGCATTTCAATGCTCCAGAAAGCAAAACTGGAACTACTATCCTAATAGAGACATACTAAACAAGCCCATATCACCGGAAAAAGTCACCCACACAATTACCCACTTATCTAACCGAAAGGCCCCGGGCCCTGATGGGTTCCCCACAGAATATTACAAATGACTTAAGCCAGATCTTACCGATACTCTATCGACCCTATATAACAAAATCTACATAGACCACTTGCCAGCCTCTTCTTTACTAGGTTCTAAAACCAATCCTGATACTCAAACCGGGCGAGGATAGAGAGTCTCTGGAGTCGTACCATCCAATCACTCGATTAAAGTCAGGTATAAAGATTCTCACGAAGATTATAACAAACTTGTTACAACAATGTCTCCCCTCTTCTCTACACCCTTCACAATTGGGCTTCTTGCACGGACGCTTCACCCCAGTATGCATACGATTAGCCCTGGCTGTCATTACTCAGGCTTCCTCTATGTCCACGCCCCACCACAGCACATTGATAAGGCTCAATGCCATCAAGGCATTTGACAGTATTGCGTGGCTGACACATCATTCACATTTTAAAATTTAGATTCTTTGGGGCCAACTTCCTGACACTTTTTAGAAAACTCTACTCAGGTTGTTCCACTATTTAGATGGTGAAAGGTTTAGCTTCATCACCAGTTCACATTGGAAGAGGGTGACCCCTGTCGCCCCTGCTCCTCAATCTGGAACTGGACCACTTACAGAATATACTCCCCGCGCATCCTGATCAAAATGATCAGCTTCCCCCGCCTTCTCTATCCACTTCAATCTCTGACATTACTACTAAGACACAAGGACACAAACTCCTGAACTCTTCGATTTCGAAGAATTTCTTCGATTTATCTGGGAAGGGAAACGCCCAATGTTGAGTCTTACTAAATTACAACAACTTGTTTCACTGGGGGGTCTAAACATTCCCAATATCTGTGACTACAATTTGGCCTCTCTATTACGTTATGCCTTTGATTGGATCACAAGAGGAACTAATTTTACTAACCCCTCCCTTGACCAGAACCTATACCGCACAATTAATCTTATGGCGCTACTTTATTTGCCAGTTGGCCTGCTGCCAAGAGAGGTTTGAAATAGCCCGCTACTGTTTGGCTCGATAAGGGCGGGGAACTCATACGCACTTACATGGGTCTGAGCTTTACTTGATCCACTTTTTCTCCACTCCTAAAAAACCCAGATTTCTAGCATGGCCAAATCTCTCACCCCTTCACTCTATGGAGCAAATTCAGTATGCATACCATAAGACCTCTATCATGCCTCCCCAGGATTTTTTTTTTTAGCATGAACAACATCAAGGATGCTTTCTCGAACCTACCCATCAACCCTTTTGCATATGCCCAATTACAGAGCTTCATTACACATACCCCATCTACATTTTCTGAAGAGGATTGGGACAACCCACTGGACAATTTTGTTGACAGGGCACGTACCTCCCGATACTCGACGACCCACATACGCCGCCTTACTACCAAACCTATAGATTACTCTAGTATACCATCTGGACCCAGTAAATGGCTCCAATACCTTCCCACCTTGTCCCTGGAGACCCTGCTTAAGTAGCACAACACTCTGCTCAATACCATTAAGTCTACGGTGTATAAAGACATGTTTTTAAAAATATTCCTTATATTTCTTCTGGTCCAGAGTAATCTTATGTTCCCAAATGCCCAGGATATTTGTACAAAATGTAACTGTCCTCAGGCTGACCGTAATCATTGTTTGGGGTCTTGTAATTATGTTTGTAAATTCCGCACTAAAGTTCAACACTATGAAAAAAACCCGGTAATCACACTTTTTGGATTCACCCCTCACCCTTTTCCCAGGGTGAAACTCACCAGAATACGTACATTCAACTATGGATAGAGAAAGACGAACCTTCCCTACAGATTTTCCAAGATAAGATGTTTTTTCTATTCAGAATGTCCTGGCTTCCAGCACGCCAGAATACTCACCAAGCCACTCAAAACATTTTGGGGTTTTGTCAATGCTACAAAGATTCCCTATCGCTAGAGTTAAAACAACAAGTGAAGTCCACTTTACAAAATCCCCAATGTTATATGGATCAATTCCTACAAGGAAACAAAACCCATCCCGTAAATGGAGGATATTCAGGAGGATATCACAGGATGATCAGGAGGATATCACTGGATGATCAGTAGGATATCACTGGATGATCAGGAGTATATAACTGGATGATCAGGAGGATATCACAGGATGATCAGGAGGATATCGCTGGATGATCAGGAGGATATCACTGGATGATCAGGAGGATATCACTGGATGATCAGGAGGATATCATTGGATGATCAGTAGGATATCGCTGGATGATCAGGAGGATATCATTGGATGATCAGTAGGATATCACTGGATGATCAGGAGGATATCACTGGATGATCAGTAGGATATCACTGGATGATCAGGAGGATATCACTGGATGATCAGGAGTATATCACTGGATGATCAGGAGGATATCGCTGGATGATCAGGAGGATATCGCTGGATGATCAGGAGGATATCATTGGATGATCAGTAGGATATCACTGGATGATCAGGAGGATATCACTGGATGATCAGGAGTATATCACTGGATGATCAGGAGGATATCGCTGGATGATCAGGAGGATATCACAGGATGATCAGGAGGATATCACTGGATGATCGTGAGGATATCACAGGATGATCAGGAGGATATCACTGGATGATCAGTAGGATATCACTGGATGATCAGGAGTATATAACTGGATGATCAGGAGGATATCACAGGATGATCAGGAGGATATCGCTGGATGATCAGGAGGATATCACTGGATGATCAGGAGGATATCACTGGATGATCAGGAGTATTTCACTGGATGATCAGGAGGATATCGCTGGATGATCAGGAGGATATCGCTGGATGATCAGGAGGATATCGCTGGATGATCAGGAGGATATCACAGGATGATCAGGAGGATATCATTGGATGATCAGTAGGATATCACTGGATGATCAGGAGGATATCACTGGATGATCAGGAGTATATCACTGGATGATCAGGAGGATATCGCTGGATGATCAGGAGGATATCACAGGATGATCAGGAGGATATCACTGGATGATCGTGAGGATATCACTGGATGATCGTGAGGATATCACTGGATGACCGGGAGGATATCACAGGATGATCAGGAAGATATCGCTGGATGATCAGGAGGATATCACTGGATGATCGTGAGGATATCACAGGATGATCAGGAGAATATCACTGGATGATCGTGAGGATATCACTGGATGATCAGGAGGATATCACTGGATGACCAGGAGGATATCACAGGATGATCAGGAAGATATCGCTGGATGATCAGGAGGATATCACTGGATGATCGTGAGGATATCACAGGATGATCACGAGAATATCACTGGATGATCGTGAGGATATCACTGGATGATCAGGAGGATATCACTGGATGATCGTGAGGATATCACTGGATGATCAGGGTAGAAACTTAGCACAATGATATTTGCCTCCTGGAATCTATACTGGTATGGCCATGGCTTGCCAGTAATACACCCCCCTCCTATTGTTCTGACTTTTATCATACTGTAGACTCAGGTCTGAGTCAATACAAACAATGGATAGCTGATCAAACACTGATAGCACATGAGGTCATATTTCTAGTTGCAGAATAAGTCCACAAAGGTGGAGCTCAACGTCTGGCATTTAACAATTACTTCTGAACCTGTTCGTTGGACAGCTAGACTTGCACGTCAACAAATACAAACAGGCAGAGGCTAACTATAACATACAAGCGGGTGGCTTTTAACCATCTATCAGTATCACGTCCCATGAATTTAACTGCTGTATATGTTGTGTTCATGTTGTGTGCACTGTATAATTGTCCTTCCCTGTGTGATTGGTTAGCCATCCAATGGTGCCATGGTTTAAACGGATTAACTCTGTCTGGTCCTAATCCAATTATGTTTCTCTTGTTTCATTAAAGTGTTATCTAGATCTTCAGTTGTAAACAAGTTATGTCATTTGTACAATAAATGCTCATCTGATTTCTACCCTCTATACATGTGTTGTCAAGTATTTGGGGTAAATATTCGGTGTGGGATTATATTTACCTGGAGGTTCCTGTGGACTATTCACAGCTAATGGAGGTACCCAGTTGGGGTACCCAGTTGGGGTACCCAGGGGTCCGTTACACTATTTACTTAACCTTAAACAGACTCACATGTCAACAAACACAAGCATGCAGAGGCTAACTATGACAAGCTAGCAGGTAGCTCTTACCCAGTTATCATATTTCTAGTTGCAGAATTAATCCTACAAAGGTGGAGCTCAACCTCTGGGGTTACAACAGCAACTTCTGAACTTATTTTCTTAAACTTAAACGGACTCACACGTCAACAAATACAAGCACACAGAGACAAACTATAACATGCTAGCAGGTACCTTTTAACCATTCATTATATTTCTAGTTGCAGAATTAATCCTACAAACGTGGAGCTCAAACCTCAGGGGTTGCAACAACAATTCTGAACTTATTTACTTAACCTTAAACGGACTCACACGTCAACAAATACAAGCACGCAGAGGCTAACTATAACATACTAGCAGGTAGCTTTTAACCTCTTATAGCCTGCATGCTTTGAAGCACGAGAGAACGTATATACCCGTGCATGTGTTTGTTTTTTCATATGTGTATATATATGGCCTAAATTAATACATTTAGAATGTTTAAAAAAATACAACAAAATACCCCATATAATTACTAAACGTGCGGTGTGTCTCTATACATTTATATATAGACACATACATATAGCAAGGTATAAGCCAAGCTCCCAGAAACGATAACAAAATGTAATAAACCATTTGAAAAGGAAACAGGTATTCTTTTATCCGAATGCATTACAATGCGTTCATATGAAAGGAGATTGGATTATCCCACCGCTTCTCTCCTCTACACTAGCATAAAATATTTGTGCCCAGACGCTGTAAATACATTCAGTTTTTATCACTGCATTTTTTTTTTAACTTCGCGGGATAAGGGTACATAAGATTAGTCTATCCTATCAGGCACTTCCAAACCTGCTTTTTAAATAAAATAAAAAATAAGAATAAATTAAACTTGCCGAGTTGCGGAAAGACTGGTGCATTACAGAATCGTAAATTCCACGTTAAATATTTCGGTATCCGCTGAGAAACAATTTATTCATAAAGATTGACGGAATGCAAAGTTCAGATTAAATGTCCCTGACAATAAGAGGTTTGCTTTTTTCGTACTGAAGGGAATGTTTTATAGTTATACCGAGGCCAGCTAAATAGCCTTACACAAAATGTATTCATCCAGATGTATTATTTCTTGAAAGAGCAAATAAACGGCGTTTCATTCGAATCGCCTTGAGTCTGTCTCCGCTCCCTGGATGGCTGTTATTGTAGTATTTATGTAAAGAGCAAGGGTTTGTGCAGTTGTTGATGCCATGGTTTGTACCATGCAGATCTTCATTTTCAAAGAGAGTCATGATAACGATTAGATTCATGCTGATACAGGGGGTTACAGGCCTATTTTTACCATGATTTATGACTTTGGGGGTTCCGACTCAAACTGACACCAGAGTATAGACCAAACAGGCAAATTCCTTCCATTACCTGCTTTAATGACCTCAAGCCTTGTTATTTTCGATGGAGATTTCACAGTCGAGGATCTCGAAGGAGACAAACTGATGTTTTATTCCAGTGCTTTAGATTAAAGAGAAAAACGCTTGGTAGTTTTATTTACCTTGTTATTTAACCTCCGAGATCCCCCCCCCCCCCCCCCCGCCTTCAATAAAGCAGTCTTGTAAGTCCATATTTTTTTTACTGAGATATTAAATATAACTCTGGGACTTGCAAACAGATCTACATGCTCAGCACAGTACAGCATGAGCTTCAATAAAAAAAATATATATATATTTTACACAGTTAGAGTACACACCATGTAGAATAAATGGGATTCAAAATAATTACATATTTCGAAGACCAGATTAAGGTTTAAAGGAAAACTGGGCCCATAAAACATGTGTTTAATGGCATTGTAGGCATTTTAAATAGATACTGTTGTAATGATAACATACAAATAAAGTACCTTATTGAGTCCTGTTTGCTCCATATAGTTTTAATAGGGGGCAGACATTTTGAATGGAATCTTGGGTGAGATCTTCTTTCGTCTTTCATTGGCTGAAGGAAACGCTGACCACCTGACTCAAGATTCTAAACAATATGTCCGTCTTCTGCTAAGACTATACAGAGCAAATAGGGCACAACTGATGTATTTCTATTTCTAAATGTCTTTATCTGATGCACCCTTACAATTAAACATAAGTTAATTTGTCGCTGACAGTTTTCCTTTAAATTCAAAACTCACCCGTGAATAATGTTGGATGTAGAACGAAGTGGAGGGGATAGTCTAAACACTGAATGTCTCTGAAAACCATCTCCAAAGCCAAGCCCAGGGATGTAAAACTAATAATCTTAGACCATCCAGGGCAGCCCTCCACGCCCTAGAATATGCTAGAAATGTTATGAAGTCTCCCTCTCTGTATTGGGATTGTTTGTGTAGGAGGAAAACGTATACAAGAGGTTTGTAAGATTGTTTGCAGGAAAGAATTGATCCAGGAAACCGTCGATCGAGCGAAGCTTGTTTGCTCCCCCCCCCCCCCCCCCCCGATGAGACGAAATGACTTTTGTTACAGCAAACAATTCTGTTTGTCTCCCAATAAAATAATAGGATTCTTAAGAGAGAGCAATTTATTAATGTAAGTCACCCTATTTATCAAATGTTTCTTGTATGATGTGTGCAGTGGTGGCACTTCCATAGAACCAGGAGGGGCCACCGACAGTCATGTATTTATGTTTAAGCTTGCAGACTCGAGGGGGGTTGCAGCACTCCAAATGGGAGGGAAGCCGGTTATGGTAACACACGGCACACTAAAGTGATTGGGGGGGACAGACCTGACACAGGAAAGTGATTGGGAATACCCGGTTAGGGTCACACTATAATAAAGAGGAAGTGTTGGACTTGAAGAGGAAGGGGTTTGAAGTTAGTGTGTTCTAGGGCAGCACAAAGCCTAAATACAATATTGGCCCTAGACACACTAATATGGAGCACCACCACCAACAACAACCTTTTGTTGTTTTACACAAGTTATAGGGCAAGTGAGGACCAGAGCACTTTCCATAGGGGCTTTATTATTGAAAGGCGTTGGACTTTCCTACATTGATAGACTGATTTCCAGACTGCACTAGTCTGAAGTGGTGGTCTATGTTACATTTTCCATATTTGTTTCCTTTACCTGCATATATACGTGTGTGTGTATACAAGTAGAAACACATAGCTTTACACAAGAGGATCCCAAGGTGACCACGGCCTTTTCGGTGAGGAAAAGCCTGCACCGGACATAGGACACCCAAACACAACGTTCCCAATTCGCCTAAACCAACCAGCTATCAGCACCTTATCAACATATTCAGTTGGGCCCGCGGCAAGAACTGGCCAACCTCTGTGCATGCATGGAAGGGGCTTCTGTTAGGATGTCAAACAGTGTAGAGTAGGTACCATTCGAGTAAGATGCTGGAACAAGTAGGGAGAGAAGAAATATATATGTAAAAAAATCCTCCGTAGAAGGGAAATGCAGAGAAGCTCCAAGAGATTAAAAATAAACAAAGATAAATAAGGTAATAAAGGAAACTGTAAAGTGTGAACAGTTATAAAATCTCAGCGGCCGCAGGCAACCAATCTTCCCTGCTCCACACTGAGTTTTTAATACCAATTATAAGTCATAATGTTAACACCAGGCCCTGGTGCAATCTGACAAACTCGTTTAATGCCTCTTGGTTGGGGAGGAAATACACCTGGGCTTGTAATCAGCAAAGAGTGGATAATAGCAGCATATCACAGGGCTTTGCTGAAAATCGCTCCAGCTGCTGTTATCCTGAGCATACGTCTTGCGGCGAGCGTCTGGTAAGAACAGCGTGGAAGTCAGGGGGGGGGTCAGCAGTTAGACAGCGATACGGCCGACCGGGGACTAAAATCACCCGGAAACAGCCGCTAAAGTCAGCTACGTCTCATTAAAAGATTGTCTCAAGTGTAGGCATTTTAAAAAGAAATGTTTTATTGAAAGAATACAAATACAGCATCTTATTGAGCCTTCCTTGCTCCATACAGCTCTATCAGCAGGCGGACATGTTGGGTGGGATGAAGGATGATCTAACTCAAGATTCTAAACAACATGTCCGTCCCGTAACAGAACGCCATGGAGCAGAGAGGGATTAATAATGTACCTTATTTAAATTCTTTGATCAAAGTAATTCTATTTAAAATGTCTACACTTCATTTCAAGGAAACATAATTTTCATTTTTAGCAGACCTGCGTGCAAATTGCATTACCATTTATGTATAGAGTGCCAGAAAATGTGCATAGTGCTTGGTATAGTGCACAGGCAGGGCAAATGAATACATTTTTAAAGGCAAATGTGTAATTTGCATATCAAGTCACAAGGTGATGTCAGAAATGGGAGACACCGCAGACATATTTGAACCACATGTCCACGCATTTGCTCGCAGTTCTTCTAACTCAATACATTGGTAATTTTGAACATATTTTATTCAGCATTTGTTAAAATTAAGGTTCACATTAGTGTTTTCTGTTCTGTAATTGTGTTATTTCCTAAAAATTGGAATCCTAATTTTCATTTTTTTCAAAAAAATTCTGTCACTATAATGGCGTCAGCTTTTTCATCGAACCGCCCAAAAAACGGACACAAACGCAAGACATACTACAACAAAACACAATTTTACTTTTCCCCCGACCCTCTCTTTCTTTGTTAGCAATGTACCAAATCTACAGCATCTTTTACAAAACGATATAAACATCTAACGAACCTGTAAAGACTCAATGATAAATTCTTTGGTGCTGTTGAGAATGAAGATTCCCTAAACAAGTCTTCCTTATCGGCAAAATGGAGGCTCATTATATGAGCTTTTCCGTCGCTGACAGTTCTGATAATTGACACATTGTCAGCCTTCTTCGGGAATCTGACGTCAAATCTCCTAGACGACAATCCATCAACCAGAACATCTTCAGTTCGGAGATAGAAGAGATGACACCACTCCCCTTGGCTTCTAAGAATACGCTGCTTTGAAACCAAACTATATTTATATCGATAGTTGAACCCATTGAAGTGTGATGTTGACATCTTTCTAGGGGAATAATTTTTCGAGAGTAGATATCTCGTAGTGAAAAATTCGGGAAATGATTGTACACACCCTCATTGTCATTAGGTTTATGCGTTTTCATGGGATAATGTAGGCGCAATATTCACTAGTTTTCAGGAGTTTGTGAACACCCACTATTGTTGTAATAAAAACATTTGGTTCAAATGTCCTGCTGTAGAAAGGTAATGTTCATTTTTTTGTGTGTGTAGAACTAAAGATTTGATTTAACTTTTGATTCAGTAATAGAAACAAAAGTTAAAAACGTTTTGCCGTTGGATCCAGAGAAAGCCTGATGTGTATCTTCACGTCCTTGTGTCTAATCTGGATCTTACGGGCTCTACACTTAGTGCAGAAAGAGACCCTTTTTGTACATGTCACCATATCATATCAGAAACGAGGATCTCTCATTGAGCCGGCGATGAGAGACTGTCATGAACACTTTCACCAGCCTCCATGCTTCCAAAAAGTGTTCCCGTGCAAACTGTAGAGTGGGTGTTTCATATTCAAAGGGTCGACCCGGGTAGCTCCAATTGTCCGTGAGAAAATGATCTTAAAGGCCAATGAAATCCATGTACGTAGCTATGATTAAGTGAGGTGTGACAGAACCCTCCATCACTGGGGTTCTTGGAGAGAACTAATAGCCCACCTCCTCCCTATAGATTATGGGACCTGATTTTGAAAAGGGATTCTGTTTTTGGGGAGGTGGGTAAGTTTGAACTTACATGCATTGACCTGATTGTCCCCAAATTGTGCCCTCATTCATTTTTCTGTGTTAAATGAATTTACTGTTAAACTGATTGTGTTGTGTTTATTATGTGTCTTAATGTGGGCTGTGTAATTAGCTTTACTCACTGTATGTTAATACCTATTTGGTTTGCAGCCTGGAAGTACATCCGGGGGAAAGAGCCAAAAATGATCTTTACAATGTTAAGTAGAAGAGTCCAATGTATTCCTAGACTCAGTAAGTTGGAATGAACTAGTGGAGAGATATGCTTAGCTCAATCCCCCCATTGTATACTCATGTCTGTGATGTCATTATGTCTGTATATAAGTTTGTGTTGTTTTCATTAAAGGTTTTATTTTTTTATATCCTGCACTAAGTCTCCGCTAGTGATTTGGACGGCTGAAGAGATCAGGAGTGGCTAAAGTCACTATTCTCAGCCCTTGTGAGGGCTGGGGATCCATCGGAAGCAGAAATTGATGGAGCTGCCCATCCGGAGTTCCAAGGGGGTTCCATCACATGCGGTTTCCCACGCGAAACGCGCCAGGCATGTTCCACCATGCTTTGTAGCATCATGGATTTTGCTGTGGACCTGCTTTTTATTGCTTTTGTCTACAATAAAGGATGACTGTGTTTGTATCTACTGCTTCCTAGTGAACCAGCCGTTATGTGTTCTTGATCAGGTCAAACAGCCAGGTAAGTAGCCCAGGTCTACCGGCACTGGCTCCCAAATGTAATATAATTAAACACCGGGGTCTGGAGTCTGCCCAAATGTTCAAGGCCCCCCCCTCCCAATAAAACCAATTCCTGTAAAATTAAACCCTCCCTATTCCCTCACCTCTACCTTGCCCAGGTAGGGGAGTATAAATCAAAAAATAATCTGTAAAAAAAACAAAAATAACACTTTTCCTTGGCACAGGGAAAACAGCCACCAACAAATAAAACTATTTTACCTATTATAAAATAATTCATACAGGCAAAAATGTAAAAAAAAATTAATAAAAAAATGCGTGGACCCTAACTCTAACTATCCGTCCTCAGCTCCTCTCCGTTTCTCTGACTCCACATTCCTGAAGAAAACTTTATTTAAAAGAACATTCTCACAAAGTCCCACCCCCCACCCCCCCCCCCCCCAAGTACCACATTAAAAAAAAAAAAAACAAATCCAATACAGCTTGACTTTTTTGGGGGGAAACAGACACAAATCCTGATATCTGAGCTGGAAATTTGCACTGGCACCAAGAAGCCAGATAAATCCCTCCAACTTTCAAGTGTAAATGCATTCTTTTAACTCCCAGCTTTTCTCTTGTGAAATGCAGAGGCCAATATTATTGAACAACTTCTCTTGCTTGGCAAAAAAAAAAAAATTGCACTCAGATCATGGATTTTCTCCCCCCCTCTGTATTTTCTTTGAGTTTTTTTTTTTTTTGTGTGCAGAGCTGACGGACCTGTGAGCAGTAAATTGCATTCAATTAAAATTTCGCTTGATGCTACATGAGGATAACTAACAACAGACAATTACGCCATTTAACAGCTGTTAAGTGCTGCTAATTGGATGCTGCAGAAAAAAAACGCACTGGAGAGGATACTGTGAACACAAATGAGCCAACTTGCACATACAAATAATATCAAGGATGAATTAAAATTCAGTGTAATGTACAATGCAACCTAATCAACTCCGCCCACTGCGACCACTGAATGGCTTTCAAATAAAAGGCCATTTTGTATTTGTTATTATAACTGCCATTCACACCATGGATTGCAATGTATCCCTGGACTAATTACTTTTACAGTAACAGACAGTAAGAAAAAAAAAATGATTTTAGAATGGATGTATGGATCAAAATCCTGTGTTATGTTATTACCTACCTGATAGACTTGTCTTCTGCTGAGACTTAAAGGGACAGTCTACTCCCCAAACTCACTTTGGTGCAAGATGAAGATTACTGCTTGTACAGTGCACAGGCTTTTTTTCCATTGTGATTTGATTCACGAATTCTGTATAAATTCACTTTTTTAATATTTTACTCAAGCCTCCCCTAGTGATTACTTTGCATGATCACTGCAGGTGCGGAGGCACTGATTGTGTAGACACTGAGGATATAACGTTTCGTTTCATTTAGTCACTTCCTGTGCTGCTGGAATATAATGTGTTGTGTGGAAAGTGACAAACTTGCTCTTGTACACAGTAGGATCTTTTAACAGTGCAACACTAGAGAGACTATCAGTGTGAGCTAGGTCATGCACAGTGAGAAGCGCCATCTCACTGAGTTGCGCGTGACCTAGCTCACACTGATAGTTGCCTGCAAGTGTAAAAGCAAGCAAACATCCTCAAACCTGCTGGCAACTGTTTTGGATCAGACTTACAGAGCACAACAAGGATTCACACGTGCTAAGCATTATCGAAGATTTATTAGCACTAAGAATTGGTGTGTTCATCACATTTGTGCTTTATTCAACATTGTAAATATTTTTTACTCACGTCAGTGTATATCACAAGATAATTTATTCTCTTTTTTTCACATTTGCATATTCTTTGTATGAACATATGCATTTATAACAAACGTGATTTTTATATTGTTTGCACTCCTTTTGAGACATTTATTCACTTTGTACTTATGTCCCCTTAAGTGCATTATATTTATTTATTATGGATTTAATGCACTCCAGAAGTCCTTTACAGGCTTTCACCTATACCACCGAAAAATGGAGTACAGCCTGGACACCCCCAACCCAGGCAGCTGGGGAGGGAAATGATCTAATACATGAAAGGGTTAACAAATACACAGATACGCACATTACTCCCCAGGTGCAGTATGCATTCCCCAGTGACACAGATACCATAGCATGAAACCAGGGACTGCAATACCAACACACCTTTTATTCAAATAAACACAGACCAGTTTTTTAGGCAAACCTAATTACTAATAGTTGTATTATCTTCATAATTTTTACACTGCTGTCTAAAATCACAAAATAAGAATCCCTTGTATAAAGCTAAACAAAGATGATAGTTCGCTTAAAAGACTATAAGGGTGTCACTGGAATCATCTCTTGCAAGAGGGGGACATATTTAAGTATATAATACTGGCGCATGTACGAGATGGCAGCAGACAGGGCAATATCACTACATGCGCCAATGTATGACAATAGCTCTTGGCATCATATAGGTGCTAACCTGTAGTTAGGGATTGCGTTGGGTGTACTACTCAGCTTTGGCAGCGTGTGTTATGGAATGCAAGGTGTGGAACCAAAAGGTAGGCTGAGTCTCGTGACCCCACTCAAACATTGGGTGACCCCGCAGACTCAAACAGTTACAGGGTGTCTGAAGCTCAATTCTTCAGCGTTTATACTTTAACGGACATACACAGTTAAAGTGCAGATCAGAATTTGACGAGACAGGGCCCTAAAAAAACATGACTGTCTATTAAATTTGAAACTGTTGGCAACTATGCCTCAAAGTATTACAAAACTTTGCTCTGGCCTGGTTGTCTACATAACTTAACAAAGGCCATAAAAAAAATAAAGAAAAAATAAAAACAACAAAGTTTCTTGTCACTTCAGCAGCCACACGAGAGGTCTGCCCACCTCACTGTCAGCTCACCGCAGACCCTGCAATCATTTTTTTCTATGTATAGCGCGAGCATACTTAATGTAAACAACAGTCCGAAACTCGGCTAAAATGATTTTTACAAAACAAAATAAACAGCAGCAAGTCTGCCTTCACGTCTGCAATCACAAGCCAACGCTTTCTGGTAAAGTGCAGTCATTTTGCCACTTGTACCCCTAAAACTCTGCCACCTCTGGCCCTGTATAATTTTTAAGCTGCCCTCCCGAGCTCCATATTATTTTTGCTGCATGTCGATGTAACCTGACTTCCTTTTCGTAAGGTTTAATCCCCTCCTCCTTCCCGCTCCAAGCCATGAAAGTAAAAAAAGGCCTATAATTTCTTACTGGCGGCAGGTAAAAGGCCAGGCTTTCTCGCCGGAGAGTAATTACTGAATTTCGCGGCCCACCTGGAACGTTTGAGTTTTTTACATTTACTTCTAGATTGGTTATTTTTACATTGTTCAACCTCAGTGTGAAAAAGGGGGTTATAATAATAGTAACGTCCTAACAACCGTAGTTATCTCAGCGAAGCCAACAGCTGCTGCACTCTAACTCCCATCACTTGATTAGAAGAAGGGCCTCAGATTACTCAGTACTATATTATTCTATATTACGAAGCAATATTCAGCTTAAATTATATTTGTATAAATTTAGACTTCAATATAATTACACCATCTCCTTTTTATCTCTTCCGTACAGATGTACGGCCATGGGACTGACCTCTCATTTTCTGCCTTCAGACACCGAGCAAAGCAATGCTGGGTGTGATGGGAGTAGAAGTAATCATATTCTTTTGTTTTACATTATTAGACAGCACTATATTTTTAAATGTATTTATTTGATGGAACTATAGGTGAGCTGATAAGGATCCTACTAACCTGATCCAAAGGTACATGTTGTTTTTTTTTGCTGAAAAGGATTTATTTATAAGTTGCAAAGGTGATGATATCACCAAGGAGTTTTTACACAACAATAATTTATTTATACTGAACAGCATAAAGGGAAGTTACATACTAACTAGACTTATACATGAACAGGGGGGGGGGGATGGGAATGGGAGCAGGGGTGGGATGGCAATGGGTAGAGGGGTGGGAGGGCAAAAAGGGAAGAGGTGGGATGGCAATGGGTAGAAGGGTGGGATGCCATTGGGGGCAGGGGCACTTCCTACTTCTCTGATAATACTGAGAGGGCTGATGAAATTGCATTAAGGACCACTATATTTTTGGGGGGCCTTTCAGGCCAAAAGTTTGATAAATATAAATTGCAATTAGTGTTGAGTGAACCCGAACCGCACTGTTCGGGTTCATACCGAACATTACAGTTATTGGAGCCCGGACCCGAACACGGACATTCAACTGTATGTTCGTGTTGGAGTTCGGGGTTCGGCAGGGCCGGCGCCACTTCGTAGGGGGCGCCGGAACCGTGAACAAAAAAAATCCTCCCCCTTCCCCCTTACTTACCTCCTTGCTGCTGCTCTGTCTCTCGGTGCAGGTCCGTGGCTGTGAGGGAAGCGTTGTGCGCTCCCCTCCAGCTGATGCGGATTCAATAAAGTTTGTTGAAACTTTTTTTTAAACAAACTTTATTGAATGCTCATTGGCTGGATGGGAACGGACAACGCTTGCCTCACAGCCATAGACCTGCAGCACCAGAAGACAGAGCAGCAGCGAGGAGGAGGTAAGTAAGGGGGAAGGAAGAGGGTGGCTAAATCCTGGCACATTGAGAGGCATAATCCTGGCACATTGAGAGGCATAATCCTGGCATAATGAAGGGCATAATAATCCTGGCATATTGGGTGGCTAAGTCCTGGCATATTGAGAGGCATAATCCTGGCATATTGAGGGGAATAATCCTGGAATATTGAGGGGCATAATCCTGGCATATTGGGTGGGAAAATCCTGGCATATTGAGTGGCATAATAATCCTGGCATATTGAGAGGAATAATCCTGGCATATTGTGTGGGAAAATCCTGGTATATTGAGGGGCATAATCCTGGCATATTGTGTGGGAAAATCCTGGTATATTGAGGGGCATAATAATCCTGGCATATTGAGTGGCATAATAATCCTGGCATATTGCGTGGCTAAGTCCTGGTACATTGAGAGGAATAATCCTGGCATATTGAGGGGCATAATCCTGGCATATTGAGGGGCATAATAATCCTGGCATATTGAGGGGCATAATCCTGGCATATTGAGGGGCATAATCCTACAGCGATTATTCAAATTACAGTGATTATTTTAGTGGGTGCTATACTACATATCTGTACCCTGCCCTGAGCCCAGTGCCACAGAGAGTGCAGTGCACTTGCAACTGCATGTGTGCCAGGCACATGACTTTAATCCTGTTTCTTACCAGGAAAGGTTAAAGCATCTTAACATGTATAGCTTGGAGGAAAGACGTAACAGGGGGGATATGATAGAAACATTTAAATACATAAAGGGAATCAACTCAGTAAAGGAAGAGAGTATATTTAAATGAAGAAAAACTACCACAACTAGAGGACATAGTCTGAAATTAGAGGGGCAACGATTTAAAAGTAATATCAGGAAGAATTACTTTACTGAGAGGGTAGTGGATGTATGGAATAGCCTGCCAGCAGAAGTGGTAGAGGTAAACACAGTCAAGGATTTTAAGCATGCGTGGGATAGACACAAGGCTATCCTAGCTATAAGACCGGGAACGGGGGACTAATACAAGTACTCAAAAAAAAAAAATTAAAATTGGGCAGACTAGATGGACCGAATGGTTCTTATCTGCCGACACATTCTATGTTTCTATGTTTCTATGTTTCTGTTCTGTTAGTTCAGTGGGCAACATCTAGGCATTTTTAAATACTGCAATTTGTTAGTGTTAAATATTACATTTGCGTTCTGCACTTCATATCTGAGAGTCAAATAGAACTGTCAAATACTGTGCTTACAGCGCACTTTGAAAAATTCTAATAGTTTTGGGTGGTAAATAGTACATTTGCGTCTTGCGTCGCACTTCATATCTGAGAGTCAAATAGAACAGTCCAATACTGTGCTTACAGTGCACTTTGAAAAATTCTAATAGTTTTGGGTGGTAAATAGTACATTTGCGTCTTGCGGTGCACTTTATATCTGAGAGTCAAATAGAACAGTTCAATACTGTGCTTACAGCGCACTTTGAAAAATTATGGCTACCTCCTCCTCCTCCTCCTCCTCCAGCGCTGCTTCCACCTACACCGCCACGGTCACCGCCTCCTCAACCTATGGGTCACTTAGTATAAACTGAAAGAGAATACCCTGCACTCCAACCCTCTCTCAAATGGATAATTCTGTTGATCCTCCTGGCAGCCATGCTTTAGATTTAGATTTATGTTCTTCCAAAGCTAAAATCAAAGATTCCATCTAGTACTATTTTATGGCTCAGCTGTATTTGTAATTTGTATGTATTTTGTGTTATTTGAAGTTATTTCCCTATCCATATTTGTTTGCAGGGCACTTGTCCTACTCTTACCCCATTTTACTTCATTTTGCAGCCCTCTAGCCCTTTCCAGGATTTTTTTAGAGGCATTTTAGTGGCCAAAAGTTTGTGTCCCCACTGACTTCAATGGGGTTCGGGTTCGGGGTCAAGTTCGGGGTCAAGTTCGAGGACGGACCAGGACATTTTTTCGAAGTTCGGCCGAACCTGACGAACCCGAACATCCAGGTGTCCGCTCAACTCTAATTGCAATGTTTTTAAAAAAATCAATAACTATATAATGCACAGATCTGTGCAATTTCTAAATCAACACTATTTTTCCAAGGTTAATGTCTAGGTGCTGATTCAAAACCAGTTCAGATCTTCCTGGTCTACAACTCCTATAATCCTCTGCTATTCTAAATGTCCAGGTATAATAGGAACTGTAGTTCCTCAGCAACTATAAGGGACAATAATGTCCCCCACCCCACAAATATATTAAATTAATCCAACACTATACTGCATGCAACAATGTTTTTCTCATTCGTTCTTGAACTCCACCCCCTGGCTAGTCCTAAAGACATTTTAAATGTACAGCTGTACATTCTGTATACACAGTTATTCTACCATTAAACATAATAAGTCAAATTTATATTACTAGGGATGCCCACTTAATAGGAGCCTGGAAAAAATAATATGCTTAAATGTGTCTGTTTATGACATGCATGAAGACATTTTTTCATTTTTTTCTTTTTTCTCTTTTTTATTGTTTTTTTATTTATCTGTACATTGATTCTTTCTTTTTTCCTTCACTCATGACACCTACCATGTCATTTTGGTCCTTTCTCTCGGGCAAAATATATTTTTGCATTGCATGCCTCGCTTTATTCAAGCCTTTTACATCATAGAGTCATCTTTGTGTCTTTAATCCAATCATATTTCATGTCCCATGGGCTTATGACTATTAGAGACTGACAACTCACGCTTCATCAGAATACACATATACTTACCTAGAGTCATTAGAAGTATTTTATTCACCGCAACTCATAGCAAGTCATGTCTATATTGTATGCAAGTTGTACATAGACTTACTCAAACCTGTTCTGTTTCTCTCTCCTTTTTCAGCGCCCCAAGAGCGAACACTTTCCATCTTTCCATCATACACAATTGACTAGCGTGTCATATTATTGATTATTTGTTCTATTTCACCTACTTATTGTTTTTATGCATTTATTGCACCAAAAAGGATATAGTTGGTCTTTTAACCATACGCCATATGTTTTGTATGGATCAGCAGTTTCATTATAGACATGTTTGAATATAGGTCTTATATATACATATTGACCTGTGGCAGTAAACACTTATATAAATGGGAGACTGATTAATGGTTGATTCATATCTGTTATTAATGGTAATTTATATTCCTCCCAGCCTGCTCGCACGGTCACTTTCAGAATTGTCAACTGATGTATATTGTTGTTTTATGATTTTATTTTTGCTATTGGTCTCAATACATTGTTTGCACACTGTTTATGCTTATATTATATTTTTCATCATGTGTTTTCATAAGTTATTTTTACAAAGTAATTGTTTTATTTACATGCACTTTATTTATAACGTTTCCCTTTTTGTTTGATTGCATTGTGTTTAATTTCTTTTCACCTTGCATCACCTT
Source organism: Pelodytes ibericus (assembly GCA_036172795.1). Lineage (NCBI taxonomy): Eukaryota > Metazoa > Chordata > Amphibia > Anura > Pelodytidae > Pelodytes > Pelodytes ibericus. The sequence continues at coordinate 13,325,044 of CM069857.1, forward strand.
ATTTACTAATGATTAAGTCATTACACTGCCTTATTTGACCTTTTCATTCATTGGTTTAGAGGTGTTTAAATATAGAGTTTGTTCACAGTTTCTTTGCACTTGTGATTAAGAGTCAATAGACTCGAAACGCGTCAAGTGTTTTTGTCCCTGCATTTTGCTCAAATAAATCACTTTTTTCACCTTGAACCGGAGTGCCAGCGCTATTATTCCCTGTGGAATTATTTTTGTTTATGACATGACCGTGTGGTTTGATATGTGAATTAACTACATTTATTTTCATGCAAAAGTTACGTTTTCTTTTTATTCTTTGTATTCCCAGATCCCTTTAGTATCGTTTTTACTGATCCTGGTGATTCCCCGTGAAGGAATTTGTACCATACCATCTGTGTGACCTAACACATCCAGTGCCATCCAGTGTCAGAGACCAGTTAGCCTCTTACTACACTTAATCTTTAAAGCTCCTTTGAGATCTGATCTTAAGGAACCTTCTCCTTTATCCCAAGCTGAGCCCCCCTCCTGCTCTCTGTGGAAGTGAAGAGACTGATAAGGTGCAGATAATTGTCCCCTCAGAAACTGAAGGGTGGGCATGCAAAGTAGACCAGGGTAGTGCTTAGCCATGGTTATAATTAAAGGGACAGTCTAGTCCCCGAACTCACTTTGGTGCAAGATAAAAATCACTGCTTGTATAATGCACAGGCTTTTATCCCTGTGTGATTTGATGCAGGCATTCTGTATAAATCACATTTTTAATATTTGACTCAAGCCCTCCCCAGTGATTACTCTGCATGGTTACTGCAGGTGCGGCAGCACTGATTCTATAGACACTGAGGATATAAAGTTTTGTTTAATATAGTCACTTCCTGTTCTCCTCAAATTGAGTATACTGAGTGGCCTATGAGTGACCTTGCTCTTGTACATAGAAGGATCTCTCTAGGAACAGTGCAACATATTGTCTGATGACATCACTAGAGAGACAGGATATTCCATTCATTTAAATGGCATTATTCTCATTGGTTCCTGCAGCAAAAAAAAAAAAAAAAAAAGGAAATGACTATTACTCAGCTAGTGTGGGCAGTCCTTGTTTCTTGCAAACTGCTGTAATTTCACAATTTCCCCTAACTGTAATTATTTTATATTTTAAGCAATGCAAAATTGAAGACAAGCACATTAATATGCATTCATTTTTGGAATTTGCATTTTGGGCACCAGACCGGTCTTTTAAGGCTAAAAAAAAGACTGACATTGGCCACTCAATAAAAACCCCTGGAGATCATGGAACATTTTAGCATCCGGCTAATGTAACATGTATTTTAATTCTTTCACAAAATAGATGCACCATTCTAATTCAGACTATGGATTTGTCCCTTTAAATAACTGCCCCAACACATGTTGCAGTCTTCTTATGGGTAAATATATAATATGATTATATATAAAGAGGACTAACTAGACTGCGGTAGAGAAAGCCCTCTTTGAAAGCTTGCATCCCAGATGAATCCAGTGGAATGCCCTTGCTAATTGTTTCCTTTTTATAATTATAATTATATTCCAGCATGATTTTGTTTGGATCAGTGCCTGTGCCATACATATAAAATATGGGTTTATAAAAAAATAAAAATGGTACAGGGATTTGATATTTTAGTCTCACTTTATGGGGCTATTCACTAAAAGTCAGCTGAAAAAAAGACAGACATTGATAGCAGACTTGGGAAGAATATGCTATTAAATGGACTCCTAAATGTCACCTAAAACATTTTAAACACATATTTTTCTTAATTTAGGCATTTACTTGCAATTCTGATAACACAATGTATAGATCATGTCCAATCATTTTTATTCTCTACGTTCACAGCATAAGCAACGTTTATGTGATACAGTTTTTTTAAACCCTTAAAGCCGTTTGGGATACTTTTGGTCATTCTGGTCAATGGCTGTTTAAATATTTATGCGGTGTTTGTGTTTAGCTGCAATTTTCCTCTCTCTCTTTTAATGTACCCACACATACTATTTCTGACCATAAACAGGTCTATCTTTAAATACATTATCTAGTTTTAACCTTTAACATATTTTATTTCAATTACAAATGGTAAAAAAAACAAAAAACATCTAAATAGTTTCAAAATGTTGTCTTGAGTTTAGAAAAATTCCATGTTTTTCTGGGTTTTTTTTTGGCAAGTTATTGAGAAAGAACTGAAAGTAGACTTTTTTTCTTCCTAACCATTTACTCTTGCAGTGACCGTTAGACCCCCAACCCTAATTATCACCTTAACTCTAACCATAACCCAAGCACTAACCTTAATTTTACCCCTAACCTATCTGTAACCTCGATGTTGAGGCATCATTGAAACACTAAAGCCTCAGTTGGGAGGCGAAACACGTTGTGTGGTAGGAGAACGCTTCAAGAGATCTGCATTCTTTCCACTAGATCTGTACCATATGCACATTCTGCTGGACATTGCTTTTTTAATGTAAGATTTTATACGCAATTAATATGCTTTTCTTGAGGTTTTCTTCCTTCTCCTGTCTCTTTGGCCACATATCGCCGCTGGAATCTTTCCCTGGGATAATATTGGATTCAAGACCCCATGAGGGGCTCCCGTATGCGATCTATACTGAGCAGGAATCTGCTCAGGAACATGTGAGTGGACCTATAATTATTTTAGAGTCACATTTGTATATAAAAATACTACACTATAATATTTTTTCCTTTGCATAACACGGAGAGGATAGCCTCATTTCATATGGTAATCGAAGTGTGAAGTGTTTGGGAGTAGCACACAAATTCACATTTTTGTATCATTGAAACACTGTCAAAGTGTAGTGGGAGTTACCGCATTACGTAGAGGAAAAACAAGATCTAAAAAGGGTTTATACCTCAATTTGGAAAAATTGCACACCAATGCATAAATAAAGAGGACAATGTTCCTGCA